>OZ020616.1:6991933-7591933 GCA_963971575.1 Liopterus haemorrhoidalis | reverse complement strand
TAACGCCACCACGTTATAATTTTAGCGAATATCATTTACGTTTAAAATGGGGTTTAAAAAAATTAACGTCAGTTTCTGACGTTAAGATTTTAACATCATGCTTAGAGAATCGACCCGATTATGTGTTATATTACATAATATTATATACTAGTTGACGTTTCCGTACTCCGTACGGATTTTGTTGAAATATTTTTTGTTCATAAGTGCTTATGATAACTGAGATATTTCATGTGTGTAGGTAGCATTAAACAGAAAAGAATTGTTTCTTCATTCTACGCCATATATATTCTAATCTTATACATATTTTGCTATTAAGCAAAAGTGTATTATTACTATTACTATTACTATTAAAAGCTTGTATGAATTGAAACAAAAAAGTTATAAGCCAAAAAGTAAATCTACCAATATTAGTTTTTTGCTCGTATCTAGTGACCTGTGCACTTTTCTGGAAAACAAAATGTATTATTAAAGTGGCCAACTAATACGGCAACTTTGCCCTTATTTAACCGACTTCGTATCTCTTACAGTTCACGAGATCCCAATGGTTAGGCTCGAAAAACGCTGTATAGTCTGTTTCTTTGGTTTAAGCGGAACTAGATTTTGAAAACTAGTGATTTTTACCGATTACATGTGGATTTTGATCATTTAGTTTAGTAAATATCAATTTCTTAATAAAAAGTAAGCTCGTCACAACAAAATTCCATTTAGATCTGCTTAAACATTTGGAGTAGCTTATATCTAATACATTGGTAAGAGATAAAAAATTATCGCGTGACGAAATCTAAAATTGTTTTATTCTCTGTTCCACAAATCCTAACCTCACTTAACCAATTTAAAATTATCTCCCCCAAAAGTGACGCAATCATCCCTATGACGTCATAAATAAAATTCGTTTCGATTCGTGTAATGGTAAGCGTAAAGCATGCATAATTTTTGTGCATTTCGATCGATAGATATCTTATAAATCTGTCTGTGAAACAGCTCTGACTGATTTGACTGATAAATGCTTACAGATTTATGACAATGTATTAATATTTTGATATTTTTGATTATGCAATTGGGACTTTAATTATTGTGATTTACAAAATATGTAAAATTTATCACTTATTTTATTGGTTTTTGTTTGTGATATATATTTATGAGATAATATTTAAAATATTTTGACATTAATTTTTGCATAGGGGTTAATTTTTTACGTGTGACACAAATTTTGATATATCAAAATGTTAAAAACTAGAACAGAATTTTATATCATTACTGAACATTAAAATATTGTTACGTGGTTACGATAAAATATGAACCAATTTGGTTGTAATTTCAAATCTTTATTGAACTACTTAAATATTGGACTTATATACTAATTAATTGACCATAATAACATTTAAACAATAAATACCACTAGTCACTACACTTAAACCACGGCTAATCCGCAGTTAACTGTTCCAGGTACATCCCCGTGCAGTCAAGACTAGTCCAGGTATTCGATTTACTATAATCACCCAGTAACGGTGTTGGACCCAGTAACTAAGTATCTTCACTTGAGTTTAATCACTTGTCTAACTCTATTCTGATGCTTATTGCATGGAACTGACTTAATGACGACCTTGTCTGTCCGATTCTGTCAACAGGATCAGACCTGACTCAACTCAGGCAGCATGCGTCTTATATGACAGCTTATATCATTCCATATATTTTCGAGATATTCGACTTCACTTTTGAAACTTCGCAGGACAGGGATCCTGCGATCACTGTAGTCTTTTGCAGGACCGTATTTGTAACAATATAATACCAATTCTGGTATCTATCACTAACTGCGTATATTATTTCCAGTGAATGTGCAGTGTTTTGCTTGTGACTTTTATACTCGCGCCCGTTTTTAAAGGCGGCAATATGATAGTCACTCCCGGTCGGCGCCTTTTGGTGGACTGTTAAGTGTCAAGTTTTGCGAAACAGAATCTGACCTGCAAACAAAGAGTCCACAAAACTATAAATAGAATAAGTTGGTGAACTTGTGTGAGTGAAGCCAAAAATCAATCTAGACAGTGCCTAGGACAAAAGAGAGAGATAGAAAGATGTAGAGTTTTTGTTTTTATTCACAGTTTGTCCGTAATAACATTAACATAATTATATATTTTTCTTAGTTAGTTATTCATCTCAGCAGTTGCTTCTCTTATAATTTTTCATTCTTATTTTGCTTGTCACGTCTCGAATCGTCCTTTCATTTATTACAGTGAAGGAACTTCTTATTTTAGTTTTGAGTAATTTATTCAGAATTTCAAGTAAGTAACTTCAATTAAATGATATTCTAGGATGAAACTAAATGTTATTACAGAGTTTTAGTTATTCTTTATGGGAACTGAAACTTGGAATGAGGTTTGCCTTATGTCTGCGGTTACAGCAGTCTCACTAATATGCGATATGTCACATCTGGAGCGTTTCTGGGGTCGTTGTACCATTCACTTTCTGCGCAAATGTAATTGCTTTTGCACACGAGTTCATTAACTTTGGATTTTATATTATGTCTCCTAATTCCTGATTAATACAAACAACATAATGAAGCCCCTTCAAAAAAATTACGTGAAGTGTGAATTTCCACACAATTAACAATTACGTCATCATCTTCAGCAAATTATTATTATTCTTCTTCTTCTTTGGGCACTATTAGTCAGGTTGACTGTTGGCCTCACTCACATAAGTCCTCCATCTCGATCTATTCATTGTCAAGTCTTGCCAAGTACCCTGTATACCGGGGCTGCCCAACCAGTCGATCGCGATCTACCGATCGATCGCGGCGTGGTTTTAAGTAGATCTTTAGTTTTTCTTGCTTCCATGTACTTAAAAATACATTTTATAAATATAAAGTAAAAATTAAAACATGCCTCTGTCTAGCCTACGTTCAAATGTCGTATTGAAATGTTTAATAAACGTTTTATGTAAACGTTATATAATAGATTAATATATTTTCAATAAATTCAGGACTACCTTAACACATTTATTGCCATGGGGTGACCAGCAAAGAAATTTAAATCAAAACTACTGACGATAAAACGCGCGAAAAGTAATTGTCCGCACAATCGTTCACGTTTGCTTGAGTGGGATAAGTGACTGGCAAGATGATAGTCTGGCGCAATGTAGTGTATAATTTTCCTACATTTTCCGTAAGGAAGACATTATAAAAATACACCGATAAAAAACCTTACCTTATCAAATCCTAACCAGCAAAACTTAAAAACAAAGAACCATTTTCTAATCATCTTGCATAAAATTCGTTGGCGATCAATGTATTAACCGTCGGGCTAAAAGTGCAGCCTATGAAAAATCTGCAAAAACATTTTTTTGATAATTTAGTTTTGCGTATTAGGTTATCTGTACATGAAAAACAGCTTTACAATTGCAATATGTAAGGAATTTTTTCAAAATATTCTTCCCGAGGGAGAACCCCCCACTCAGGAGGGCACTATATAACCTCCCCCCCCCCCCAGTGGCCGGCTGCGAATTCTGGTCGATCGTGGTAACAATATATATATATATATATATATATATATATATATATATATATATAAAAGTAGATCCCAAATACAAAAAGGTTGAACGGCCCTGCGGTATACCAATACTTGTCAGATTTTCGGTTAGCTGATCTCTCCATCTCTTGCGAGGTCTTCTTCTGGTCGACGGGTATTCAATTTTCCTTCCCATATCTTCCTAACCAAATTATTATTGTTATTTTTTATCATTAATTTGTACGGAATTGAAGCTTGAACAATTTAGGAAAAACCAATATTAAGTAGGGGTGGAATACGGTGAGGTTTTCATCGAGTACAGGGGTGCGGGGAAGGCAAACAAATCATATATCAGAGCTCAGTCAGAGACAATGTTTTGTAGCAATGTTGTCCTGCTCCTTCTGCCATTTTGCACGACTGGCTTGGAATTTTTGAGATATGAGGGACATTCAATAATTAATTGGAGACAAATTGATGTAGAAAAAAAACTGTGTATTTTTACAAAAGGAGACTTTAACTACTTCTCAACATAATCCCCACGAATATTAATACACTTGTCCCAACGATGAACTAGTTTTTTTATACCTGATGCAAAGAAATCTTTGTTTTGTTGTTCGAGCCAGTTTTCCACAAATTCTTTGACTTCCTCGTTGTCGCTCAACTTTTTTCCACGTAATGCCTCCTTGAGTGGACCAAACAACTGAAAATCAGAGGGAGCCAAATCTGGACTGTAGGGAGGATGAGGTAGTATCTCCCAACCCATTTTTTCATTGGTTTCTTGGGTCAGCTTGGCGTTATGAGGGCGAGCACTGTCGTGGAACAATATTACGCCTTTTCTGCTTCCATTGCTGGTTTTACTTTGTTCTTCAGCATATCTGAGTAGTAGGCACTGTTTATTCTATGCTGATCTTCCAAATAATCACAAAAGACGACACTTCGGGCATCCCAAAAGACAGTCAACATAATTTTCCCGCTGATGCTTGCGTTCTGAATTTGTTTCGGACAGGTGAGCTGGTGTGCTTCCATTCCATGCTTTGTCTTTTGGATTCTGGTTCAAAATGGTGAACCCAAGTTTCATCACACGTTAAAGTCTTGTTTAGAAAAGGGTCATCTTCCCTTTCATAGCGTTCAAGTCTGTACACTTGTTTCCTTGTCTCGTTGCGTTAACTGTTTCGGGATCCACCTTGCACTTGTTTTGCTGTACTTGAGCTTGTTAATGATAAAGTGATGAACTTAAATGGAATTAAAATTTTCTTGTCACTAGGTAATTTAGTATATAGGTATTGAAGTTGGCTTTTCCTAAACAAAATGGTCAAAAGCTTCAATCAATCAGTAAAAGTTACAAGATTTGAAAATCTAGTTCCGCTTAAAGCAAATAAAGCACCTAAGCACACTAGCTAATGTGCATAAAGCACACGAATCACAAGAGCTGACTAGGAAATGAAACGTTCCATTATTTAGCAATAACACAGTCTGGAATGTAGTGGATTTTTTCTCTGTCTGATACCGCGCAGTATGTTACTCCACAAGAAGCATCGTACTCCTGTTTTGCTGGTGTATTTATGGCCGCTGATAATTTGAATTTGATTGGTAGGGACATAAATCAATTCACTTCTTACTCGCTTTATGGAATATGTTGCTGTGTTTTCATTCCAAATATTCCTTAGGGCGGTAAGATAGTGTGAAATAGTTACTGGAACAAAAACATAGATGGCAATAAATGTTTGACAATAGATATGATAAATTCATTACACTTTTTATGTTTGTAGTCTCAAGAGGGTTGTTTGGAACAGAGCCTAATTTTAAAGAGTAGACCGAATGCGAAGTTAAATTAATTGGCAATTTGAAATTTATTTCTACAGTTTATTATGTATGAACAACAAACCTTTATAGGATCATTCATGGCGCAAATAGGCATTGTTGCTGTGCGCCAAAAATTTTAACTAACTAAATAAGGTCACTCATGTGTTTGTCTGTCTGTACGGTAGAAATGATGGTCAAATATTTGGACCTAGAGAGCTAATTTAATATGAATTTATTGATCTTTCATCAGCATATAGGAAATAGACACGTCAAACCAATTATATTCAACGCAAAAATATTTTCTTCTCTAATTTTGAGTTTAGTGAAAATGAAGTATTAATTAAAATTAAATAATTTTTTTAAATGATTTGATTTATTACTTTTACCTCCCATCTTATTTCCCAGAAAGAAGGGTACAAAATCTACAAAAAAAAACAAAGTAATGTAGATTGATGTCAACTCAAATAGTAAGTTTAAAAGTTTTCTTCAGATTATATATATATATATTTTTTTTTTTAGCTTAAAATATTTATTTAAATTTTGTGGACCATTAAATGAACGGTCTCGAGGACTAATGGTTGTTTTATATACGGAACAAGAATAAGGAATAGGAAATAAGAATAGTACACCAGATGTTAAAACTTGGCTGTATATCGGTTTATGTAGGAATGAAATTTAACTTAAACATAAGAATAGTTGGTAATATTCAACATTTTATTCCTATTTCAAGAATAAGACACGATAAGCCTGCGCACCGCAATCAAAATGTCTGCCGTAATAAAGTTTGTTCAACAGATGTTTTTCAGTTGTAATCAGAGGGTTGTAAACAACAATAAAATGTTTTTATTATTTTTATTTATTCTTCTTGTAAGTTTTAAGAACCTGTCAAGTGACAAACGTTAAACACAGGCCAACGCAAGTACGCAGGCGCAGCGACGAAATGTTATGTCCTATATAAACGGTTTAATATTTTTTATTCTTGTGTACTATTCTTATTTCCTATTCCTTATTCTTGTTCCATATATAAACCAACCATAAATGGACGATCAAAGATTTTTTTTTTCTAATTCTTTTTTTTTTTTGAGCGAAGTTGGACGTAATAATGCCTGATTTTTCAAGTTTGTGAAAAATGGCTATTACTGGTGAAGGTTTTCGTTGAATGATTTTTTATGATTTTAGTAAAAACCTAACTCAACAACAATGCATAGATTTGCTTCGTTCAACTTTTGTTAATGAAGCACCATCAGAAAAGAATGTTTACAACTGGTTTTGCAGAATTTCGTCGTGGTTTTGCATCCGTCAGTAAAGAATCTCGTGAAGGTCGACCAAAATCGGTTGTGATTCAAAAAAACATCGATGCTGTGTGTAAAATTATTAAAGAAGATCGGCATGTGACTTACCGTGAGATAGAGGCATCCTTTGGCATATCGCAGACTGCAATCATTCGATTTTGGATGAACATTTAGCTGTGAAAAAGATCTGTTCCCGATGGATTCCGCATAATTTGACCAAAGCTCAAAAAAATGCTCATGATTATTGATGTAAGTGAGTGCTAATAAAATTCAACCTAGGCACTGCAAAATCCCTGTACAACATCGTTACAGGTGACGGAACTTTGATTTATTCATATGAACCGGAAACTAAGCAACCACTGTTTGAGTCTTCTAAGATGAACGGAAATCCACAGAAGTTGTTCGTTAACGAAGCACTTCCTTGAAAATGATCACTTGTTTCTTCGGTTATACTGGACATGTCGCAAACAATCCTTTAGGGGATCTCAGAACAGTTAATACTGAATGGTATACAACAATTGCTAGAAGTCATCAACAAAATCAGGAAAAACAACCAAAAACGTCACCTTCTTCACCATGACAATGTATCCCACACAGCACGTTAAACAATTGATTATTTGAAGGAGGAAAACATCGAATTAATGTCTCATTGCCCGTATTCACCTGATTTATCCCCTAACGACTTTTTTTGTTCCCAAATGTCAAACAAAAAATGCGTGGACAGCAATTTTCATCACCTCAAGAAGCTGTTGAATCCTTCGAAAATCATGTTTTTGAGATACCAACTTCAGAGTGGAAAAAATGTTTCGAGAATTGGTTTCAACGCCTACAAAAGTATATAAATCTTAAAAGGGTATATTTTGAAAAGCAATAAAACAGTTTGTTCAAAAAAAAAGTTTCTTTCTTAGTTTTTGTAAAAACGAGACAACCCTCTTATTTGAAAATTTTCTATAGGTTTGACTTTTGAAAATACTTGGTATGTAATTTTTAGAAATAATTTAGAAAAATCCGGTTAATCCGATATTTAATACCCGGATAATTAACGTTTTACTATACCTATTATTATTATTTTTTTTTTAGTAAAATAATGCTGTCCACTATTCGACATATTAAGTAAATTCGAAGTCTTCCCGGTCAAAATTCAACCCTAGGTTCAGCTATTTGGCCACCAATTCTCACATACAGACAGAGTGACACATGAGTGACATTGTAAGGTTTTCTGGATTATGCTTACAAGATATATTTAATAATAAAAATTAATTTCCTGTTCGATATTGTTTATAAAATTAACCAAACCTAACCTAAGCTAACCCCATTTCCCTGCATGTCACAATCAGTGTTTTAAGTTTATTTGACAAAGCGGAAATGATATTTAATCATTTCCTGTTTGGTTTTCAGAAACAGTTGGTGAATTGTTTCCGATTGTCGAGTGCGTGTAAGATATTAATGGGATTTAGGGTTACACATCAACAGTTATGACAGTTTTCCAAAATGTACAACATGAAATTCATTACCAACATTTTTCTTGTGGTTTATATCAATCAAATACATCCTATACATTTGGACAAGGGAGAAATTTTACTAAAATCATATTGGACAGCTGCAGCATTTGAATGACAACAACAAATATAATGTTTTATATCTCTAAGTTAAAAGGAAAACATAAATAAATAAAGTCTGTACCTTTGGTTTAGGCGGAACTAGATTTTCAATTCTAGTTATTTTTACCGATTGATTGAAGCTAGTTCCGCCTAATCGTTCGGAATAGACTGTAAATATAAATTAAAAATTGATGTGAAGTGTGAATATTCTCACATTTTATGGTTTCGCAGGTATTTAGTAAGTGAATGATGATTATTTGGGATGCCAAAACGAATTTTATGTTAAAATATTTTCTTGTTAATTTTAATTCGAGTGCCTAATACCATTATTTAGGTTTCTAAATATGTGCAGTATTTTTTTTTTTTATATACGTATATAGCAAGGTTCATTAAGATTTTGATAATTGCGCCTATGGCTTCCATTGGTTGTTTTAAGTCCTAAGCTCTGCCCCTCTGATTTCGTATACAGTGAAACATAGAATTAAATTATAATATCAATAATTGCCACTGGTTATTAAACATACGCTTTTAAAAATTAAATGCAACATTTGCCAAAATATAACTAGAATTTTGAAAAAATAATTTTAACAAAATAAAAATGCAAAAAAAAACAGAAAAAATAAATTTGTCTCCAGACTGGAAGCGAATCCTAGTTTGCAATTTAGAAAGCGAGATGTCTAACCACTACACCATGAAAGCATACTGGATTAATGTGTTACATGACATATTAAATATTTGTATTGTCAACGAAAAAACATAAAATACGTTATTTTTCGAAAACATAATCTGATCAAAAATTCCTGTTGTACTATTCCGGTTCACACCAATGTACATTACTCAGATTTTTTTCAAATTTTTAGTTTAAATCATCTGGGCTACAGGGTGTGGGACATTTTTTTTTGCACAATTTTCCAAAAAACGGATCAAAATAATTTATTTTGCAAAAATAAAATTTTGATCGTTAAACAATTTACTAAGGCCTTACAATTGGTGCCCTACTCAGAATTTAAAAAAAATATTTTTTTTTCGATGAGCACATACTTGCTTATATTTTTAGGGGGGTATGTTTTTTAGATGTTTTAGTATTTTTCATATGTGCGGGTCAAAGAGTTGTATAAGCATCCTAAATTTCAACTTTCTAGGTTTAGCCGTTTGGCTACAATTTTTTCCGGACAGACAGACAGACAGACAGACAGACAGACAGACAGACAGACGACGAAATGACGGAATAAGGGTTTTTGGTCATACCTACAAAACCCTAAAAAAAGAACAGTAAATCACGAGATCTTTTTCTTGTGATTGAAAATTATATTTCTGTGGGGTTTTTTTTTTTTTTTTATTAAACTTTATTTTACGACGCTTTAACAACTTGACTTTTAGCGTTTTACATGTTACAGATTACTTACTAAATTACATGTTATTGACTTACTTAATACTTATGAATGTAGTATTATACGAAGTACACATATGTATACATACCGTGAATTTATTTTAATGTGAACCATACGTGTACACACACATATATACATATATATTTAAATTTGTTTGATAAATTTTGAGTCTTTCATTTAGCTCTATAGGTTATTGATGAATTCGTATATAATTTTTGTGTGACCAATTCGAATTTTTGTAAGGTGTGTTTGGGTTTTTCGGGCACAGTTGATATTCCATATATTAAAGTCTTCTTTGATATTTCGTAGTTTATTTCTACTGTCTATTCTACGCCATTTCTGCAGTTGTTCCTTGTAAGCGTTTTTTGAAATAATTTCGAACATCTAGTCTTGTGGCATGGTTGCCTTGCTTGTGGTGGATCAGTTTCTATTCTGAGGAACTAATTTCCTAGGTATGCCCTTGCGACTTTAAACCCAGAGGAGAGCTATTTTGTATCCTATATTTTGCTGGGTGTTATGTATTAATTTTTGGATGTCATGTATCCTTTTTCCTTGGTTTTTGTATTGATATTTTCTGTTACGGCGTTTAGGGAATCTGTGCATATGATAAACGTGTTTGTAGAAGCATTGGTAAATATGTGTTCTAAAAGATTAATAAATAAAACACTCGGTAAGTTTCACAAATATGAGTTTAATGTTACTCTATACGTATTTCGGCAAATAGTTATACAAACAGTTTGTAATTTGAACTCCTGTAGATGGCGTCACTGCCGAAATACGTATAGAGTAACATTAAACTCATATTTGTGAAACTTACCGAGTGTTTTATTTATTAATCTTTTATTAAACATGTTTCACCGAGAATACATGGACTCCTCTGTCAATAATATGTGTTCTTTTGCCGTTTTTATACTTTTTATTTCGGCGGTCTTGACTTATGTCACAATTGTGGCGAAAGAAAAGCATTTGGTGAAAGAATTGTTCTTAAATCCTACGATATATTTATCACGATGTTGGAAGGGGTTGGTGTAGTAATAGGCTGCGTTTTCTGGTTGTTCTTCGCAGATTTTCTTGAACTCTTCTATGTATTTGGAATTGGCGTGGAACTTTTCTTGAACTTGTTGAGTCGGAGGTTTACAGGTGGCACTTGTATGGTCCAGGAAGGTAAGCTAAGTATAATTTAAACCTAATTTTTGCGACATCCTTACTACTGTGGGAAATGTAGGTTTTCAATCTATTTTTAGAATTGGTTGGATATAACCTAATTTGTTTGATATTTGTAAACAAATAATAATTAACAACAGCACATTCTCAATTATGACGTCAGTTTATAGATATTTTGAACATACTACCATGTATTTAGTTTTGTTAAAGTTAATTTTCAGATCTTATATTGCTACTAAACATTCCATTAAATTTTGTGTTATTTTCTTTTTCGTGAGAATTTGGCCTCTTGAATAAATATCTTGGAATAATATTGGAGAAAATAACTTGTCGAACACCTCTCATAATTTTCACCTCTTCTGTATTAATTCTACAAAAGAAATTTCATGTAGACAGGTCTTGTTGTATATCTACTGCTAAGTAGACACAAGCTCAAGAAGCAGAATATTAAAGCAATTGAAATGAAATAATGAAGAAAATAAATACATTACAGGTTGCAACTCTTCTAACTAAAAGAAAAATAGTGCAGCAATATATTTATTGAATTTTGATGTAACCGCAATCTTCTCTTGACGTATTTAGGTCAAAATATTAATTCACTCACCACATCATTAAATAATGAAATCGGAAAATAAATTAAAACTCAAAATCAGATAAATTTTTCAATCAGTTAAATTGAAAACGTCTCCACTTGATGTCTTTTTATGCAAAAGTAAAATTTAAATTAAACCAGCATGTTGTTATTGTCATTTTACTGAAATAATTTATCGTATTAAAAGCTGTCTATATAGAAATCGATTCAAAAACCGAAGTTTAATTATTTGATGCAATGAAAATCATTATAATAAAACCGTTAGAGTACCACGCAGATTGATGGACATATCTATACAATTATGAAGTTGAAATTACAGGGGGTCTTAAAAATATAGTATAACTCTAGAATTATTTATTAAAATGTAGTTATAATAAGATTAATAATAGTAATAATAATGAAACACTTTATGTTTGCCTATTAAACCTTTGGTCATACTCACCTTCGTTGACATCAAAAACTGCTATATTTTTCATAAACCTACACTTTTCTACATCCCTGCACTTTTCTTCTTGGAGACGTTAGACTAGTGTGCCTCGTCCTGAACGCGAGAGAGAAAAGACGTAATAATAATGATAATGTTTATTTGTATCCGGACATATCCATACAAAAGAATTAGAGCATAATTTGCATTTTTATGATTTTGTAGGAATGAGCACAAAAAAAAAAACAATATAACTTCACTCATGTGTCTGTTTGTATGGAAAAATTGTAGCCAAGCGGCTGAACATAGAATGCTGAAATTTGGCATGCTTATACAAGTTTATACATGCTTATACATGCTTATACATGCTTATCAAGATTAAAAGAAATGGTGGGGAGGGGAAAAAATCCAAAATTTCGTGGAGATTTCAAAAAATTTCAAGTGATAATCGAGGGGAATCCAAGATTTTCAAGTGATAACTGAGGACAAAAACGTAATTTTCAAGTGATGACCAGAGAGCGGAAATTCAAAATTTTGGAATGATCAGAGAAGACGAGAAATCGAAAAGTAAATGTGCCACCTACGGCCCTAAAAACAGTCCACCGGCCCTCGGGCAATAAAAGCCCGCATTTTTTCCATCGACCACTTTGTACACCTGCTGAAGTTTCTTAAATTTTAATATACAAAAATCTCTGTTCAAATTATTATTAATCATGTGTAAAGGATTATTTCACTTTAGAAAAAGTATTAAAGTTTTTAACAGATCAAAATTGCTGATAATATCGAAAGAAAATTCCGGTGGTTCAGGATTTGAACCCGGATCCCTGTATTTCGCAAGCAATCGGCTACCACGAAACCACAGCAGTTAATAATCGCACCATAATGCTCTTAAATAATTACACCAAATAATTATTGCGTTAAAATTATTTTATAAGAGCTGTAATTAAAAATTTTAGCAGTTTAATAACCCAGTGAGACAAAGAGTAATATATTTTTTAAAAACAAATATTTCAAATCGTTTAAGTTTTAAAAATGCCCATTAATACCAAAAATAATTTAAATAACATTAAAGGCACATAAAGTCGGACAATAAAATATAACCATGTGGTAAGAATTCCTTTTAAAAATTCCAAGTGTTTAATATAATGGTCCTTAAATGTCAGTTTTTTTTGTTAGAAATATTCCATATGTTTTAAAAGCAACTAAGAATTTTATAGATGCATCCCTTATTATTAGTCACAAACATTTTAAAACCGTTAAATTTTTATTGAAACGGATAAAAACTCAACGGGTGTACTCATGGGGTTAAAATATACATTTTTGAAGACTAAACATCTACATTACTGACGAAGAAGAAAGAATTTATAGTTATTATTATTGCTGAGTTTTATATCTCACGAGAGTTGCCTCTTATATTTCGGGATTGCGCTAAACTGTGCAGTCATTTGGCGACTGACGCTTCTATCGTAACGTTTGACATTTTTTACGGTATACGTACTCAGAACGTTTTGACGTACGAGCGCTGTTTGTGTTGTTTACTACAGTAACTTGAAAAAATTTATCTCGGCTAAAAATGGAATTAAATCGCGAACATTTTCGAGCGATTATTTTTCGACGTAAATTAACCCAACAATAGTGCATCGATGAACTTAATTCGATTTTTGGCGATGAAGCACCATCAAGAACTACTATTTATCGATGATTTGCCGACTTCAATCGTGGCCGTAGTTCGCTTAAGGATGAATTTCCTGAAGGTCGTCCAAAATCAGTTGTTGTTCCGGAAAACATTGACGATCTTGTAGTATCGATCGTCATGTGACTTATCGTGAGATTGAGGTATCCTTGGGCATTGGTGGGCTAGCATACATTCACTATTGCATGAACATTTGGCCGTCAAAAAGATTTTTTCGCTTTGGATCGAATAAAATTTCGAATACAATCGCGATGGAAAAAGCCTCGATCGGAGTGGAAAAAGTAAATTGGTTCAAATGCATGCAAAAGTGTATTGATTTTCATGGATAATATTTTGAAAAACAATAAAGCCACTTTTGTTGATAAATAATTGTTTTTGATCTTAAATCCCGAAATATAAAAGGCAACCCTCATACTACATTGACAAAATATCTGGCGAAAAGTAAGACGGAAGAAATGGTTTCTCAGTTTAAACTGCCACGAATATATGCAGTGGCGTATTCAGGGAGCAATGGGAGCACTATTTTTTGTGAATTGTTGAGAAAATAATGTCAAATTTAGTAATTTTAAACATTCAAGCACAAATGCGATGGCTTACTTCTTCATTTTCATCCGTTGTCTTATTCTTCTTTCAGCAAAATCAAGCCCTTATTAAGTGTGGCAGGAAACTATTACCTTGATTTTCTTGCTCCATGGGAAACATCAGGGCCGGCGCGAGGCATGTGCAGCCGCACATGGTCCCGCGGTCAACAGCAGGCCCCGCGTATGGAGATGAGGACCTTTTTTTTTGCTCCTCACTTGGATCTGAACAACAGGTCTCGCGCATGGTGATGAGGACCTTTTTTTTTTGCTCCTCACTTGGATCTGAACAGCAGGCCCCGCGGTCAACAACAAGCCCCGCACATGGAGATGAGGACTTTTTTTTTGCTCCTCACTTGGATCTGAACAACAGGCCCGGCGCATGGAGATGAGGACCTTTTTTTTGCTCCTCCCCCTCCCTGAGAAACATACACAGTGAGTATAAGAGATGCCGCAGACTACAGACATTTGATCGGCCGACAGTTTAGTCGGTTGCTTAATTCGTATGAAGATATATGTGAGTGCGCACACCCAACGATTTGAAATCGGCCGATCAAATAGTTTGATGGGCTGCCCGATTCCCTTTCAATTTAAAAATCGGCCAACTGTCGGCCGACTGCTAAATCAGTATGGCGTGATATGCGAGCGTGCACACCTGACGACTGTTTCATCGGCGAGTCTGTTCTCAGTTCATTTTGTGCTAAGTAATACGTGCGCGCGATAATAATAAATGGCGTTAATCATGGAAAATGCGATCGAACAGCTGATTGACGAAATAGAGAAGCGACCAGCACTATATAAAAAAAAAATTAAAAGAGTACTCCGATATAAATCTGAAAAAAAAAACTATGGGAGGAAGTTTGTGAAGCCGCTATTTCCGAATGGAGTCAACTAAGTGGCGAGGATTCTCGGTTTCTCTTCCTCATTCTTCTCCTTCTTCTTATAGCACATATAATAACCATTTTCGGTAACATTTCTTTGTTTCGAATGCCGAGCTTCGTTTCTATCGGTTCAGCTTATCGGCTAGCAAAGCTATCGGCCGACTATTTAATTGGACAGTCTGCGCACCCACCTCCAACCAAACAGTTTAATTTGTGTAGTGTGGTAGGATGCAGCCCGATCCGACTAAAGTGTCGGCCGATCATTTGGTCTGTAGTGTGCGGGGGCCCTAAAGCTGCTCCTCTAGAGACAGATGCTTTATGATATCCTTCTTCTTTTGTTGTTACTCTAAACAGGACTTAACTAGTTTCTAATAACCTCTATCAGAAATTCTGCTATTCGTTGTTGATAAATCGTTATTGAGTGACTGATACCAAAATCGTTAAATACAAAAATGTAAAAATAACCAAGAATACGAGAACACATTGTACTTGTTATAAACAATAATAATTTTTTATTTTAAGATTTACTTTACGATTTCCGTAATTAACTTAATCAAAAGAATGAAATAACATTATTCTTCTATATTGCTTTTATTTTTTCTTTCTCGAAAAATAAAACAAAACCAATTTCTTATAAAAAATATTGTGATATTAACAAGTTTTCTTGTGACATTTATCTGATGTTCTGATATTGGCGTAGCTAAAAAGGTATCAGTTCGATAGCTCGTATTTATCATGTTTATACCGGTATTCTGGAACATCAGGAACACGGAACATTTCCTTGTTCTACGCAGGAACGAGAGATGTCGTTATACGAACATCACCATCGACAACATGCTGATACAAATATTATAAATAAACCTGATATTGAAAAATATACAGAGATTTACAAAGACATATTCACAAAATACTTCTCTAAAACTGGGATTTCTAAACTTTTTAGTAACTATCTTGCTATTTATATTATTACAGCAATGCTGATATTCAAAACTAATACTCAAGAAGTATGGAAGATATTAAGGATTTAATAAGAATGAGAATTAGAAATAAGGAGAAAGACTAAATGTAAGATTAAACATAATGTACATTGAAGACAAGGAACTATGAAATGGAGCAAACTTAATAAGTTAAATGGATGTTGAGACTGGATCAAAATACGCCGACGTATATAACGTTTGAGGAAACTATGTACATTCAGGAGCAGGGACGTAGCCAGGGGGGGGCATAGGGGGCATTCCCCCCCCCCCAGGATAGTTTACCTTATATAAAATATATTTTAGGTTGTTAGAAGTTTTCTTCATCAAAGGTGAAGAAAATTTATAAATTTACCGAACTTATATTATTTAATAAACTACAAAAGACCTAGAACAGGGTCGGCAACCTGCGGCTCCAGAGCCTCATGCGGCTCTTTTAGAAAATTTTGTGGCTCTTTGAAAATTGGCTGGTTTTTATTCTAATATAATTTAGTTTTTAATTTTCAACTTTCTGCCTGTACTATACAGGTTTTGTAATTTTCAGAATGTTTTACGATGCAATTCACGCCCGGTAATTCCCCGAGTTACTGCATATTTCCTTTTAGAAGAAGTTATTTGTTTCGAAAAAAAGTTATCTGTATTTGTGAATGATTTACGTGCAAAAACATTTTTACATTTTATTAATTTACAAAAACATGTTATTAATGCATTTTTTTTTTTTTTGACACAAACTATTGTTAATATGAAAGAAGCTTTTCGAGATAGATTTAAAGAGTTTAGAAAATATAAAGCTACACTAACTTTTTTGACATAACCAATTGAAGTAGATATGTAGCAATTACAATCACCTTCAATAAGTGGATTTGAAATCCAAAGGAACTGGAAAATTTAGAAAAAAAAAAGTGAATTTTATCTTCCCAGCATAAGTGGACCGAAATTCGCACTCATCAAAATGTAGATAAAGTTCTTTTCGAAGCTTGGAACCGTCTTCCAGAATCGTTCAATCTTTTAAAAAATTATGCTTTTGGGCTACTGACAATTTTCGGATCCACATATTACAGTAAGCAAATCTTTTAAAATATAAAATTAATAAAGAGTCAGTTAAAAAGTAATCTTACTGACCTGAAACTAGAGTGCTGCCTTAAGTTAAATATTACTGAATATTCACCAAATATTGAAGTCAAAACCTGAAATGTGTGAAACATCACACTTCACATAAATTTTTTCTAATGATAGTTACTACCCACTTTTCACCCATACCCACGACCTAACCAGCCTTCAAAAAAAAGGAAATTTTTGCCCGCCACCCTGTATATATTCTTTATTCCCTGGGCCTTGCGGCGTTCAGGGCGTTAACATTTACAAAAAAATAAAAATAAAATAAAAATAAAACAATCAATCCAAAAATACATAACAATAACATCCAATACAATTTACTTTTTACAATATTTTTTTCTCTTTTCTTTCTTCTTTCCGTTACTACCCAATCTCCATCCTTCTTGCCTCTAATTCCCTCGCCCACCTCTCCCCCCTGCCATCTTCGTGCAACAGGTCTAATGTGCTCCCCACCCATATTGTCATCTCTCTACACCTCTTCGCGAGGTGCTCTATATCTTCCTCCTCCTCCCCGCACATCCTGCTCATCTTATCCTCCTGTCTCCTCCAATATCTATTTCCTCTCTCTTCATTCCCGCACCTTAGCCTCGCAATCATCCTAACTCTCCCTCCTGACCTTCCTCTTTCTCCCCTCAAGTAGCTTGGTACCCCTATAGTTCTGACCTCCTTATATCTCCTTGCGCTCCTTGAATTGTCTATTCTGACTGTCCTTTCTTGCTCCCCCACTTCCTTATCCCTCCTCCACAACTCCTCAATCACGCTTATCCCGTCTTTTCTTCTCCTTTCCACCTCAGTCGCATCCACTCCGCATCTCCAGTAATACTCTTTTCTCATCTCCCCCCATGCGTATCATCTTCCTTTCTCTTCCTCTCTGGCTCTTTCTTCCCAGCATTCCCTCATTATTTTTTTGTCTGTTTCTATTCTAACTTTCTCTTAACCGCCCTCCTTCCTGCACCCACTTTCATCTTATCCCTTTTCAGTTCCTCTCTTACAATATACCCAGGTGTTGTTCTATCTACCCCTAAGATCCATCTTAAATACCTCTCCTGTACTCGTTCTACCTTCTCCCATTCCTTCCATCTCCAAATTTCCACCCCATATAGCAGGATGTTTTTCACCACGGCGTCAAACAACCTCAATCTCCATCTAATATCGTCGCTAAACTTCCTCTCTCCTATACTCCACAGCTTCCCCATGACTATCCTTGCCTTCTTTACTCTTTCCCTTATGTGTAGTTCAGCCCCATTGTTCCGCGTTAGTACATAACCCAGGTATTTTATACTCTTCACCACCCCGTAACCAACCCGCCACCCTGTAACTGTAGTTATTACAAAGATGCCACTATTAAAATTCTAGCTCTCGCCTATAGAAAATAATATTGAGGAGAGATCTCTTTTCACATTTGCTGTATGGGCCCGTTTACTTCACCTATTCCACGTTCGCTTTTGTCCGTATATACCTTCCATTATCTAATTTTCGTTCAAAACTTTGATAACTAAAAAAAACTGAAATTCTATTCATCATGCAGTTGTAATCTGTAACTGAACAAAGAGCAAAGAGCACAATATGAACAGCTAAATACAAGCAAAAAACCTCTCAAAATATTGAGAGATATAAAAGTTTTTAAAAATGCATTTATGCGTCGAGTTCGTACTGTATTATCAGCAAGAGCATTTATTTTTTCGTGTTTTCGTTTGTAACTCGTAACCAATTTGTATCTGATAAAAGTTATAAATTTTGTTCGAATTATAAAGCAGTTGGATTGGCTTGATCACTAGATTGTTGTTTTACACGACAGAGTCATCTACCGGAATTTATTTGCACCAATAGTTGATTTATTTTGCTTTGACAACAACAATAAAATCTTTGGAAAAATCGCTTTTGTTATCATGAATCAACTGAAGGATTTATAAGGTCTGGACAGTATATTTTTATGCAATTTTTATTACTAAGCAATCAAAAAGTTTCTAACGATTTACTTGCATATAATTAAGGCTATATTAAACTCATTTTGTCACATAACAGCCATAGCATCATCTTCAGGATAAATAAAAACAAAGGCGTAAATAATATAACGATTTTTAAGTACCTACGTAGCATATTATCCAGCAATAGTTCGTTTGATGAAAAAGTGTCTCGAAGAATATACGCTACATGCAGGGCCGCGCCAAGGTGTGTTGGCGCCGGGGTGCAAGGTAAAAATTGCCGCCCCTAATAAGTTAAATGCAATTTTTTTAAATATAACAAGTATACATATATTTTCGAAAAAACTATGTTACGCAGGATAACAAAAAAACATACACAGATTGCTATATAGTGATTCTTAACCTATGTTCGAAAATTTAACTATATAGAATTCATCACTACAAACAACTTTATCCTATATCATTTTTCAAAAAAATTTAAACTAAAAAAGCTTGTCAAAAAAAAAACACAAGGCGAGTACCACTAATTTCAAATAAAATAACAAAAACGAAACTTTATATGTACATATATATTTTAGTTAAAAATTCACCTTTCTTGCCTTTAGGGTCGCAAATTCATTAATTAATTCCGTTAAATCTAAATCCACTGCTATTTTATTTTCTATACTAATTAAAGCCAAATTTGTTAACCTATCCTGTGACATGGAAGATCTTAAGTAATTTTTTATTAATTTAAGCTTGGAAAAACTTCTTTCGCCAGATGCCACTGTTACAGGAATGGTCAAAAATATTCTTAATGCAATTGTTACATTTGGGAAAATTGCAGTAAGATCATAAGTTACTATATACTCTAAAACTGCCAAAGCATTCATGTCGGGCTTAATGAAAGTTTATAGGATTTCGATTTCATCGCATAAATCTATTGCATTTATGTTAGATTCATTTTTTGCATTATCAGATAATTTTATTTGTAGATCTATACAATGTTTTATTTTCATGTCACGATTGAATTCCAGCAACGAATACATGTTGTTTAAAAACTGAAAAGTGTCATTATGAGCTGTCATTAGTTCAAATCTTTCTTTTATTTTCGATATTGCTGTATCTAATATAGTGAAATAAAAATTAAATCTATAATTTTGTAATGGCAGATTAGGACTTTCATCTACATTTTCATACGAAAATATTCTCCTTTTTTTTCGAGGTCTGACAATGTCAATCGCTGGAAACTCGGTTTCACAATCAATTTCTTGTGCAATTATTTTAGCTTCATTTAAGATATTTTCAAAATTATCATCGGACCTACATTGTTGCAAGAAATCATTAAGATCTTTTAACATCTCAATTGCAGTTGGCAAAACTAAGTCGCTTTTTTGTAAAAATTTACTACCTACATTTACTTTGGATAATATGTTATACCAAATAAGCATAGAACATATAAATTTGTATGATTTAATTTTTTTTATGAGTGAATATTTCTAGTATTAGCATCTTCATTTGGCGCCCATGGCACGTGCCATGTCTGCCATACCCTAGTTACACCTCTGGTGCCGCCCCCAAAATGTGCCGCCCGGGTGCCATGCACCCCTTGAACCCCCGCTTAGCGCGGCCCTGGCTACATACCAGTATTTCGGAGCTCTAAATATGTACAGTCGGGGACTAATTAATTGGTATCTACCTTTTCAAACAAAAAACAATATCTTCTTAAGTTTTCTATAGAACTTTCTTTAATTTTTAGGGTCTTGTAGGTATGACCACCAAAAAACTCTTATAACGTCACACATGTGTGACATTTGTAAAGTGTGAATTATATTTTTATTTTACTTTTAAAAAATTTGAGAGGGGTATCACATGAAACCTCTTAATGCGTGGATAAACAATCAAATTTTATTGTTGAAAAATATATATTTTTTTTTAAATTTTCATTAAAAATATGTCTCTAAACTTTTGCCTTCTACCCAATTTTCTGGAGGGGTAAGTCTACTAATCTTTAAAAAATCTCAATAAAGCACAATGATGGGAGCCGGAATTTTTGATCTGATTAGCTTTTCGAAAAATATTGTTTTTTTTTTTCTTCTTTTTTTGTTAAAAATAATTATTTAAAAATAATTTCTGTAGGGTATCAAAAGAAAGCTCTTAAAACGTAGATCAATGAACAAAAAATGTGCTAAAATAGTTCTTGTCCTGCACCCTTTAACCTGAAGGGGTTAAATTAAAAATCTATAAAAATTATAGGCAATGTACATTGATCTGAGACAGAAACGTACCAGAGGTATTTTTGATTAAATTGCGTTTTTAAAAAATATTGCAAATGGCTAAATTGTGGAAATATTGTTTGAATGTGTTTAGTTTTTACCGACCGTGAACATATATAAGGGAGGTATTGTGATCATACCGATTTTGACATTTCGAGATTTCGATGGATCTCCACGAATTGAGGTTCCTACATAACGTTTTGACTATTTTTAGCATGATGTCTGTCGGTCTGTCTGTCCGTCCGTCCGTCCGTCTGTCTGTCTGTCCGTCCGTCTGTCTGTGTACACGTGCAGAGCCAATTCGGCTGAAAGGATTTTTATGAAACTTCATATTTAAGCTTCTGCCATCAATGGCACGAGTTGGTCAACTTTTGGTAAAAATCAGTTGACTAAAAGTGGGAGTTTACTCGTGTCAATTTTAAGATTTTTGTGAATATTTCACAACAGAAAAATATTTCGAAAAAATTTATTGAACAAAAGTTGCTATAAAATCAAAAACTAATAACTTTTATTTGAGACGTTTTTTTATAAAACGAAAATGTTTATAATAATTTTTGTAAAATTTTTCAAAATGTTACAAAAAAGTCTTAATTTTTTCATACTTATATGTAACGTTGCCATGGTCATGATAAATAATATCTCTGTTAGAAAATATTAGGCCAAGTTATTTCTACTCTGCTGCTAGAATGTATTTTATACAAGTACTTTATGATGACGTGGTGGCACACAGCTGATTTTTTTTATATAAGGTTATCAAATAAGAATATATATTTTGTATGAGATAAATTCATTTACATAATTTACGTTACAATAATAATTACATTTGGATAAAATTATAATGAACACAATGTAAGGAAGTTGAAAATAAATTTATAAACTATTATTATAAATTTATTTTCAATTTCTTTAACCTCTCTATCGCTGAGGGCATTAGCGAGTTTATGTCGTCTGGGTCTCCGTCATACCGATGCATTGGACATTCTGAAACGATATGCTCTATTCTCTGCATTTCTGCACCACAATCACATCTAGGATTTTCTGCATATCCCCAATCATGCATCTGTTTTGGGCATCTGGAATGGCCAGTACGAATACGATTTAATTTGGTTCATAGTTGCCGGGGAAGCTCAAAACCAGGTGGCTTGTCGTTGATGTTTAGGTTTATGGGATTTCGGTTGATATTGAAATTCTGCCATTTTTCATTCCACGACTGTTGGAGATCAAAACATCTATTCATGGACGTATTTGGGGCTCGTCGCGTTCAACCTTGGTGCGGCTATATTGCAGAGATCTTCATGAATCGGAAGGTCCATGTTTTGGTCTATAGTATGTTGGATTTTTTGTAGAGCTTGAATTCTACGTAAATTTGGTGGAGCTATATGGCTTAGTACTGGTAAGTATTCAAAGGGGGTAGTCGGACTACCCCGCTTATCTTTCTCATTGTAGTACAGGTACAAAACCCTGAAATGTGTGAATATTCTCACTTCACGTAAATTTTTTATTCTTATTACATTAATTGTTAATTAGAAATGTTTTGTATTTATTGATTTCACCCAGGGGCGGATCGACCTATCGGGCGATCGGGCGATGGGTCGACAGCTTTTTTGGGCCGATGTGACGGCCGCTATCCACTCAAATAGCTATGATCAATTCTATGATATTACTTTAAAAATCACTCACATTTTTTTGTTTGTTTTTCTAACATTTTTTCATTATTTTAGAGACTGTATTTTTATTTTAGATATTAATACTAAAAATATAAATTAAATAAGTTTATTTAAATATACTTTGGTCTTTATTTATGTCCGGGAATCGAGCCAATTATATTAGATGTGTGAATTAATTTCAGAAAAGTCTTTGTTGCGAAAAAAAAAAAAAACATAAAAAAATACACTATACAAAGTATTTGCCATCGCTTGCTATTATTTTGTACCATCTGTCTGGTAGTTGTACTATTCCATGACGGAAAAACGACTCGTCCTTCGAAGCGATCCATTCATTGAGTCATTTTTCTATTTCTTCACAATTGTTCAAGTGCTGACCAGAAAGCCCGTGTGCCATCGATCCGAACAAGTGATAATCTGATGGAGCAATGTCTGTTGAATACAGCGGGTGAGTTAAAACGGCCCAGCCAAGTGCTTTCAAGATGGCCTTCACAACATGTGGTCTAGCGTTATCGTGCTGGAGGATCACTTTGACGTGTCTCTTTGCATATTTCGGCCGCTTATTCTTCAATGCGTTGCTTAAACGGAACAATTGTTGTTGGTTAAGTTCGTCAGTGATGGTTTGGATCTGCTTTAATAGCTCATGATACACTACACCCTTCTGGTCTCACTATATACAGAGCATTACTTTCTTGCCGTGAATATTCCGCTTTGGTCTCGATGAGGATTATTTTCCTGAGTCGCAAATGGATCTCCTTCGTTTGAGATTATCGAAATATATCCACTTTTCGTATCCAGTCACAATACGATGCAAAAAACCTTTTCTTCTTTGCCTGGCAAGCAAGATTTCAGACTTGGTTTTGCGCCTCTTGATGTCTCTTTCTTTCGGTTCGTACGGCACCCGTCTTCTTTGTAAATCTTTTCCATGACTGCCAAACGCACAGAAATTGTTGATCGATCAACAATCTACAATTGTGCGAGCTCATGTTGCGATTGATACGGATCTTCATCGATTAGGGCCTGCAATTCCTCATCCTCGAACTTCTTCGTCTGATCTGGACGAGGTTTTACATCGACACTGAAATCATCACTTTTGAAACGTCGAAACCATTCTCTGCATGATTTATCGGTGGGAGCACTTTCACCACAAGCTTCTACGAGCAGTCGATGAGCTTCAGCGGCTGATTTCAAGCAAATAAAAACAGAAAATGAGAACTTCCTGGAAATGATGCTTATTTGGGTCGAATTTCGACATTTTCGAATCAGATAAACACGATATTATTGTTATAAACCCAAACGTTTATCAACTGAATATTATTGCCATATGTCAACACTAAAACATAAAGCCGGTTGCAGATATTAGATGTTAGAAAATTCCATAGTACAGCAATTGACCGCCAGATGAACCGAATTAATTCACACACCTAATAACATTCCCTATAAATAGTCAACAAGTCCTGTGGGCCCGGGCCGAGTCAATCCCTCGATCCGCCCCTGATTTCACCAATATAAAATTAAATGTTTTAATTTTATGTTACACCTTGAATTCCTTATTTATATTTCAGCTTTTAAATTTTACTGCCTCTATAAATTTTTGCTTCCAAGAAAAGAGATGGACAGGCTTATTCCTTATAAACATATTTTAATTGAAATGTACTTCTAACAGATTTAGTTAACTTCTTTCAACTCAACTTTATTTTCCTTTTAAGAAATTAGAAAACATTAAATAAAAAATTAACTTTTCTTGGCATCTCCATGTATCCATATACGTTACCTTGTGCTTTGAATAAGATTGTAAACTTAACCTACTTTAAAATTAGCTGTTCTCAAGCAAAATTCTCTCGTACCGAATCTCCTATTCAACATGTTAATTCATAGTATTTTATTCATTGAGCTATACAAACTCTAGAATGTACATTATATTAAATGTACAAAAGATCTTTTCATACATGCATATCTATGGCCCGAGTTGGAATATATTTCAATCCTACAACCAAAGTCTTTCCAAAAGTTTGAAAGAGGATGAGTGGGTTATGTTATCATTTTCAAAATGATGAACAGATACTCAGAATGAAGACCTTGTTAAAAAATATTACAAAATAATAATAATAATATAATAATAATAATACTTTATTTAGTATACCAAAGGTTTCACTTCGTCATTACAATATACACTTATGTACTATAGAGATGATAAAATATAAAACTATATAATTAAAGTACAGTAGGTTTACAACAAAAAAAAAAAATTGTTTAATAATAATAATAATAATAATAATAATAAAAATAGCAATAATGACTAAGGTGGCCACGTTACTGACTTGAGTATAAATGTGTAGTAATTAAAAATGATAATGATAATGAAAATAATAAATTAGTAAAAAACAAAGAATTTTAAAAAAAATCATAAAATAATTTAAAAAGTCATAAAGTTATAATTATAAAATATTGGTAATGTTACAGGTTAAAATAATTTTAAAAAATAAATAAAAAATAAATAAATAAAATGAAATAAATAAAATAAAATATAAATAAATAAAATACATATGTAGTTAAAAACAAGTTTAAATGTATAATTTGCTAATCTTATTGTCACTCAAATTTAAATTTCAGAAATTCGTCAATTGTATAAAAAATATTTTTACTGAGAATTTTTTTTATGTTATTCTTAAAACCTGTCTTGTTCATCTGTTTTATATTAGGTGGCAGGTGGTTATATAGTTTAATTGCCATGTATTCTAGGTTATTCTCGCTTATTTTTAGTTTATGGGATGGCGTAGGGATGATATTATTTGTTTGTCGTGTTTCATATTTATTAGGATTCGAGTTGAAAAATTCGTATTCCTTTTCTTTTGCGTATGTTAAAACATTCAATATGTACACGGACGTTAATGTTAAAATATTCAGTTTTTTAAAATGTTCTCGACACGACTCGTTGAACTTCGCAGACATAATTATTCTTATAGCCCTTTTTTGAATTTTAAAAATGATGTCTTTGTATGAACAATTTCCCCAAAAAATTATACCGTAAGATATAATAGAATGGAAGTGCGCATAGTAACCATGGTTAAAGCTTGAGTGGAGACTTTTGTTTTCAAGTTTCGAATAAGGTAAAGGGATTTATTTAATTTTTTAGAAATATATTGAATATGCGACTTCCAATTGAGTTGTGAGTCGAGACAGACACCCAGAAATCTAACGTTTTCGTCGTATTTATATTTTAAGCTAAAATTAATATTTTCTGTTTTCGATTTGTTCAAAGTTAGCCTGTTAGCCTGTTTATATGGTGAGCGCTACATAAAAAACCTAGACTATATCACTTAATAAACTGGCTTGCAAGTTTGTTGTTTGGATTAGATAGAACTAGTTGCCAGGATAGATTTACAGGCGTCCACTGTGCCCAAAATCACATTTCGTTAAATAACACTGGTCAACAAATTTAAACTTTTTTTTGCTGACTTAGATCTGATACTTTTTTTAACTAATTTTGGGGTGCTGATTTCAAAAATGTTAACAGTTTCTGCCTATCACGTCAAATTTTTGTTCTATCGTATTTTGACTTTTTCCACCTTTTCACGTTCTGATATACGTTTACTTTAATTTCAACTTCGTTCTTGTTGTCCAATATATTTCGTAGGAACGCCTTACATACAGGTACTTGTTATAGACCTTTTTACAACAACGGGGGTTGCAAGGGGTAAGGTACTTAGTATGATCGCTGCATCCATTAAATGTTCAGGTTTGTACTTGTTGTTCAGAAAAGTTTCGCAGAAAAAGCTTAGTTGCAGGTTTATTGTGTTGACCAGTGTTATCATCATCTGGGGTGCAACATGTGCGTGAAATTTCATTTTTTAAACAGTCACCTTGACAAATTTCCTGTCAATCTTGGAGATGTTAGTGATGAACAGGGTGAACGTTTCCATCAGGATTTAAAAGAGATGGAGAGACGTTATCAAGGAAGGTGGGATACTCACATGATGGCTGACTACTATTGGAGTATTAAAAGAGAGTTATCGGGAATGGTGCACTCCAGAAGATCTTACAAACGACCATTTAATCCTTAAATTATATTGTATTTTTATTTTAACACTCCAATGCATTAAAATGTAATTAAAACTGTTCTCATTTTCTTTCTTTCACTATAAATAAAATTTGAAGAGGAATACATCATTTATAGTAATGAAATACAAATAAATCAAATAACACATTGTTAATAGTGAGAAATACATTTCTGAAAAGAAAGGAAATGGAAGCTCTTAGTACTCAAATGATCAATAAAAGTAAAAAACTGTTGATGTTGATGTGATTATAGAACAAATATTCGTAGACATCCAGTATTATGTTGGTTTCTTATGCTTATTAAATACATACAAAACCCTGAAATGTGTGAAAACACACATTTTACATCAATTTTATTTATTGTTGATGTCATTTTCACTCTTTTTCGTAGGGTATCGCCCAAGTATTAGAATCATCAAGTACCTAGGCATCATTGTTCCGCATTACCGGATTTAAAAAAAAAAAAGTCGTGTGGGAAGGCACTTGAAGAAGAAGAACAACAAGAAGAAGAAATACAGTATCTTATTTATTGCTGAACCCTCGTACAAATGTTTCAGAAGTAGGTTTAGTAAATATTTCATTCAAAATATATTAAAATATTTCCGCTATTGCACCTGCATATTTGAACTTTGTTCAAATTGTTTGGAAACATTATTATTACTTGAATTATCCATTATTTTTACCCCTATCTTGAATCCAGCGATGTAATATCACTGGTGGTATTGGTTATATCTAGAAACACGTCTGCATTCTCGTTCCGCGACTAAAATTACCAAGTATTTTATGCGAACTCACATACATTTTGTTCCTATTCAAAGATCGACATTATGAAATCTTTATCTGGGAATGAAATACCTAAATACATATTGCAGAATACAGAATATGTACGTGCCATATCACAGATGAGATGTTTCACACCTAAAGCTATGCACAAGAGATACATGCCAGATAACGTACTGAAAATTTTATTACGAATGGATTTCTGCAAGCTTTCATTAGGGTAGTTACCTTTAGTCACGATTTGTTTTTTGAAATTTTCACATCCGAACACAGATGAAAGCAAATCTCAGCTTAGAAACATATCAGATGTAATTGAAGATAAATTAAGCAGGGTAATATCAAAAATAATACATAATGTATCGCAGTTTGCAACCAGACTAAATAGCATATACCTAGAACTGCTTTCAGTCAGTCAATATAATATTAGAGGACAAAGTCACTCATTAACGTTGTTAAACTCATCAATTGTGTACAATGGATTATTTATAAATAAATGTTTAAGTTTAAGTTGGAATTTGTCTAGTGGTAGTGTACCAGGTCTACAAGTATGAAATGCGGATTTTTTTTTTAATAAAACACGTTATACCCAAAAGAATAGTAAAAGTTTATTTATTCAAAGTATGCTCCATTAGAAGTTATACATTTTTCCCACCTTTCAGGCAATTTGTGATAACCTCGCCAGTATAACTCTTCCCCTTTCCGCGCAAACCATTCATCTAGCCATTCTTTCACATTTTCATATGAACAAAAGTGCTGCTCGGCAAGTGCGTGACCCATCGATGCGAACAAGTGGTAATCTGAAGGAGCCAAGTCTGGTGAGTAAGCGGCATGGGGTAGCACTTCCCACTTGAGTGCCTCCAATGTGTTGCAAACTGCTTTTGCCTTATGTGATGGAGAGTTATCGTGAAGAAATATTACCTTGTGCTGTCTTCTTTCGAATTCTGGTCGTTTTATGAGCAGCGAATGGTTCAATTCGATCAGTTGTTGGTAGCGTTGGGTATTAACTGTTTCACCAGGTTTTAACAATTAATAATAGACCACACCCTTTTGGTCCCACCAAGTACAGAGCATTGTCTTTTTGCCAAAGCGATTCGGTCTTGCAGTTTATGTGGATGGTGAGCCTGGGTTCACCCATGATTTTTTGCGTTTGAGATTTTCATAATAAATCCATTTTTCATCGCCAGTAATGATACGATGCAAAAAAGACTTTCTTTTGTATCGTGCAAGCAAAATTTCACAAATGTTTTTGCGTTTTTCCATCTGCCTCTCATTCAATGCATGTGGAACCCATCTGCCGACTTTCTGGATCTTACCCATCTCTCGTAGGCGATTGGAAACTGCTTTTTGACTAACGCCTAACTGCTCTGCTAGTTGTTTTTATGATTGACTATCGTCTTCCAGTAGCAATGTTTCCAAATTTGTATCTTCATATTTTTTTGGAGGTTTTCCATTTTCTTTATCTGTAAGATCAAAGTCACCACTTCTAAAACGCCGAAACCATCGTTCACACGTATCTTGCGATGGAGCATATTCACTATAAGCTTCTCGAAGCAGTCGGTATGATTTAGCAGCAGTTTTTTTCAAATGAAAACAAAACAGTAGTACTGTCCGCGAATGCTCTTTATTTGGCACAAAATTTGACATTTTTAACACAGTAAAACAAAACTATATGATCACTTTTCAAATTATAACCTATACGCATTTGACACTTAATGATAACTTAACAAAACGCCATATGTGTTGAACCTTTGAACTATACACTCTGCGCGGCAAGTTTGAAAACAATCCGCATTTCATACTTGTAGACCTGGTAATACTCTCTGGTAAAAGATTGTAAAATTTTACAGCAAAGTAATTGAACAATTCCTGGATTTATTTAAGCGCAAAAATTTACCACGGATATTATTTTTACAACGCGTGTTGTGCTCGTGCGTTTCACTAAAAGTGATAGAATTGTGTAAGTTTTTGCGTATAAACAACAGACACAAATAAATAAATAGTGAAGGCAATGACATTATTTTGAGCTTCACAAAAAGATCTCGACAATCCGCTCTAAAAGAAGCACTGGCAATTATTCTTACAACTTTTCGTTGTAAACTGAAAATTCTATTGGATGCAGGTGAATATCCGCAGATTATTAATCCATAGGTTAGGTGGGACTGAAAGAGGGAGAAATAGGCTTTTAATACAACATCTATGCTGATATCATGCTTCAGATTCCTTACTAGATATACGGTCGATCGCAGTTTACGACTGAGTACATCTACGTGCTGATCCCAACGAAGGTAAGGATCAACGTGGATACCAAGAAATTTAACGATAGGGGGATTAGCAAAATCATGTTTTCTGGTGCTCAGTAGCAAAGTCTGGGTTTTATCTGTATTTAAAATTAGTTTATTGCTAGATAACCAAGAGATTGCACTGTTCACCAGAGAAACATTTTCTGTTATAAGGGAATTTAGATCATGGTTGCAATTTAGTAATGTTTTATCGTCTGCGTAAAGGATTGATTTAGATGTCATAGTGAAAGTCAAATTGTTATTATATTTAAAGAATAGTAGCGGTCCGAGAACTGAACCTTAGAGAATACCAAAATGTAAAGGAAGATTATACCTACTCTATTCTATTCTCTAAATGAGAGATTTAGTTTTAATTTTTGTGTGAGTTATATTTTTGGAGCAAAATAATTCTATTAGTAACGTTTTAGAAATAATGGTAACAATAATAAAATACTTAGTTGTCCACCGAACTCACGTTCTCGTTTCTTAAGTCTGCTGGTCTGAGATCGTAAACGGAAGACTTTGTGTTTGCATGTCAGGATGGTGTTATAAATACTTTGGCGTACATGGTCCGCATATTCCAAATAGCGGAGTCCGCACTCTGTAGGTTGTGCCACCACCATCCTGAAATTATTATGCACATTCTGTCTGTTTGTCCATCTCTTGCAGCGTTGAGCTACGGGTCTCGACATAATGCTGCTCTCCGCGTGATCTACTTCCATCTTAGACATGCCTATAGTATTGACCAAATACCGGTTATACCGCACGTTCCTTCTGACGTAGAATCGGTGGTGGAAAATTCCTAGTGCCGCATTTATTGGAATTACCTCTTGCCCACCTCGAGGTTACTGACAGTCACTAAGCCGGATATAACCCTCCTGGATATCGAGACCAAGCAGATGTTTGTGATCGAATTCTCAAGTTCAGCTGAGAAGAATATCTCTCCCAAGGAGGAAGAAAAGAGGTCCAAGTATATGTATATATCTCTTATCCGACCTTAGAAAGCTGTATCCAGGGTATAAAGTTAAGCTTGTGGTCCTGATTTTGGGTGGTATGAACGCCTCCTATTGAAGGGAAATCGAGTCTATGCCTGTAGATCTTCTGGCACCTCTTTGATCTACAGGAATGTAGAAAGCTGTGTGCTCGGGTTACTCCGCATTGTGCGAGCACTGGTTCTAACGTAATTTCCGCGTTTACATATCACCAGGGTTTGGGATGCAGCCGTGTGTATTTAGCTCCACTAGTCTATAGTATGACGCGGTTCAAAAGGTTGCTGAAATTTGCGATTAGTGGATGCTTGTCAAGCCCTGACAAACCCCAAATAATACTTAATTCTTATTTTAATAGTAGACAACGCACGTCACAATTAAACGCATCGTTATAATAATGTATTAATTTAATGCGTGCCACGTCTGTTTAAAAAAAAATGACTATATATATTTTAAAAATATTACAAGCGGAAAATTGTTGTATTTAACAATTATATTTGAATTATGTGATTTGGCAGTCACGTTTATCGAAATTTTGCGGAAAAAGAAAATTATATTATTAATATAATTTAAAAATTGTTTAATATATACATTGTTCGAGCCACAAAACAACCAAAACTGTGGAATGAGGTTCAAAATATGAACCAAAATATTTTAAAATTATTGGTGTTTCAAATTTTGTTTGTTAATTATATATATACTCATGTAAGAATTTTTCGATAAATATTTTATTGTGCATAATACAAGCTGTGCCGGATTTATTTAAAGGCAAAGTAGGTCCAGGCCTAAGGACCCGCAATTTTGGGGGCTCTAAGAGTCTAACTTTTTCCTCATCATTTTGATGCTTGACTACTTGTCTGCTTGTCTGTCTGTCTGCTTGTCTGTCTGTCTGTCTGCTTGTCTGTCTGTCTGTCTGCTTGTTGTCTGTCTGTCTGCTTGTCCATCTGTCAGTCTGTATGCATATCTATCTGTCTGCTTGTCTGCCCGTCAGTCTGTGTTTCAGTCTTTCTGTGTGTGTGTCCGTCTATATTTCTGCCTGTTTGTCCGTCGTTCTGTCTGTCTGTCTGTCTGTTTGTCTGTCTGTCTGTCTGTATGTTTATCCGTCTGTCCGTATGTCCGCTCGTCCATCCATCTGTATGTCTGTGTGTCCGTATGGCTGTGTGTCCGTCTGTCTGTGTGCCCGTCTATCTATCTGTGTGTCTGTATATCTGCCTGTGTGTCCGTCTATCTGTCTGTCGGTATATCTGTCGATCTGTCTGTCTCTGTATCTATTTGTATGTCTATCCGTCTGTCTGCCGGTCTGTTTGACTATCTGTCTATCCGACGGTCTGTCGGTCAGTCGGTGAAAAAAAAAAAATCCTGAAATATATGAAAATTCACACTTCAATTTTTGTTTGCTCATGACTGATTCGAATTCTTTTCTTTTGCTATTCACTTTGATTATTTCCTTTTTTGCTCATTACTTTTCAATTTTGTTTTTCTCTACTCATTACTTATTTTAGTGGGACATTTTATCCATTCGACCTAGGTCCCAGAAAAGCCTTAATCCGGCACTGACTACGAGTATGTTTAAAACTATGTATTTTTAGAATAATTATGTTGTTGTTCTGGAAAAATTTGATATCGTGTACCTAAATCCAGCTTATGGGATAGTGGAGGCTGCCGTTTACAGGTACAACAGAACCAATTATGCTCTCAATGTCAATTTTACTTTGGCCAGAGATATTACAGAAGAAAAAGATGTCACAGTAAGTTGCCAAATTTAGATTATTTAATTTGCATACTGGCTACACAATTGCATTTGCATGCTATAGAACCTGTTGTCAGACAGCTACTGCTGAATAGTATACCACAGTTTGTTTACCTGATGGGTTCTAAAAAATATGCAAAAAACCACCAAAATGGAGAATCCTTAATCATCAAGGCAATACGCGACCACATACCTTAGCTAGGACTAGTTCCTGACCGCTTCAGGAGTGGAAGAAATGACTCATGCGTCTTAGAGTCCCGAATTGGTGCCTTGTTACTTCTTCCTCTTCCTTTTTTATAAAAGATAAAATTCCCGGATTTTAATTTAATAACTCTGAAGCGGTGATCACATCCTACAAAAATATTGTTTTTGATGTGGCACCTGAACGATGAGCTCTGTGTTTTCAAGATTTGTTTCACCGGATGTAAAAGTGCGTTAAACATGAAGTGGATATTTTTAAAAACGATAAAAATATTTATGTAAACTAATTTTGTTGTATTCCTCGTTAATTGCAAAACTTAACTAGCAACCTTCGTATTAACTGAGTTATATTTCAAATATAGGAGTCACAATAAATATAGCGATTATTCATAGAGTGTGTCCTTGTTTTTGATGTACTATGAGATGCTTATAGAGACCTAATTTGATCGTAAATCGTGTATGAGAAATAAGGCATATTAGCGTAGTATTAGGCGCTTTCCTTTTACCACTTTACTTAAGTAATCTAAGCTAACCTAAGTCGTAAGAGCCCTTTCTTAGACTACAAAAGATTTTTTCCTCCCCTCTTACCCTTGCTAAGGTATTTGTCGAACTTGTGTGCTTAGCTAAGCATTTTTACTTGTAAAAGGAAAGCACCTATTATTATTGATATCCGATGTTCAGCGTAGTATTGTTATTGATATCCGAGGTTCAGAATTTTCTCACATTAACTTTATCTCCTGTAGTTTATTGTATATTATTTTCATAGAAGGAGATTGCTCCTAAATCAAAAATAATAAATATTACAGTTTTTATTAATCAAATATTTCAACAATTATGCATAAATGTTGAATGTTTTTTCTTTTTAGGTAAAAATGCAAGCGTTTTCGTACTTCAGCAATGAATACAGACCAGTACCAGTTGTTGTGCAAACAACCTGGTGTCAGACGTTTAAAAACAAACTGCAATGGAAGGTTATAGAAAAGGAAGTAATGAAAGATGCATATTTTCCCAACAAATGTCCTTTGAAAAAGGTAATAATTTAATAGTTTACACTTAACAAATTTTACTTTAAGGTAAAAACATTTTTAACCAGGAGTGTACGTACCCCGGGGGTACGAGAAGCTCGTCGTGGGGGTACGAGAGCTTTGTTTAAACTTTTTGATTACCATCGACGGTGTTGTTTCAATATTTCGTAATCCCATATTCACGATTTTACAGACAATAAAAGATGAGTCTGTAAATCTATCTGTTTAAATAAATCATACAATTTTTGTTTTAATTTAATTTATTTCAAGCATCTTTGTAGCTTATGGTTTTTTTCGGATTTTTTTAAAATATTTATATATATAAATAATTTTTACTAGGGGTGCGAACACATTAGACTTTAAGCCTTTTGCCTCTAAAATCGTATTTTAGTCACTTCAATTTCATGGAAACACCTAGGGCAGTGCTTCTCAAACTATCTGATATGGCGTACTGGTAGGTTTTTATTTCAATGTGCCAAGTACCGGTACCATATTTGTGCCATATACTGTACTAGTGTTTCTATGTTTTCTGGCAAACTTGTCGCGTAACGCTAACTGATAACTCGTGTACTGGTCTGGTACACGTACCATAGATTGGGAGCGTCTGATCTAGCGAGTAACGTAAATGTTTGAAACCCTGCATTTTTCTGATACAGTTAGTACGCATGAAATAGCGTAACTTATATTTGTAAAAATTATCTTTATGAATGCAAGCGATTAAATAAAGAAATAGAGATTATTCTATTAGAGAGTTGCTCGAAGAATGCATATTGAATCTCCATTAAGACTAGTAGGTCGTCATTTTATTAGTAAAATCCCAATAGAAGAGCGACCTTAAGAGCAGCCTCCTTCAGTAGGGACTTGCTACTGATGAAGACTGCTTAGTAGACTGAAATATAACTTCTAGTATTACTATAAAATACTAGATAGATACATAGATAGATAGTTTATTATTCATGACATTTTTTGCTTGGAATCTACAAAAATCTTTACATTAAACGTCCAAAAATATTAATAATAATTAAAAAAAAAAAAAATCTCCAATATAATCCAAATAAAATAAAATTAATTAAACTACTAAACATGGTTTCATATTAACCTCCCTTTTTTGTTCTCAATTTTATCACCCACGTTAGTCCTGTTCCAGAATCACACAACACCTCAGTTTTTTCTTTAACTTTTTCTTTCAGACCCGCACAACCCTATATTAAATGTTCTAACGCAGTGTTCTTCAACCTTTTTGCTCCTGCGGACCGGTGAAAATAGGATAAATATTTCACGGACCGGCTGAAAGCTAAGACACAAATAAAAACCAATATATATATAGTATTTTATTATTATATAGATATATGTTATACAGTTATATAATTACAATTTTTAGTGCGACATCTGCTGCTGCTTCTCTGTTATAAAATTTGATATACGTGGCTGCAGAGTTGTTTCTGAGAGACGAATCGCTGCGTCAACAACCATTTGATTTCTCTGTTTGATTTTTGTTATTATTTACATAGCTGAAAAAATCTTTTCGCACAAATAGAAAGTCGAAAAAATGATTAATAATTTGATAGCTTTATAACTCAAAGATGGATATTTTTTTTCTAGCGATTTCCAAAATTGGCAATGATTGCATTTTATGTCTGGACACCAGAGTGACATCACAAGATAACTCGATTAGCTTTTCTTGATCACGAGGATCAAGTACACATGACTTTATATCTTTCAAGAATGTATTATTAATCCAGAGATTAATTTTACGAGGATCCTCATTTTCAGGGAAATAATTATTAAATTTTTTATCTAATGCTCTTAAATGTTGACCTGTAGACTTTTGAATATGACTTTCTGGATGACATCAGCAACAATCAAAAATTCTTCCGAAAGTGAAAACATTTCTATATGTTCCTCTTATAAGGGACTATTACAAAGAACTAGCTTCTTCAGAAGTATAAAAAATAGCCGCGAAAGGCATTGCTTGGGGCTAGTAAATATTAAATAAATCATGGTTCGGAAAAAAAGTTAGCTTCTGCGTCGACTAAAAAAATGTGCTATATGCTCGTGAATAGAAGTGTGCATCTACATGATTTCGTCGAAATATTTCGCGGACCGGCAGGAATTTTCTGCGGACCACGCGTTGAAGAACACTGTTCTAACGTTTCGCTTTCCCTACCGCACCATTGGCACATCTGTTCTTCCTTTTTTAACCAAAACTTATTTGCCCGCTCTTCATTTCTACACCTAAATCTTGCAATTATTTTTATATCTTCTTTCTTCCTCCATATCTTCCTTAAATATCTTGGTACCTAAGGCGTATTTATTATCCCAAATTAAGAATTGTATCTTGATTCCCTAATTTTGTTATACTGCTTTTATTTTAGCACTTCTCTAGTTTTCTCAATTATCATGATCTATATAACGTCTGTTCTAGTATTCTCATTCTTTCTATTTCCATGGTCGAATACCCAGCATTTTGGTAAAAACTTTACTTTTTTCTTCCGACTGTTTACTTTTCTCTGTCTGTCCCTCTGTTCTCTTTCTCTACAACATTCACACAATATTTTTTTATTAATCCCTATTCTTGTTTTTTTACTATAAAATGCTAGTTTAAGAAAAGTTATTTAATATCTTAATAAGATTAATAAATTTATTGTTACAGGGAGAAAATTATTATATTCGAAACTATTCACCAGATGGTAGTAAGATGCCTTCGAATATACCTTGGGAAAAAATAATGTTGGCTTTCAACTACTCTGACAAAATTACAAATGAACCTTATCTTAGTATTAAAATCTATGCTTGGTTTGACCATAATGCTAAATATAAGAAAAATTGATATTAAATTTATGCATAAATATTATTTATAGCCACTAATGACGCAATAGGATAATGATTGCACAAATCTGACAACAATAATACGATGGACAGCAAGAATACAAGATTTGTTCAAAAATAATAAAAAAATTGTTTAGATGATTATATTTAAAATTGTATCTTATTAGAAAAATAAATTTCTCCACGACCACTATAGAATTTACCAATTTTGTCTACAGAAACTTAATATTCTAACACAAGAGTTGGAATGTTATTCTAAAGCACTTATCTTCTTATGCATTTTTCGTGCATTTCATTCCATCACTTGTTATGGAATAACTATTCCATGCTTGCTGTCTTTTGTTTTTCTAGGGTTACATTAAGATATATGCAACGTTTACATTATACAAATGCAACATAACTTCCTAACCTAAAATAGTGGCCGATGTGCGGCAAATTAAATTAAAATTAAACAAATAATAAATAAAATAAATTAGTTTAATTAATTGATTAATTTGTTATGTAATATAAATTATTTGTTAAGATAAAAAGTTTCTTAAAATAATTATTTGTTAATTTTTTTTTTTTTTTCTTTCTGTTGGTCGTGGAGAAAGTAGGGTCTGTGACTCGGTTGAAATGAGAAAATTCGATGCTCGTGGATCCTCACGCTCGCCTGCGGATTGCGCTCGGAATGTTCCACTCGCATCGAATTTTCTCATTCCAACCTTGTTACAGAATATACTATTATGTGAAGTGTGAATTTTCACACATTTAGGATTTTGTAAGTATCTAATAGCTGACAAGAAATTATGGGTACCTATTACAAATCATAAAATTTAATAATGCTTCCATTTATAAAGACAACTTGCAACTTACAAATGTGTTATTACGGGATACGCGCGCATCAATACAGTTATTCAATCATGTTATTGCAGTATTGTAAAAGAATCGATAACTTTCGAATATATAATCAGATCAAAAATTCCTGTTGAACTGTACTAGAATAGCAGAATACCTTTGCTGCTATTTAAAAATTATTTAAAAGTTCGAGAACAGATAGTAAGAGTTGTTGGTGTCGATAGTGAGAAGTAATATTTAAATATTGGCGTACCACAAGGTACAGTGATGGGTCCCACATCATTTCTAATATATTTAAATGACATACTTAATTTGAAAAATATATCCAGTAAGATAATTGCCTTTGCTGATGATATTATCACGTGGGTGGTTTGATTGAGAGACAACTCCTGGTTTCAACAATACAATATCTTAAATATGTATATCACATTTACAATATATGATTTGAATTTATTCATGGAGTTGAGGAAGTCTTCGGTCCACCCCGTGTTGGTCAGGATCGGCTTGGACCTATCTCCGAGGCGGGGGCTACCCATCCGGGAGTCGAGGAGCCTGGAGAAGTCTTCTTTCACTCACATTGTGACTGCTTGCTTGGCTTCACCAGCGGTACAAGTATTTGGCGTCGGTGTCTTGGTCGTCACCGTGTGGACTAGTACGTGTAGAGAAGTTGGCTACGTTCCTCTGCCCCAATACTCTCGACATCCATCTATTTTTATACCGAAGGTTTAACCCAGTTCCAATATTCATTCGTAATGACAAATATTTCTTCATTGCGAAAATGCGGCGTATGCATTTCGTAATCAGGCCACATACGTCAGACGCTGACAAATAGTTTTTTAATCAGACAGCTGACCGTCACAATGTCTAGATGTCGTAATCCTGACCTAGGATAACCTATGTGACAATATGGTGCTCTTGAATGAGGTACAAACGATGCTTAACTTAAAAGAAACAATAAAAAATGATATATTAATAATGAAAAGTTTGCTAGATGCAATCTCTTAACGTTAAATTATTCTAAAACTAATTTTATATTATTTTCTTTATATAATAAAAATCAGATTATATTCGATAAATAAACAATACATGAAAATTATTGTTAGATGATAAAATGACAAAGATGACAGACAAAACCTAGGAATTATTATTGATAAAAATCTTCGATGAGTTGACCATTTAAATAAATTAGTAAGTAATTTAAGGAAAACGTTTTACATTTTCAAGAAATTAAGAGATATTATGACGACAAAATCAATTTATAAATTCTATAACGCACTTGTACAATCTTTGCCAACTTATGGCATAATAGCATGGGGTAGGGCAGCCAATAAATATCTCAACAAAATTAAAACAACACAAAATACCATACTAAAAATAACCAGCAGGAAAAATAGCTTATTTCCTACGATCAAACTCTATCAAAACTCGAATGTAATGAATCAGCCGCAATTATATATTCTTTCAGTCTTAAAATTTATAAACAAAAACAAAACTGAAATATCTACGTTGACTCACAATTATAACACTCGAAACAAAGATTAAAAAATTTATGTGAAGTGTGAATCTTCACACATTTCTGGGTTTTGCAGGTATTTAGTAACTGAATGATGATTATTTGGGATGCCAAAACAAATTTTATGTCAAAATATTTTTTTATGAATTTTAATTCGAATGCCTAATACCATTATTTAAGTTTCTAAATATGTACAGTATTTTATTTATTCAGCAAGGTTCAGTAAGATTTTTAAAATTGCGCCTATGGCTTCCATTGGTTGCTTATATCATAAGTCCCTCCCTCTGATTTCGTCACAGAATTAAATTATAATTTCAACACTTCCCACTGGTTATTAAATTTACGCTTTTAAAAAATAAATGCAACATTTACCAAAATATAACGAATTTTGACAAAATAATTTAAACAAAATAGAAATGCAAAAAAAAAAAAACAATAAAATTAACAGGATTCGAACTCTGCAACGTTCGCACTGCAATTTACAAAGTGCGTTACGAAACCATCTGAGCTACCAGAGTTTCTTATCTGAAGTGTTACATAGCGAATTATATATTTAACATATTTTAATTAAAAACACAAAAAATGCGTTATTTTCTAAAAACATAATCTGATCAAAAATTCCTGTTGTACTATTCCGGTTCACACCAATGTACATTACTTAGAATTTTTTCAGATTTTTAGTTTAAACTATCTAGGCTACAGGGTGTGGGACAAAAAATTTTTTGCACAATTTTGGCAAAAATCGCATCAAAATAATTTTTTTTGCAAAAATAAAATTTTGATCGTTAATCCACGTACTAAGGGCTTTCATTTGATACCCTACTCAGAATTTAAAAAAAATATTTTTTTTTTTTGATGAGCACATTTTAGTTTATATTTTTAGGGGGATATGTTTTTTAGATGTTTTAGTATTTTTCATATGTGTGGGTCAAAGAGTTGTATAAGCATGCCAAATTTCAACTCTCTAGGTTTAGCCGTTTGGCTACAATTTTTACCGAACAGACAGACAGACAGACAGACAGACAGACAGACAGACAGACAGACAGACAGACAGACAGACGACAAAATGACGGTATAAGGGTTTTTTGGTCATACCTACAAAACCCTAAAAAGCTAAAAATATTAAAACAGTAAAATAAAATAATTGGACAGAAATGTTTTACATTTGCAGTACCAAAAATATATAATAGTTTTAGTAATTTTCTGGAAACAAATTCATTAACAATTCACAGAATAAACCAAACTAATTTTAAAAACTGGGCAAAAAAGTACAGTTTCAGTTTATCTCAAATAGAAATAAAGGAATTGTTATAAATTATAATTATACTTGTATATTGTAAATATCTTCTTCAGCCAGGGAAAACATTATTAATGTATAATATATATTTAACTGTATACATTTTTTTTTATAAGTGAAGTCGATTAAATAGAACACCACGCACAACCTGGTTTTTCATAGTCTTTAGTGGTTGTGAATGAATTTTCTTGAAATATTCATTCACACACATATTTATTTATTTATTTTATGTATATTAAAAAAAGGAAAAGAATTTTTTTTTCATATACAAGCGATTCCGCTTAATTGGGTCACCACTTAATTGGGGCAGCCGCTTATTTGGGCCAAATCTCAAAGAACAGAAACCAAACCATGGAACCAACAGTAAATTTACATGTTTAATTGGGACAACATTCCGCTTAATTTGGACAGTAAATTTAAGATCACAGTACATATTATGTTACACATATTCTCAAGAAAAAATATGTACAAAGAATTTAATATTACAGCGTTATTTTATGCAGGAAGGAAATGTAGGGAGCCACACTGAATACCTGTGCTGATTTAGTAGAAGTGAAATGTTACAAAAACAAAAGACAGAATACACTTAACGCATTTTTTCATTGAATTAAATTGTATGTACCTATTTATTATTTTATTTTGGAATTTATTATTATTTTTTCTTAAAAGTTTATATTTTTTGGTTATATGTAATTTACAGTTTTGTCCAAGAGTTTATAAAGAAAAATTATTGAAAGAAAAATATGCATTGTTTAATTTTATGTGAAATTCGCTTAATTGGGGCAGCCGCTTAATTGGGCCAAAATGTCTAAGTCCCCGATGTGTCCCAATTAAGCGGAATCGACTGTATATAATAATAAAGACTGCAAGAAATATTTGCGGAAGGGGGGGATATTTGAAGCTACCTCACTGATTACACTTTATTATATTATCTTAATAAGAGATTTAATTTTTTTGTACTAGTTGTCCCGGCTTCGCTCGGGGACAATTCTTTATTATTGACCTACATTTTCTTGGGGCTTACAATATTTCTTCGTCATTCATTAGTTGACCGGATAGAAGACAATACTATAAACATTTGAAGAGCGTCATTATAAACAATATTTTTAATTTTACCATTAGGCTCTAGTAAGTATAGGTTGTTGCTATAACTGACACGCGAACAAGCTACATATAACTGGCCATGAGAGAAGCACGGACTCCACAAATCAACGCCAGCTATCTTCAGGGTTTGACCCTGCGACTTATTAATAGTCATTTCGCAAAAAACACTAGCATGAAATTGCAGGTTCTTGAACTGAAATTGAAAAATTGTAAAATGCGTCGGTATTCTAGGGATTACCACCTTTTTGTCTGTACCAAAACTAGACATAATTGTTGTCTCTTCTACATAGTCTCTTATTTAACACCTGTAATCGTGTTTCATTACATAATTTAGGTGGGTTTATGTTCCTCAGCAACATTATTGGTGCACCTACTTTCAAAGTAAGAGCGTAAAGACCCTGATGGGTTTAAGAAAATTCAGGAAATTGACTCGCTAGTGAACGGCATCTTGCTAATCTACAACCATATCGACAGGCATGTAAGTACGAAGGAGGGATTCCAACTGACCCAAGTTTATTTTCTCAGTAAAAAAATGTAACTTTGGAACTACTGAACCTTAAAAATTCCTACTGAATTTTAAAAGTTCTTTCAATTCTGATTAATATATAAAACGAATACCAAGTTTGCAACTGAAATATAGGCTGTTAATTTCAGAAAAATGCGTCAAATAGAAATCGGAAAAACGGATTTTACTACCCGCGCGCACATATGTCATTATATCTTTAAGACTACTAAATAGATTTTAAAAATTCTTTCAATTCTTAAGTGCATGAATAGTATACCAACTTTGCCGATGGTGAAACCTATGTTGTGGCTGATAATTTCAAGATAATGAGTTAATTATGAACGAAAAACATGGGTTTCGTTTCACCCCCGCGCACAAATTTAATTATAATCTTGGGTCTACTGAACTGATTTTAATAAAACACAGCCTAAAATCTGACTAGATTATGTAGCTACAGATGGAAAGAAACCGCAGGAAAATCGGATTTACTGTTCTCGAGTGAACAGATTTCCAAAACCCTTTCGATTCTGATAAGTATACACTTATTGCGTACCAAATTTTCCGCTGACGTAACCTACGTTGTCGCTGATAGTTTTATGGAAATGCTTTAAATATTAACGGAAAACTTGGATTACAATTCACTATAAATTTGGAACTACTGAACCACTTTTAATTAAACGCAGGCGAAAATCTGGACAAATGCTGTAGGTACAGATGGAATAACCCGCATGAAAATCGGATCATCAGTAGACAAACAGACAGACCGACATACATACCTACTAGACAGATACAGCAGCGTTGCCTTTTATAATAATAATAAATTTATTTCGTGTATATTGGCTTTGAAATAGGTTTACATTCTATAATAATAATTAAATATAGAAATTTTTAAATTTGTATATGAATGATAATTATAATAATAATAATAATAATATATATATATAATAATAACTAAATAGTAAATGATTTGGCACAAGCTAATTTATTTTATTTTTCTTTCCAAGACGAATAACCAGGCTAGGCCTCTCCCTGAGTCCTCTAGTACAGCGGTTCCTAACCGGAGGATCCAAACCCCCAGAGGGGTCCCGAAAAGACCTTAGGGGGGCCCGAAATTAAAAGAAAAAAATTAATACCAGTTTTTGCTTTTAAAATTACAATAAACTTAATTATTAAACAATAAATTATTAAGAATATTTAAAATATTATTTCAAAAATTGTCTTGGAGGTCCAGAAAATATTTTAGGCTAGTTGGGGTGCCCCGAGTATAAAAAGGTTAAGAACCGCTGCTCTAGAAGGTCTTCTGTTTTTCATATTTCTGGCTGCATTCTTTCACAATTTCTTAGATGATCTATTGTTTCTGATTCTTCTCTGCAGATTCTACATGATTTTTCCGTTTCTTCTATCCAATAATTGTTTGCCCTCTCCTCATTACATCTGAATCTTGCGATTACCTTCTGGTTCCTTGTTCCTTTTGCCCGGTATTTAGGTAATCCGATAGTGGTTATATTTTTGTAGGCTTTGTTATATGTAAATTCTTGTATTCTGTTACAATGTTCTTGTAACTTCACTTCGTTGTCTTTTTCTACTATAATTTTTATCGTCTGTTGACCTTCTCTTCTTCTTTTTGTGATCTCTTCTATATAAAAATTGATGTGAAGTGTGAATATTCACACATTTCAGGGTTTCGCAGGTATATAATAAGTGAAGGCGGTATGCTGAGTGTGTAGGACAAATTTTACTTTGTAGTAATCACGGCAAAATGAACGATATTTTTAAAATAATTTATCGTCTGTTAATCATATAATAAGACTGATTATTAAATTTACGCTCATAAAAATTAAAAACAACCTTTGTCAAAATATAACTAGGATTTTGACAAAATAATTTCAACATAATAAAAATGCAAAAAAAAACAGAAAAAATAAAATTCACTCAGTACTCGAACTCGAAACCCTTCGTTTTCCAGCCAGTTTAAGAGTGCTCTAACGCATGTAGCCATCGCACGCCATGCATGTGAGTGTCTTACATTGGTATAACTTTTGTACTTTGTGAACCAAAAACCACAAAAAATGCGTTATTTTCCAAAAACATAATCTGATCAAAAATTCCTGTTGTACTATTTCGGTTCACACCAATATACATTACTTAGAATTTTTTTTAGATCTTTAGTTTAAACCATCTGGGCTACAGGGTATGGGACAAAAAATTTTTTGCACATTTTTGGCAAAAATCGCTTCAAAATAATTTATTTTGCAAAAATAAAAATTTGATCGTTAATCCACGTACTAAGGGCTTTCATTTGATACCCTACTCAGAATTAAAAAAAAATATTTTTGTTTTCGATGAGCACATATTTGTTTATATTTTTAGGGGGGTATGTTTTTTAGATGTTTTAGTATTTTTCCTATGTGCGGGTCAAAGAGTTGTATAAGCATGCCAAATTTCAACTCTCTAGGTTTAGCCGTTTGGCTACAATTTTTACCGAACAGACAGACAGACAGACAGACAGACAGACAGACGACAAAATGACGGTATAAGGGTTTTTTGGTCATACCTACAAAACCCTAAAAACGGTTCCGTTCGTAATATTTTTCACGATCTAATTCGCATTTGGTATCGGTTTTCATCTTTCCTGTACTCTTCTAATATTGTGTTCCTGTCAATATGACTCGCTTTTCATATTTCATAGCTCTTTTCCTTGTTAGTATTCTTATTTTCTCCTTCTTGCTTTCTTCTAGAATGACAAAATTTGGAGTTTGTCGGTTGAGTCCCAGGATTCATTTTAGGTATTTTCCATGTATTTTTTCTATTTATTCTGGTTCTTGCCATCCCCATATTTCCACGCTGCCTTTTATATAAATATATATAAGCTAATCTTTTGGAAGAGATAATTCCATTAGTAAAATTGTTTAAACAATGGTATCAAAAGTAACAATACTAAAATTTGTTTTTCATACCAGACAATGCACCTCAAAATGAATCGCAGTGTTATAATAATATATTGGTATAATGCGTGCATCGTTTGTTAATAAAATTTGCAACAATAGTAATCATATAAAATATTTCAAGCAGAAAATTGCTGTAGTTAATAATTATATTTGTATTGTGTAATATTGCAATATCATTTACTGAAATTTTTGCGGTAAAAGTTAATGATATTATCAAAAAAAAAATATATTTATATAATTTAAATATTTTCAGGCAACAAATCTACCAAAACTGTGGTACAAAGATCAAAATAATGAACCAAAATAATTTAAAATTATTGTTATTTCATTTGATTTTTATTTGGTTTATTAATTGTGTACAGTCTCATGTAAGCATATTTTTGATAACGTATGTATAGTGCGTAATATATTTAAAAGTTGTATGTCTTTTTAGGGTTTTGTAGGTATGACCAAAAAACCCTTATACCGTCATTTTGTCGTCTGTCTGTCTGTCTGTCTGTTCGGTAAAAATTGTAGCCAAACGACTAAACCTAGAGAGTTGAAATTTGGCATGCTTATACAACTCTTTGACCCGCACATAGGAAAAATACTAAAACTTCTAAAAAACATATAACACTAAAAATATAAACAAATATATGCTCATCGAAAAAAAAATTTTTTTTTTACAATTCTGTTTAGGGTATCAAATGAAAGCCCTTAGTACGTGGATTAACGATCAAAATTTTATTTTTGCAAAATAAATTATTTTGCCAAAATTGTGCAAAAAAAATTTTGTCCCACACCCTGTAGCCCAGATGGTTTAAACTAAAAATATGAAAAAATTCAGTAATGTACATTGGTGTGAACCGGAATAGTACAACAGGAATTTTTATTTTATATTAGATTATGTTTTCGGAAAATAACGAATTTTTGTGTTTTTAACTAAAATATGTAATATATTTAATCCGCTATTTAACATAGTGAACGAGTGAACCTTCGTAGTAGCGTTGTCGCTTAGTGAGCTGTAACTACCGAAGAAACTAGTGTTCGAATCCCATCAATTTTTATTTTTTTGTTTTTTTTTTTTGCATTTTTATTTAATTTAAATTATTTGGTCAAAATTCTAGTTATATTTTGGTAAATGTTGCATTTAATTTTTGAAAGCGTAAATTTAATAACCAGTGGAAAGTGTTGAAATTATAATTTAATTCTATTTGAATGTATACGAAATCAGAAGGCGGGGCTAATGATTTAAGCAACCAATGGAAACCATAGGCGCAATTTTCAAAATCTTAATGAAGCTTGCTATATAAAAAAAATACTGCACATATTTAGAAACTTAAATAATGGTATTAGGCATTCGAATTAAAATTCATAAAAAAATATTTTGACAAAAATTTTTTGGCATCCCAAATAATCATCATACAGTTACTAAATACCTGCGAAACCCTGAAATGTGTGAAAATTCACACTTCACATCAATTTTTTTTTTATAGAATAATTATGTGGTTGTTCTGGAAAAATTTGTTGTTGAGTACATTAATCCAGCTTACGGGTCAGTGGTAGCTGCAGTTTCCAAATATAACAGAACAAATTATGTTCTGAACGCCAATTTTACTTTTGCTAAAGACATTACAGAAGAAAATGATGTCGCAGTAAGTTTATATATATATATAAATATATGTTTTTTTTTTATTTAAATACATTATTGGTTGCCTGACCTACTAGGGCTATTAGCCACCAGTTACTTTATAGTTTACATGGGCAGTATGTATTTATATAAATTTGTATAACTATGTGTTATTTAGGCCCGGTCTTTCCACCTTCAGATAAAGTTCCAGGTAACTATCTGACAGATAAGGTTTTTTGTAACTTCATCTGCTGAATAAATGGCAATACCATTAAGTGAATCCAATACGTCAATCTCATTATCTGTTAGATAACTATTCGATAGATACATTTGTATAGAAAGAAGGGATGACATTTACTCAGCAGATGAAGTTACAAAAAACCTTATCTGTCAGATAGTTACCTGGAACTTTATCTGAAGGTGGAAAGACCGGGCCTAAATGTTATATTTTTGATGCGATGCTAATATCCTTAAGGTATTGGATGACACTGGCTTCTGTATCGGTGTTGTTGGCTAGCAGATCCGTTAGAGTAGCTGGTGGGGAGTTGTTTGCTCTTTGTCTTTGGTACTCTTGGCAGTCTAGAAGAATGTGTTCCACGGTTAGACGAGTGTTGCATGTACTGCATAGTGGCGGGTCGATACTTTGAAATATATGTACGTGGGTGTACATAGTGTACCCAAGACTCAGTCTTGTTAGGATCACTTGTTTTCTTCTATTTGTATGGGAGGCCCATTTACACTGTCTTTTATTTTGTGTAAGTGATTATTTTGGGTATTTTACCATGCCATTTTCCACTTTTCTTCGAGTTTTCTTCGAATGAAGCTCTTTAGGTCATAACTTGGTATGGTTATGTCCATTACTTCTTCATTTATGGCTTCTTTAGCTAGATGGTCAGCTTGTTCATTGCCTTCGATTCCTATATGTGAAGGTATCCACATAAGGATGAGTTTCTTGCCCTCGTGAATGACTTCATGCATCGTTTCCTTGATTTTCACAGCAACAGGATTGGTGGTACGTTTTTGTTGGATGGATTGGATTACACTAAGCGAGTCACAGTGTATGATATATGTGCCCCTGGTTTCAATGTTGTTTTTTATTTCTTCTGCTGCCTCTAGAAGACAAAATGCTCATGATATCGGGTAGGTGGAATTTAGATTTTTGATCGTTGAACACAGATTCTGCGCCAGTGTTATTTTCTACTTTTGAACCGTCAGTATATACTGCATGGAAAGGTGAGTATTTCTCGACTGTTTATATATTTAGATTACAGTCAGCAAGCATGTTTGTGGCAGCGATCTTGTTCTTGCCAGACAGACAAGATCTCCATATCTGCCTAAATCGTGCCATATACTTGCTGGTCTGCTTAATGAGAGTGACATCCTGGACACCTCTCCCACTGATGCCCATAAATGTGTAAGACCCTTCGGCATCAACGTTATCTAAACCTTTTCCTCTGTTGACTTGAAAAACAGCGCATTTTTTCAACATACCTTTGCATACCTATCGCGGCAGTGTACTCAGCAACAGCATCTAAGATGGCCTGCAGATTCTTCTCGTTCGGGGCATAGAGCTTCAAATCATCCATATAAAAAAGATGGGTAATTTTGTGCTACGCCTCTACGGACGACCCACCATGTAGCCACTGCCGCACCTGAGCTCAATCGATAGAGAAAGAAGTGAGATGCAAAATAGTAGCGGACTTACGGAATCTCCCTGCAAAACGCCACGCTTGAAATATATCCACTCTGTCGACACTGTGGTTGATCCACTTGGGACCACAAATTGTGTCTTCCGGACAACATAAGTTGACCAAGGCATCTCTGTATCTCCGGGTAGATTAGTAACATGCGCAACAATGTTAAAATGAGAGAATTATTATTTTTAATATTATTATTATTATTAATGTTCCAATTCCTAAAAAAAAAATACCGTTTTTATTAATTCCATATACAAATTTAATTAGCTATACCTACATCTTAAATGTTTCTCCTTTTAGATAAAATTACAAGCATTTTCGCACTTCAGCAATGAATACAGACCAGTACCAGTTGTTTTGCAAACAACCTGGTGTCAGACGTTTAAAAGTAAGTTCTGGAAAGTTGTAGAAAAAGAAATAATGAAGGATTCCTACTTTCCCAATAAATGCCCTATAAAAAAGGTAAGTATGTAATGTATTATAGTAATAATAATTCAGGTTACTAGGGCCATACCAACCTAATTCACATTTTTTTCTAAAATAAATAAATGAGGAGGTAACATTTAAACCGACATTTGTCATTAGAGATGGCAATAAAAATTAATACATCGATTAATTAATCGAAATGTTATAATCGATTTTCGATTAAATTGGTAGAAAATAATCGATTATGAAATAATAAAAAAACATATATACTGGTCGAAAAAAAGGACTGTCTTAATGTTGTATTTTAAAGGCTGATGAAAAATTATTTAACCTTTTTATTAGAAAACTATAAGTAATGGAAGGTAACTACAATGTCTACATAAACAAATATTTTTTGTTGCTAAACAGGTTGTAACAATAAATAATGCTCGTTTGAACCCGTTTGAAAGACTATGTAATATTGCATATTCGTGTCTATTCTGTTTCTTAAAAAGTTAAAAATTAACGTCAAGGTCGAAGCTAAAAAATTTTAACCACACTTTACAATATTTTGTTATTCTGTAACTTTATAGCGTTAAAATTTTAGTCTCGATGTGTTTAATTCAATGTTGTATTTGGAATTTTAACTCCTGACAAATACATGGTTTAATATTTTAACCAGCTGTAATTCTAACCTCTAAACGTCAAATAGCCAGAAAAAAACTATTTTTAGAATTAATTATGGCAAGTCTGTTTATTTTAAACCAATTATTACTAGAACAGATTAAACAACAAGAGGTTAATAAATAAGAAATTAATATAGGCGAATAAAAAATATATACAAATGCCTTTTAGGAGATCAATTCGAATTAAACAAAGGCAACTGCATGATATGAGTGATCATTTTAATACACCTGAAGAAACATTTTAAAATATTTTCATTTGTCTAAAACTTTTACAAAATATCTCGTTTTACAAATGTTGTTTTTTTTTTTTAACCGAGAAAAACCTATAGATTTTCCGATATATTGCAAGTAAATATTTAAAATTTTTAAATTATGTTACACTAAGGGCCGAGAGTTCCAGTTCCTAATAAACTCCCTAATAGTTATTTGACACATAATATATTTATGAAGCTAATAAATTTATTGGTGATTTCCAAGTTACAAAATCCTTCTAATAGTTTATTAGCAACATAATTTTTTGTTTTTGCATTGGTATTTCTTATGAAGATAGTAACACGGTGCAAGAGGGATAGAGCTATACGTAAATTTGTAGAGCTAAAGTGAGATGAAATTTTGACACTGAATATTTTGACATTAAATATTTTGACAATAAATAGTTTGACTTGACATTCAATGACATTACGTATATTTTTTGTGTTACTGTTAAAATGACAATTAAACGGCGTTCAACAAATTTTATCACAGAAAAAGAGGACAATATAGATAGAAGAGAAGTTAATAAAAATAGCATTTTATAATACAAAAGTGACTGAAAATAAGAAGACAGCCATATTTTGCTTTATTTTACATTCCTTAAACAATATGAATTAAACTTATCAGCAATTTTCAGCCACACATCTTTATTATTCTGCCAATAATTGCGTCTGTCTTCTTATTCTCTATCATTTTTATATAAATAGTAATGCTTAAAGTATTGTTTGTAGTGTGTTGTAATCGTAATTGAAATAAATACATATGTAAAAATAAAAGACAATGTTTATTTAAAAATATATATTTATATATTGTTCTTTATATATCACATTTACAATAAATGCCCAAAATATTCTAAAAACGGTTGTCCATAATTTATAAATTCACCCAAACAGATCGTCGATTTCGCCAAAATACAACTTAAATGTATATAAAACACTAAAATCACCATTATATACATGTTTAAAAACTACACATTCGTATATTCTTTTAAAATTATACGGTTTTTAATTAAAATTGAAATATTAACACATTTTGCGAACTTGTTTTTGGTTATATGTCACTTTATTAAGCACTTCATGTTGCCTATAAGTTATTAGACAAATAAGCCTGTTTATTAGCAACCTAATAACTATTTAGGGGTGGAACTCTCGGAAAAAAAATTATGTTGCTAATAAACTTATTGGACAGTTTATTAGCAACTGGAACTCTCGGCCCTTATAGATTTTAATTTCTCATATTGTTTAATACTATATGGTAATTATAACCTGAAAATAAAAGTTTCTTAATATAGAAGAAAGAAAAAACATTAAAGATATTATTTACTTTCTGCACCTAATTATTTATATATAAATATTGTACATTTCCGCAATATAGATTTATTATATTTAAACGTTGTTCATTCACGATTCAACCATAACACTTGTTTACATTAAATTCACACTTACACTAGCAAAATACGCCCCTTGTAGACAGTGGCGGACTAAGCCTTCGCCGGGCCCAAGACATTTTTGATTTACGGGCCCTCAATGTATGATTAACGGGCCCTCAACCTATGATTTACGGGCCCTCAACAATGTTTTTAAAAAAAAACAAGAAAAGGTCCTTACCTCCCAAATCCAAGTGAAGAGCAAAAAAAAAGGTCTTCACCTCCCAAATCCAAGTGAAGAGCAAAAAAAAAAAAAAGTCCTCACCACCCAAATACGGGCCCTTGAAAATTACGCGCCCAAGACAAATGTCTTTTTAGGGTTTTGTAGGTATGACCAAAAAACCCTTATACCGTCATTTTGTCGTATGTGTGTCTGTCTGTCTGTCTATCTGTCTGTCTGTCTGTCTGTCTGTCTGTCTGTCTGTCTGTCTGTCTGTCTGTCTGTCTGTCTGTCTGTCTGTCTGTCTGTCTATCTGTCTGTCTGTTCGGTAAAAATTGTAGCCAAACGGCTAAACCTAGAGAGTTGAAATCTGGCATGCTTATACAACTCTTTGACCCGCACATAGGAAAAATACTAAAACATCTAAAAAACATATCTCCCTAAAAATATAAACAAATATGTGCTCATCGAAAAAAAAATATTTTTTTATAATTCTGAGTAGGGTATCAAATGAAAGCCCTTGGTATGTGGATTAACGATCATATTTTTATTTTTGCAAAATAAATTATTTTGAAGCGATTTTTGCCAAAATTGTGCAAAAAATTTTTTGTCCCACACCCTGTAGCCCAGATGGTTTAAACTAACAATCTGAAAAAAATGTAAGTAATGTATATTGGTGTGAACCGGAATAGTACAACAGGAATTTTTGATCAGATTATGTTTTTGGAAAAAAACGCATTTTTTGTGTTTTTTTGCTAATAATGTACACAAGTTATAACTTTGTAACACGCTACACTGAAAGGTGTGTCCTGGTCTAGTGGTTATGATGCTGGCTCGTTACCCAACTAACTCGATCGAAAGGGATCGAACCCTGCGAGAAGAGACAATATTATTTTTTGTTTTTTTTTTTTTTTTTTAATTTTTATATTGTTTAAATTATTTTTTCAAAATTCTAATTATATTTTGGCAAATGTTGCATTTAATTTTTAAAAGCGTAAATTTAATAACCAGTGGAAATTGTTTAAATTATAATTTAATTCGGTTTCAATGTACACGAAATCAGAGGGGCGGAGCTTATAACAACCAATGGAAGCCATAGCGCAATTTTTAAAATTCTTAATGAACCTTACTATATATATAAAAAAAAAAAAAATACTGCACATATTTAGAAACCTAAATAATGGTATTAGACGTTCGAATTCAAATTAACAAAAAAAATATTTTAATATAAAATTTGTTTTGGCATCCCAAATAATCATCATTCACTTACTAAATACCTGCAAAACCCTGAAATGTGTGAAAATTCACACTTCACATAAATTTTTTGTCTAAGGCGATAATCCGTCACTGCTTGTAGATAATTTCACAACATACTTTTAACTATAAGGTTAATAAGTTGGAACTTAATGCTTGGGTTATAACATGAGGTACAGAATAAGAAACAAGTTTAAAATTTTAATGCCTAGTTAAAATGTTACTTTTTAACCATTTTTAATCAAATCTTTTCAACCACAAAAGATACAGAATAGACCCGATTAAGTAATAAGTTTTAACACAAATAATTCATTGTAAAAATCCAGTTTGCATAAATTCTTTGTAGTTGATCGTTATATTAACATACAGATGTAGCGATGTGTAAACTTAATATATTTATTGTTACAGGGAGAAAATTTTAGAATTATAAACTTTTCACCAGATGGTAGTAAGATGCCTGCAAATGTACCTTGGGAAAAAGTAATGTTGGCCTTTAACTATACTGATAAAAATACAAATGAACTTTATCTTGTTGTAAAAATCTATGCTTGGTTTGATCATAATGCCAAATACAAAAAAAATTGAACTATGTTTTAAATGTATTCATGAATATTATTTATGACCACTGATGATAAGACAGGATAATGATTGCACAATTTTGAAAACAATAGTATGATAGACGAATAGAATATCAGATCTGTCCAAAAATAACAATTAATTATATTAAATTTAATAGTAAAGTTTTTTATTGTTTTCCTTTCGGATTAAAATCTACATAAACTATTTCACATTTCATGTACTACCTATAACCTTTTACAAACAAAACAAAAAATCATTAATTCTAACATATAACATAAACATATGACAATACACAGCAAAAACATAATTCTATTTCAAGTTTGTTCTCATCTTTTCTTCTTCACCAGTTCCATCCATCTTATGTCTGATCTTAAATCACTGAGTATCTGTACAGCTGATTTGAAGTTCCTTAACCACTTCACGCTCGGTTTTTTTTTTTCAGAAAATGTCCAAAAAAACCGATTTTTTTATTGCATTTTAGTAATCTTTGTATAATTAGAAAAAATGCATTTTTTTTTCTTTTTTAATTATTTATTGTAAAATTCGTAAAAATCGAATTTTAAAATTAACAAAATTCATAATAAATATGTATATAAACATGTTATTTAGACAAATTAACAAGTAATTTAGTTAAATTAGGGGTCACGATATTCAGCATTGTTGAAGATGATAAAGATAATGATGCTCCCTGACTTCGAATTTTAAAAGCCCTTGAAAAAAAACAAACATGGTACCAAGCATAATGCTACATCGCATTGTAGGCAGTAATATTTGGTCTCTTTCCTCACTTTTTTTCATTTGGCGTCCCTTTTCTTGGCACATAAGAAACATGCCTTTCGTGGTGATTCTTTTTTAGGGGTTGGTGGCAAAACATCTGGGTAATGGTCCCGAAATCTTCTTGGATTCCGCTCCAATGAAGGTTTTCCATGGGCCATGATTGCAAAACTTGGAGAGTATTTTCCAACTATTTTTTCCACGAGCTCCATTCGAAACTGTAAATTGGACAGACGCCCTCCACTTTTCTTATATAGAACAAATGAGTTCCATAGAGCTATTTCGAACAAATGAAAAAAGATCTTCTTGTAATACTTTTTGCCCCGTTTTCTTGGTATAGGGTAGTCTGCCAAATGCTGGTCGACTCGGTCAACACCACCCATGGTCCCATTATAATCAACAATTACAGTTGGCTTCATCTTAGCTTCCCCTCGTTTTTGCACACTTTTCATTTCATTGTTATAAACCGTTGATAACACCGTTACCAGCCTCTTATCCCTCCATTGTAAAACCATCATTTTTCCATAGACCACACAGAAATCGCACATATTCGGGTGCGAGCGCAAAAGCAAGTCAACGCTCGTACGGGTACGGGCGCGGGCATAACGACAAGTTCAATTCACCCGCACCGGTACGAGTGCGAGCGTGAAGTGGTTAAGTCCTCTGTGCAGTTTATTTTCAGATTTTCCAATGTTTCTTCTCCTCTTTCACATATTTTGCACTTGTTCTCTTGCTCTTGTTTCCAATACATATTTCCATTTCCTACTCTATACCTAGCTATCATCTTTGTATTTTTGTTATTTTTCATTAGGTATTCTGCCGTTTCCATGGATACTAAAAACTTGCATCTTTTATTTTAGTTCGAATTGTGGATTAGTTCCCTTCTGGTCTGCATCCTTGTCTTTGACAATTTTCGACTTCTGTCAGCGAGTAGCCCTTCGTTTCGTGGAAACTTGCGCGTTTTTGCTCCCATTTATTTATTTTTTCTTTCTTCTGTTTGTATTTAACTTCTTTTCTTTGTATTTCTTGCCAGCTATCGACTGCAAAGGGACTTGCTATCTCCTTGGAAGGACGGACTATCTCCTTGGAAGGGCCAAGGAGATAGTCTTGTCTTTTCTTCGTAGCTGACAGCTCTTCATCCAGCCTCAACGGACACTTTAAATCTTTTCGTTTCTTCCAGAAAGATGTCCAGACCCATTCCTCAAACTTGTGCGAGGGCTATTTTTGTCTTTATTGTTACTTCCTTGATATGTTCCTGTTCTTGTCCGTTCTTTTGGAAAGTACATCCCAAATATTTAAATGTTCTTACATTCTCTAGTTCAATTCAGTGCCAGAACAATTTTTCATCCGGTTCTCTCCCCCTTGCTTGTGAAAATCTTATAATTTTTGTCTTTTCAGTATTTAATATCATTTCTTTTTCCTCTAAGTATTTCTCCAATCTTTTTACTATCCAGGTCATTTCTTCCTTGCTTTTTGCCACTATTACTAGGTCATCTGCTTATTATAGAGACCAGAATTTCTTTCTTCCCAATACTATGCCGCAGATACATGTCGTGAATTGACGCAATATGAAAATGTTGCATATTGCAAAATATAAATTTGCCTGTTACAGAAAATCTAATTCACTTTTCAGATTTATTTTCAGCGTATCAAAATACATCAGAAATACCCAAAAATTGCCCACAAATAGTGTGTTTATCAGTGTAATTTAATATCAACAGTACAATACAGCTTCCACAAGACCTCAAAGCATAAATGTTACTACTGTCTCCGGTCTACCTTACTTTAATGACAGCTCATGCTAAAGAAAAAACAAAATTTGTCGCTTAGTACATTGGTAAACTTGCAATAAACGTAAACTCAACAGACTTGTTAAGCGAGCCGCTGAAGTCAGCATACTCAACCGTTGCGTTCGCTAAACGCGCCCATTTCATAATTATTAAAATAAAATATGTACTTTATTGTAATAATTAAATATAGTTTTGTTGTGAGCATTTAAAATGCATTTTAAACTATCTAAGCTATACAATTTTCCTATTTTTGCACTATACTCTTCTTATATTTAACATATAGGGGCTTTAACTTGTCCCGGTTGATTAGATAAAGAAAAGTACCCGTTATACAGGGTGTCCCTAATGTGAGGGTGCAATATTCTCTTTGTTGCAATCCTGCCCTATTCTCTCTCTCCCCTCCACTTCCAATATTCCCCCCTCCCAATGCAGTAATTTCGTTAGAGGGTGCAAGATGTAACAGAATTTACAACGACTGTCAAAATGTTGATGGATAGATACGTAATTGCAATTGTTATGACCCTTTTGTTTGGGGTGAGAGATAATGAGTTAAAGGGATGTATTTATGATTAAAATTTTTACATAATTTGATATGACGTTTATTAATTTTGACGTGCGTTATTTCAACATGTTTCGAATCCTATTTTGTCAAAATAAATAAATATAGGGTCATTCCATCTCAAATCACCAAAAAGACACCTATGGCTCCCACTCGACCCTCTCCAAATGCCATGAAATTTTGTAGTAAGATAGCCCTAGACCCCAAATGACACTTTGCAAAATATTAGAGCTCAATCTGCTTTGGTTCTTAAATAACAGGTCCATATTCAATGGGCTCTCGTCCCGTTCATGCGTAAATACCGCAAAAATTACCAACTTTGATCCTTTGTTAAATCACTTCTATTGCCTGTAGGAGTGTGAAATTTGACATACCAGGACAAATTTTGGTGTAGAATAACGTAGTGTAATCAAAAAAGCAGTATGGGTGGCTATTCAGCTATCCACCCATGCTAAAATCGCTGCCAAATTTTGTCGCGAGAAATTTGGACCCCAATTTGGAGACCACTTACTCATCAGCAAGAGGTCTAAACGCCATGATCTTTTGCAACGATGTATAACAAGCACAATATTATGCAGTGATGCAATAGCAACTCTGTTGTATCCATATGTCCAGAGGTGGCCCACTTGAAAGTTGACCAAAAAAATTTTTTGTGCAAAACTAGCCAACTTTAAAGGCAAAATATCTCAATATGCGTCATTCTCAATTTGGTTTTGAATGACACCATTGGATAGAGCAGATTTTTCTGTACAAGAGTAACTTTTTTTTAGGTTGGGATCTGAATCCCTAGTTCAGTCAGAGGACTCTGAAAATGACATACCTTGGTGCGATATCGAAAAAATTAAATTATGATTCTCCATATCTTCTTTGTGCACTGATCATGATTGCCAGCAAATTGATATCCAAACTGATTGGAAAAATTTTAAGCTTCATTGGGTAGAATATTTTTGGGTGGGATTCAGAATTATTATTTAAAAATCAGTGCTATTTTAGGTTCCTGTTCTATATTTATCTTTACATCTTTGTAGTATCGTGTCAGCAGGTCAAACGTTGCTGTTTACTTATTTGTGTATTTACTTGCAATAAATACACACATAAATAAAAAGCAATATTAATATTATATGTATTACAGGTCTCACTTGAAATTACTGTATTCAGTTAGTTAAATAATTTGATTTGAATTCGATTACGGATACGTCATGGATCAGGATTCCATTAGTTTATTGTAGTGCTGGGAACCGAAACCGGTTTTTCGGGTACCCGGTTCCGGTTTTCGGGTAAAACCGGGTTCGTAATTTTCGCGTTACCCGGATAACCGATTCCGATTACCCGGTTCCGATTACCTGGTTCGAAATACTCTGTTCCGGATACCTGGTTCCGATTACCGGGTTCCGCTTACCCGCTTCCGATTACCCGGTTCCAAATACCCGGTTCCAAATTCCCGATTCCGGATACCCGGTATCAAATACCCGGTTTCGAATACCCGGTTCCAGATACGCGATTCCGAGTTCCTATATTGGATACTCGGTTCTGGGTTCGGGAAAATACCCCAGGAATTCGAATGAATACAAATTCCCGATGTTGATTTAAGTAAAATGTAAACATAAATATATTAAAATTAATGCTGGGAATCGAAACCATAAAATAAAGTCAGACAGAAAATAGTGCGAACTTCCTAAATTCTTAGCCATAGTCATAGGCGAGATAATTTTAGTGCTGGGAAACGAAACCGGTTTTTCGGGTACCCGGTTTCGGTTTTCGGGTAAAACCGGGTTTGTAATTTTCGCGTTACCCGGATACCCAGTTCCGATTACCCGGTTCCGGATACCCGGTTCCGATTACCCGGTTCCGATTACCCGGTTCCGAAACCGGGTAAACCCGAAACCGTTTTTTTTTTAATCGGTTCCGGTTCCGTCAAGATCGATTTCTGACAGCACTAGTTTATTGCCATGTGCTATTGCTAGCCATGGCGTGGTTCTTCTGAATGTCACTTGACAACCTATACCCACTCCCATTGGTAGTGGCTCAGCCACCATGGACCAAAGCAAGGATTACACTAATAATGGATAAATTTGCCTTCTGCAAATTGCCATGCTCTGAATTTGACAGCCTGCAATAGTCTACAATATAAGTACACCTCGCATATAAAAGTGTCATTTTCAGAGTCCTGTGGCTGAACTAGGAATTCAGATCCCAATCTAAATAAAAGTTATTATTGTACAGAAAAATCTGCTCTATCCAATGGTGTCATTCAAAACCAAATTGGGAATGACGCATATTGCGATATTTTGACTTGAAAGTTGGCTAGTTTTGCAAAAAAAATGTTTTTGGCCAACTTTCAAGTGGACCATCTCTGGACATATGAATACAACAGAGTTGCTATTGCAGCACTGCATAGTATTGTGCTTGTTATACATCGTTGCAAAAAATCATGGCGTTTAGACCTTTTGGTAATGAGTAACTGGTCTCCAAATTGGGGTCCAAATTTCTCGCGACACAATTTGGCAGTGATTTTAGCATGGATTTGTAGCTGAATGGCTACCCAAACTACTTTTTTGATTACACTACTGTATTCCGCACCAAAAGTTGTCCAGGTATGCCAAATTTCACACCTCTCTGGGCACTAGACGTGATTTTATAAAGGGTCAAAGTTGGCTCTTTTTACGATATGTACGCATTAACGGGATGAGAGCCCATTGAACATGGACCTATTATTTAAGAACCAAAGCAGATTGAGCTCTAATATTTTGCACAATTTCATTTGGGGTCTAGGGCTACTTTATTACAAAATTTCATTAGATTTAGAAAGGGTCGAGTGGGAGACCTTTGGTGAATTCACATGGAATGACCCTATATCCAATAATACGACTGCAGGTATTAATGTTGCTACATATTTGACTTTTGGTTGGACGGTCCTTTTCGATTTTTATTTTTTTGCTCCACTTGATTTTGGGAGGTTATTTTCCTTTTTTAGGGTTTTGTAGGTATGACCAAAAAACCCTTATACCGTCATTTTGTCGTCTGTCTATCTGTCTGTCTGTTCGGTAAAAATTGTAGCCAAACGGCTAAACCTAGAGAGTTGAAATTTGGCATGCTTGTACAACTTTTTGACTCGCACATAGGAAAAATACTAAAACATCTAAAAAACATATCCCCCTAAAAATATAAACAAATATGTGCACAACGAAAAAAAATATATTTTTTTAAAATTCTGAGTAGGGTATCAAATGAAAGCCCTTAGTACGTGGATTAACGATAAAAATTTTATTTTTGCAAAATAAATTGTTTTGACGCGATTTCTGTCAAAATTGTGCAAAAAAATTTTTGTCCCACACCCTGTAGCCCAGATGGCTTAAACTAAAAATCTGAAAAAATTCTAAGTAATGTATATTGGTGTGAACCGGAATAGTACAATAGGAATTTTTGATCAGATTATGTTTTCGGAAAATAATGCATTTTTTGTGTTTTTAACCAAAATATGTTAAATATTTAATTCGCTATGTAACCAAGTTGATACGTCAGCACTCATAGCTATGTGCGTTTAGTCATTGGTTTTCTAATTTGTAACAGGTATCTTGCAAACTAGAGTTCGAATCCGGTCAATTTTATTTTTTTTGTTTTTTTTTTTTGCAGTTTTCTTTTGTTTAAATTATTTTGTGAAAATTCTAGTTATATTTGGGTAAATGTTGCATTTAATTTTTAAAAGCGTAAATTTAATAACCAATGGGAAGTGTTGAAATTATAATTTAATTCTGTTTGATGTATACGAAATCAGAGGGCGGGGCTAATGATTTAAGCAACCAATAGAAACCATAGGCGCAATTTTCAAAATCTTAATGAACCTTGCTATGTAAAAAAAATACTGCACATATTTAGAAACTTAAATAATGGTATTAGCCATTCGAATTAAAATTCATAAAAAAATATTTTGACATAAAATTTGTTTTGGCATCCCAAATAATCATCATTCAGTTATTAAATACCTGCAAAACCCTGAAATGTGTGAAAATTCACACTTCACATCAATTTTTTTATTATAGTGTTCAGTATTTTGAATTTTAAATAGTGAGCCTTATAACCCTTACAATGTCACTCATGTCTGTTCGGTAGAAATTCTAGCCACACAGCTGATTATAAAAAGTTGAAATTTGGCATACTTTTACACATATTCGACCCACATGTAGAAAAACTATATCAATCCTGCAAAACCTTGACATGTATGATCATTCACTCCTTACATCAATATTTTTACATTTAAAATGAAGAAATCCACCATCTTCATCAGAGAGCGCTTCAAACTAGCGATTTAGGGTTCTCTTTTTGCAACCAATGTCTGGAAGCCCAGACCAAAATTTGCAGCCTGGGGGCTGATGTCAAATATCACACTGACCACGTGGCTTTCATATCTACGACCGATGATCTAGAAACGGAGAACTTACCTTCTCTGCGCTTTATACGCCTGTCTAGGTGTTAGGATCACCTTATTATTTATTATTATTATAATTATATTGCTTTCGAGCTACTGCTGCGCAGCCTTCGCATTGTGTGATGTCAGTAAATTTAGCTAGAAGCGCCAGTGGTGACCGACAAAGAAGGAGTTGTTCAGTTCTTTAACTATCGACTTCAACACGGTTTTCTATTTGAGTTTAATCGAAATTTTTACACCTTTCTCGTAAAAATGAAGCTTAGTGGTACCATCATAACTCCTGCCCTATCAAACCCTATCTGAAACAAGGTAATGGCCCCTCTGTATCGTCGGTGCTTTCTCACTAGCTTCTCGTTAATTTGTAGCATACACTATGTCGTTCTGGTTTCGCTAAAGGTTTTTTAATTTTTCCCTTTAAGTTTAAAATTACTGTAAATTGATCTAATATTACTGTCTTGAACATCTTGTTGTAAATTATGTCCATAGGTGTATCCGAAACTCTGAATATCTATGTTGTAATTGTATTATATTTTAACTACTGAATAAAGAAATTTTATATCTATATGTCGTTCTGGTGGTTGAAAGCTTCCTCAATTTTGAAAATCTTTTCAAGAAACCCTTCATAATTCTATTAACGAATAGCCACAGAGATCTAAGCGCTGTGTAAGAAGTCGTAATTTTAAAATCTGATTCTTCTTCTTAGCATTTTCCGTTGGTGCGGGGTCCGCTTTTTGGATATTTGAGTGCCACTTTTGCCAATCCAACGCTTCTACCGAACGTAGATGGGCAACACTCATGCCATCGTCGACTGTATCTTGCCATCGTTGTTTTGGTCTACCACGAGGGCGCTTGCAATTTGTTCTAAAATTGTGCGTAACGAATACAACGATTCCACCTGACCATCCGAGGTTTGGATAATTACAGCGCAGGTCCAAGAAAAGATGATCAAAAAATATTTTAAAATCTGATTGGTGTTAGTTATTTAAGATGCATCTAGGTATAATATACTAAAAGAAAATTAAAATATCTTTAAGCGTCGTAAAATTTAACTGAAAATATTGTAGCAGTACTTATGGCAAGATTAGTTAGAATTCGATATCGAGTAAGAAATTCGAGGGTCCTCCAGTATTTCCTTTCTGGTGGCGAAATGAGGTGTTTCATTCCAGGATTAAATCCAAACTCCTGAATGAGACCATTTAAGTACGAATCTATAAAATGCTTAACAGACTTTATCAGATTACGAGAATTATCGTAATTATCTGGTCGATAACATAAAACACTCCGACTTGTGTACTACCAATACAAGAAGGTCCAAAAACACGGCGAATGCGTATAAACAATTAAATACAAGTGGAATACAACTAATTTGGCATATATAATTACAGCGTATGTCCAACACAAAATGGTCAGTAAATATTGAACTATAAACCTGCCGAAAATACGCCAAAAGATCTAGAAGTCGCAAGACTGTTGGAACAACTCTGGTTTAAAAGAAACACATGTCAAATACTTTTTAAAGAAGCAGAAAATAAAAGTGAGGTTACTATGATGATAGAAAATGATTGTTCGGAGACGGTACCTCAAGATATATATATTAAAAAAAGTTTTAGTCGATCCTCTTGAAAATTCTTTTATTTGTAACACAAAAAATCAAAGGAATCCTAAAATAAAAGTTTAAATTTTCATTTCGGGTACAACTTTTACAATATTTAAATATATTAAAATTTTAATTTATTTATTTAATGGTGAATCACTCTTCCGTAACCTTTCAGGCTGATAACAAGTTGGTTTTCTGCATTTGTACCATTCACAGAGAGCATCATTTTTTCAAGATTACCAGGAATAACTGGTGGCAATACAGAAGCTACGTCAGGTACAAAATTTTTCACGTAATATTTTCCCTAGAAAAATAAAAATGTATTCATATTCCAAATATCTACAATATTATTTACCGTGGCTATTGGGCAGTCATTTGGTAGATTACCGTCTTTGATATCCTTTCCAAACATGGAGAAAATCATTCCGTAAGTGTCGCAAAGTTTGAAGTTTAGATGAAATGGTGTTTCTTTGTATTCACCATCTTTCATGGCGTAACCTCTTAGTTCAACCTATAAAAATATTTTGAGTTAATATAAGGGTCAAACATAAACTTTTACAAAAATTCCTTATTCAATTAAAATATTACTAATGTCTATACATGATATGTTTTTACATAGTTTTCCTGAACATCTAAGAACTAGAGTCACTTACATTCCATCTGCTTCGTATTCAAAAGTCCCTATGCAAATGGCATCAGTCACATCCCACTTTTTTTTATGACACGTTTTTTCTTGTTCAAGAGCGTCGCGAAAATATTTAAGATTCTAGGGGCGCCGTAAACAATAAAGATTGGTAACTACTAGGCTGCCCGCTTCCTAATTTCTAGGGATATTGAATGCTGTGTCCACACTATGCCAATTGGCAAAGTCGACTGGCAAAGCCAAGTGGCTAGCCAAACGGTAGAGACGACCACACTGGTAGCACTGGCAGCACTGGCCTGTTCAGCATAGCTTGTGAAATGAGTTAGGTAAGTCCAACTCGTGTTTGTAAGCCGCTTGGCACAGTTAGCACTTATACACTATGAACGTCGGTGCAGATCTCTTCGATCCAGACCGCAATTAGTCGGCTAGCATTAACATTCTGCGTTGCCTGTTGCCATCGGCCAACAACCTATCAACTCCTATTCAGCTTTGCCAGTTGGATTTGGCACAGTGTGGCCGCAGTTTAACATTGTACGTACAACGAAATTGGCTTATAAACTACGTCGTGAACTTTTCTTCACAATTTCTTTTCTACGCACATACGCCTTGTAAACGATGAATTTTTTGCGTAAAAAAATCGAGTAAAAACTAGATAAAAAATTGATGTGAAGTGTGAATATTCAGACATTTCAGGGTTTCGCAGGTATATAATAAGTGAAGGCGGTATGCTGAGTGTGTAGGACAAATTTTACTTTGTAGTAATCACGGCAAAATGAACGATATTTTTAAAATAATTTATCGTCTGTTAATCATATAATAAGATTGGTTATTAAATTTACGCTCTTAAAAATGAAATGCGTCATTTGTCAAAATATAACTAGAATTTTGACAAAATAAATTCAACATAATAAAAGTGCAAAAAAAAAACAGAAAAAATAAAATTCACTCCGTACTCGAACTCGAAACCCTTCGTTTCACACCAGTGCTCTAACCCATTTCGCTATCGCACGCCTTGCATGTGACTGTCTTACATTGGCATAACTTTTGTACTTTGTGAACCAAAAATCACAAAAAATGCGTTATTTTCCGAAAACATAATCTGATCCAAAATTTCTGTTGTACTATTTCGGTTCACACCAATATACATTACTTAGAATTTTTTTAGATTTTTAGTTTAAACCATCTGGGCTACAGGGTGTGGGACAAAAATTTTTTTGCACAATTTTGGCAAAAATCGCATCAAAATAATTTATTTTGCAAAAATAAAAATTTGATCGTTAATCCACGTACTAAGGGCTTTCATTTGATACCCTACTCAGAAAAAAAAAAAAATGTTTGTTTTCGATGAGCACGTATTTGTTTATATTTTTAGGGGGGTATGTTTTTTAGATGTTTTAGTATTTTTCCTATGTGCGGGTCAAAGAGTTGTATAAGCATGCTAAATTTCAACTCTCTAGGTTTAGCCGTTTGGCTACAATTTTTACCGAACAGACAGACAGACAGACAGAGAACAAAATGACGGTATAAGGGTTTTTTGATCATACCTACAAAACCCTAAAAATAAACGCGAATATGAAAACGGTAAAATTCAACCCCGCGATTGTCAAGGATTGACTGACTATATTTTTTATTATATCTGTCATATATTTTCGCGGAAGATCTTTTTATATCGCACAGGTAATATCTTGAAGTACTTAGAGCAGAAGAAAGATTTAAGAAAATAAAGCATCAACATAATTTACTTAATTGACTCACATTTATATCATTAGCCGAACTTAATTCCTTTCTTACTTCACCAGAACCACTGAAGGCTTTCGTAGTATCATTGTATTTATGAACATCTCCTTCCATGGTACCATAAACTGGGTTAACATAAACAATTTCTAGCTTTTCCATGTCAATATCATATTTAGGTTTCTGCAAAAATCAAAATAAGTATAAGATAATTACATTTACATTTTGTTACTTGATACTGTTCTTTCATGATAATTAAAAACAAACTTTAACAAGTCGTTATTAGTTTATTTTGATAAAACTTCTTTCGAAAGGATATAAAAAGATACACTATATACACTACCACTCATGAAAGTTCGAATACTCAAGACAAAGATTTAAAAAAAAAGATTTGAAGGTACCTACTATACTTTGTTCGGAATTTCGTCGATCTCTCGTCGTTCGTTGGCTGTTGAGTCGTTAATTTTATGCGACAGCCAATAGGGTAACGACTTTCTTTCACGTGATTTTATTAATATTTCTGCATTTTGCACAGGGTATATTAAATTTACAAGTGAAAACTATTTTAATTTTAATATTATTATATAAAATAAATATGAAAATTAGCACACATAAAACAAAAACAATGGTAATAAGCAGGACAAAAATGCAACACAAGATAAAAATAGATGACAAAATAATAGAACAAGTAGGAAAATTCAAATAACTAGGCACAGTTTTCGCCGAAGATGGAAAAATGGATGAAGAAATTATGGAAAGAGTAGGCGCAGCAGGTAGAATGTTCAACAGCATCAAAGCACCGTTCTTAACTAAAAAAGAAATACCAACTAACATCAAGGTAGAGATCTTCAAAAAAGTGACAGTACCAATTTTGACAAACGCCTCAGAATCCTGGACCACTACAGAGACGCACAGGTCTAAAATAAGAAGCTCCGAAATGAGATTTTTAAGGAAAATCGAAGGTAAAACAAAACTGGACAGAATAAGAAATGAAGTATTTAGGGAAAAACTAGGCACAAAACCAGTAGAGACTATAATAGAAGAAGGACAGCTAAGATGGCTGGGACATATACACAGAATGAGTGAAGACAAAATAGTAAAAAGAGTTTATGAAGCAAGAACAGTGAAGAAAGTTAAACCAGGAAGACCGAGAAAAACCTGGCAACAAGAAACAAAAGAAGCTGCAACGAAGAGAGGAGTTAAGTGGGAGGAGATAAGAAAATATACAAAGGACAGAACACGATGGAAAGAAGTATGGAGAACAACACCAGAAAATAAGTAATTCGACTATAGCCTTACACCGCAAGGTAGAAAGGCTTCAGGATTAAGTAAGTAAGTATTAAGGATTCCACACACCAAAGCGGCCGCAGTGGCGGCCGCGGTGGTGGCCACGGTAGCGATACGATTAGCGATCAGGTCTCCTCACACTAACGCGGTGGGAGTGGCGGTAGCGGTAGCGATCAGTTAGTGAATCACGGTATATAGTTGTATGATAATATTGATTGCGAGAACACAATAGAATAATTAATTGTATGTAGAGGAAAAATAATAATCTACTCACATTCTGTTTCAAACAGTTAGGCGGAACTAAATGGGAATTTCGATCTTTTAGGTTGGAAAAGGGACCTTGCTTGGGTTATTTCATTTTTCACGTTGGAATGTCAAAATTTAAAATTCCAGCAATGAAACCATGGAAACGAATGAAATATGTGAAACTTAAATTAATTTTCTTACATATTTTAATGACAAAAAATAAATAAATGGGATATTTGTATTAAGAATGACACAAAAAATCAAAATATAAAGAAAATTACATTTTAAAATGATATTAACCTTAACCAAAAAATGTTTGTTGCAAGTATGATTTACAAAGCTTAAACAAAACGTCTGAAAAGCATGATTTAAACGATGAAAGTAACTAGATTGCAAAATCTAGTTCCGCCTAACCGTTTGGAACAGACTTTACTATCAATTTCCAAAACTTTTCCTATTTCGTTCCACACTTTATTTGTTTTCCTAATATTCTTGTAATCAGGATGTGCTAAGTCATACATAATTAAATGATCCTTTACTGATCTATGGTTTTTTCTGTTAAATTATCTATTTTCGACATTATTTTCTTAAATATATTCACTCTGTGGTATATAAACAATGAATATCGCGCGGCCTAACGCAACTTGTCGAGTTCGGCCGCCAGTGTTTGGTGATCGCTAGACTGAACGCTGCATTCGGTGGCGTTCTCAGATAGCTGAACGCTTGTATGTGCGTGGTCTCATTGTACTGTATAGGTTGCGTTAGGCCGATGCCGTATCGCTACCGTGGCCGCCACCGCGGCCGCCACCGCGGCCGCTTTGGTGTGTGGAATCCTTTATTATGATTATGAACCTAAATATTAACATTACTTTAGCATATTTAAATATGATAAATATTACTAAATTTGCCTGAGATAAAAAGCAATAATTGGACCAGTGAAATCTCACTAAAAATTGAAAAAGTAGAAGCATGAATTGTATACAACTTTCATCAGTCACAGCAACTGTCGCAAATTCCTCTTTTTTCTTGCTTAGTTTCTAACGCTGCCAGTTTTATTATATTTTCTAATTCATTTGCAAATAGAAACGTTTGCTATAATAGAAACGTTAATTCCAAACACCAGTGCCAAGACCCTCATAATCTTATAGAATCAAAAATATGGTTAAAATTAGTATCAAGACAAGCAGAGCTTGATTTCCAAATATTTTAAATTCGATCTGGGGAGAAGCTGGATATATCCAAAATAAAGGAAAAATACCAAATGATATGAAAATGTGGATATTTGCAAAGTGTGAATGTGCCCCGCAGCATCGCAAATTATTTATTTATTTGGACACTACAGACTAGGGATGGGAAAAAAACATCGATGTATCGAAAACATCGATCTTTGTTTTAAAAACATCGATGTTGTTACCATCGATGGTCAGCTGGCGATAGTATCGATAAAACATCGATGTCTACTACCGATGCCGATGTTTAAACTTTGAAATTCAGAAACTACCGCTAGAGGCGCTGGAATCTTAAAAATTTAATTTTTATTAAAATTAGTACACAAAATATAAGCTTCATCTATTGTGATATAACAATACTAATAGTGTTAGTTCTTATTCTTCTTAGCAGTTAGCAGAATACGAAAAAATAAGAAGAAACTTCTAATTTTTGCAAACAATGCGAACGACCAAAGACGCCAACACACTTTTTCTTTTTGAGTCTTGTTGACACTTTCCCAGTTGTTATTCCTCCAATCCCTGGATTTTTGTAAGTCGTCATTAGTTATTTTTTTATATATTGAAGTTGGCTTTTCCTGAACAAAATGATCAAAAGCTTCAATTAATCGGTAAAAGTAACTAGAATTGAAAATCTAGTTCCGCCTAAACCAAAAGAACAGACTTTATTTCAACTTTAAAAGTATAAAAATAATTGTGTATGACAGTGTTATTTTTATGTTAAATAATATAAAATTAACATTAAGATTATTATATTAGTATTGTAATAAAATCCAATATTTCATTTTAGTAATGTAAAAATACTGTCTGTTCCTTTGGTTTAGGCGGAACTAGATTTTCAATTCTAGTTACTTTTACCGATTGATTGAAGCTTTTGATCATTTTATTCAGGAAAAGTCAACTTCAATATATAAAAAAATATCTAATGACAAATTACAAAAATGAAATTTGCGGTTAGTTCCTCCTAATCGTTTGGAATAGACTGTAGGTACAAATTAGGATTATTATATTGGGTATAATAATGTTAATGTGAAATTAATTACTATTAAAAAGGAATGTTTCTATTTCAAAATCTAATAAATGCTTTTTGTGTATTATATGTTACTTTTTTCGTATTTTATCTTTACATTATTAAATAAAACCTATCTATATATATAAAATCGTAACTAAGCTACCTACTCATAATCAACGGCTAGCCCAAACCACTGAACCTACAATCATGAAATTTGGCGAGTATATTCCCTCCATGACGTAAGCACCCACTAAGAACGGATTTTTTGAAACTCATCCTCTAAGTGGGTGAAAAGAGGGTTAAAAGGGGTAAAATGTTGCTTCACGATTTTCTTAATATCTCTTAGGTCCAATAAGATATCGACTTGGTTTTTGCTCACAATGATTACTCATGTAAATATTAAAAAAATTATTTCAGGATTTTGTTCTAATCGACCCCTAAAGGGGTGAATCTACAATCAGGGTGAATTATAGAACCCTTCGCATCTTCTGTGTTTATTGTGTTATAAAATTGCTTTTTGGCATATAGGTGCCTTTTTAAAATATTTAGAAAGTGTTTTGACCGTTTTTTTAATTTTCACCCCTAAAGGGGTAAATTGGTATTTTTTATTCGATAGAATTTAGTCTAGACAAAGAAACATAAAATTCGGGGAGTATATCCCTTTTATGACTTAAGAACCCCCTAAGAAATGATTTTTCGAAATTCGACATCTCAGGGGTGACAAGGGGTGAAATGTGTTTAGACGGATTCCTCAATTTCTTTTGGGTCAATAATATATCGCTTTGGTTTTTGCTTATAAAGATTATCCTTATAAATGTTAAAAAACCTATTTCAAGATTTTGTCCTAATCATCCCTTAAAATGGTGAATCTACAATCAGAAACAATTATAGAAACCGCCGTATTTTCTGTGTTGGTTGAGTAATAAAATTCCTATTTGGCATATTGATGTCTTTTTAAAATATCTCGAAATGGTTTTGACAGTTTTTCAAAATTTCACCCCTAAAGGGGTAAAAGGATATTTTTTATTTGATAGAATATCCTTTGGGCATAGATACATGATATTCGCAAAGTATATTCCCTCCATAAGGTAAGCATACACTAAGACGAGATTTTTCGAAATTCAACCCCTAAGGGGTGAAATGTAATTTCAAGGATTCCGAAATATCTCTTAGGACAGATGAGATATCGACTAGGTTTTTGCTCATAAAAGTTACCCGTGCACATGTTTAGAAACAAACTACGAATTTTACACTAATGAGCCTCTAACGGGGCTACACCTGAGGAGAGAGTCAGCAATGTGATCTATAAAGAACCATGATTTATAATAATTGCACGATGATGGCAAACCGTCAATATACCGTAGCGAAGCACGGGTACTCAGCTAGTATAATATAAATAAATAGCTTTTTTTAATATTAATAAAACATCGATGTTTCCGATACATCGATGTTTTTCCTTCGATGTTTTTTCGACATCGATAGTAAGGCGCCGATGTTAACATCGATGTTAAACATCGATGTCTTGCCTTCGATGTACAACCTTACTGCAGACATAGTCCTTTTTCTGTCTTTTTCTACTTCAAGAAAATTCTTCGCTTCAAAGGTGGACTAGTTAATATAACTATCTTAACCTTATCTCAAAAGCCAATGATCAACGAATAATATTTAAGTAAACCTAATCGAAAATTAACGGCACTAAAAATCGTTTCGGTATTTATGCTGAGCAAATAATAAAACATGCCTGTGGGTATTGTGAATCGCCGATAGAAAGAAACAAATCTTCACCAACCAATGCATCGAGAAAATCATAACCTCGTAGGGGAAACAACACTAAACGACTTCAGTAAGATCAGAACAAATTTGAAAACAAGTACTTTGAACACATAAATCGAAATATTTGAACAAAAATTTAATTTTACTTTGTGACGGAACTTTCATGATAGGAAGTGTACTTACCATAGCATTTGTTGCTAAAATAAAGGCAGCAAAAATTAAAATATGTTTAGTTAGCATTATGGCTTTTAAAGTTTACGGTTTCAAAACAAACTGATGATTATTTCGATACAAACAGAATCGATATTTATATAGACCAATCGTTTTAATGTGTATTTAATACTATATATTGCTTCACATGAAACTATAATAATTTCCGGTTAATGTAAATTATATACTCATTATTGTTAGACCAAAGAAATGCATTGTAAAATTTAATTATTGAAATGCAAATATATTTTTAATATTATCGATGGATGATCAAGTTGTAAAACGTATAGAACAAAAAATGTTTATAAGGAGGAAAACCATCACTTCGAAGATAGACCAGTTAATATATAGTGCGTTCGAAGGTGAGTTTGCAGTATAGCTCCTATGGCAAATGGGAGCGGTGTTGCCAAATGTTGTAAAAGTGTCAAATGTGTTAATTATAATAATATGAAAAACTCGTATTATTTACAAAAATCAACTCTTATAAAACTCAAAATAACACTCAACAAAAACAAATGGCCATTTGTAGAATACTGCGTCTTCACAGATCAGCGCGTTTTAGAGCTGGCAACGTCGACTAGCAAGAAAAGGATAGCGTCATTCTGTAAACCCATTAGAGAGTATGAAAAAGAACTACTCCATATGCCCTGTACTGCAAACTCACCTTCGAACGCACTATAGCAATGTTAACCTTAGATGCTATCGTTCTTAAAAGAAAATTGCCTGACATTCTAAACCACTTTCTCAAGTTTCACAATCAGGGTATTCAATGTCTTCTTGCTGATATTTTGTCACTTATTTTTTCTACCAGTTTCTGGCGGAAAAATAAATATAAAAGTAATAGAATACCAACATACTTATCTCATTCGGTAATGTGTGGCCATTGGCTATTTTTTGGACAAACTAAATTACGCGGTAGAAGATTTTTGTCTACGGAAGGGTTTGAGGTTGCAGTTCATGATTATTTTCGATGTATTCTAAAAGAAGATTTGAGCTTTTAGGAAGTGGAAGGAAATAATGACTAAGTGTATTATTGTTGAAGGGTTTTTAGGATGTTATTGTTATTCACTTCTGTGAATATATTTAAAACAAAATCCTAAAAAATATTAATCATGTTTCAATTATTCAAATATAATTCTCGTAAAAAGTTGGTTGTGTCCAAACATTTGTTATTGTGGAAAGGGTTAAACGGCACACCCATTGAATAAAATTACTAAAGAAAGGAGTCTTTAAGAATTTTTATATAGAAATTTTGGTGATGGAAATGACGTCACTCAAACGACCAAAATGGCTGTTAGTATTTTGTTGTTTTCGTATTAAAAATTATGTATTAACCTGTATTTTGATAATTTAAAGTATATTTATAATTTATAAATCATAAATAAAAGACAGGGCTAAAATAGTTTCTAGTTATTTTATAGTTTAATATAAAAATACGCATTTAACTTGAAATTTGGTATCTTGTCAAAATGGTTCGCTGCATTATCAGCCGACAAGCAAAAATGCAAAATACAAAGACTGAAGGAAATACTTTTCAGTCGTAAATATTTTCCATTCATAGCTTGTAACTGAAGTAATGAGATTTTGATAAATCTCAAATACAGGTAACTTATGGACAATGGCGTACTGTCATAATTTTCTACTAAAAGTTCTGTATGTATTTATTTACTTTTATGTATCATTAATTTTATAATAACAGATATCTTTTACAATATCAAGATTGGTATTTTTTCTTTTTTTACCGATAACAATCATTTTAATAAATAACCCTACACCAATGTACAGCCATTTTCACAACAACAAAAAATGAACATCTGTAAAACGAAGAGAATTTTTTAAATGCAGTGCTAAACCGGGTATTATTTTTAGCATATTTCAATATGATTACAAAAATTCCACTCCAAAGTATTAGCATTAATATTAATTACATTATTACCTGTTATTAAAAACATTACCAGTTCATTTAATGGGCTAGTTTGCTCTTTTATCGAGTAGCCCAACTTTTATAAACTGTCTCCTCAAGTTGTAATACGTAGAAAATATTTGTGACATCCCCAGGATACTAATTCACTTAATTGACTATGGCATTAAAATGCACAACTGTCAGACCAGTACAAAAAATTCCAGGAACAATAAAGTGTGAGGAACTAAGACCAATTAATAATATGAATATTGTTGAAAAATTACTCGAGACATGTGTTAAAAATCAATTAGATAAATTTATCAACGAAAATAATTTTATATCAAATTCACAATCGGGATACAGGGTTCAGCATTCCTGCGAAACTGCGTTGAATTATGTAATTAACGAGTGGAAACAAGAAATGGACAAAGGTAAATATATAATATCTATTTTCTTGGATTTTAAAAGGGCGTTTGAGACAGTGGATCGGACGATATTACTTGAAAAACTTAAAATTTATGGTATTCAAGGTAATGCAATAAATTGGTTTAAAAGTTATTTAACAGAAAGAGTACAAGTAACCAAAATAAATAATAATGTGTCAAAACCGAAAGAAAATAATATAGGTTTGCCCCAAGGAACCATTTTAGGGGCACTACTTTTTGTTTTGTATATAAATGATATTGTGAAAGTAGCAAAATCCTCTAAAATAAAACTTTTCGCTGATGATACATTATTATACATCGCGGTCAATAATATTGAAGAGGGTGTACAATTAATGCAGGAGGACATAAATAGTATCTTAGAATGGCTAAATATAAATAGATTGAAACTGAATGCAAAAAAGTCCAAATGCATGATAATTAACGGGAATAAGTTACAAAATGTATCTCTTTATGTTAATAACGAAGTAATTGAAAATGTAAATAGCATTAAGTATCTAGGTGTTGTCATTGATAACAAGTTAAATTTTAATGACCATGTTTTATATGTGAGCAAAAAGATGGAAAAAAAAATTTACTTTTTGATGAGGATTAGAAATAAATTAAACTTTATTCAGGCTGTTAATTTATTTAAAACTATTATTGCTCCACATATAGATTATTGTGCTACTATCTTATTTTTATGTAATGATACTAGTTTAATTAAATTACAGAGATTACAAAATGGAGCAATGCGTACAGTTCTTAGAGTTAGTAAAATGACAAGTGTAAAATTAATGCTAGACACACTTAACTGGCTAAGTATTAAACAAAGAATTTATTTATTAACTTTAGTTTTTATATTCAAAATAAATCAAGGTAAAGTTCCTGCTTATCTTACTGAGAATTTAAATTTTATACGTGAAATTAAGCATTATAATTTAAGAAATAAAAATCATTTTGCTACCTCTTCAATGAAAAAAGCATGTGGACAAAATTCATTATTTTACAAAGGAATTAAATTGTTTAACACCTTAGATGATAACTTAAAAGGCTGTAAAAATATTAAATCCTTTAAAAGAGGATGCACCGAAAAGGTTAAGACTCTAATATATTAGAATATTGTAACAAAATGTTTGTAATAAGTAATGTAATAACATTTATGTTTAATAAAGATATATATATATATATATATATATAATATAATACTAATGTTCGGATTCACTGCATTGTTGCACTTATTTTATAAACACTTATTTGCTTATTAAACACAGCGCAGAAACTATCAACAGGTATAAACACGTCAACCACCATCACAGCGTACGCCATATTATTCCTAGCTCAAAACGCATGAGCAAGGTATATGCGTCACATACCTGGATGACTAACATAAATTGTTAGATGCACAAAATTATTCAGTATCATCATATATTTGTTTCATATGGACTAATACATTTGTCGTAGCAACAAATTTAATTTGTAACATTAACAAAAAGGTATGGAACTAATTTGCCTTTGTTAGAATAACTTTAACGTCTTAGTAAGATCAACCAACGTAATTGAAATAATATTATAAGGGAGAATTTTTTTCTGTTAAGCTGCATTCAGAGCCCTGTAAATCAACACGTTGTACGTTATGGATAATTTTTAAACGAGGTCATTTGGTATGATCGGACATGCTCGTGCCTTGTCGTTGCTATACTACTGTTGAGCGATATAGTACGAGCTTGTCCGATCATACCAATTGCACTCGTTTAAAAAATATCCATAACGCACAGAGTGTTAATTTACTGAGCTCTGAATGCAGCTTTACTCCAGCAAAAACTTGACCAAGTAAAATATTTTACTTGATGGAACAATATCATTTTTCTCCGTGTAACGAGTAATGGGTTGATAACGGAGACTGGTTAATCAAAGTCGGAACCGGTTACAATGTTAACGGATTGGGCAAGCTTGTATCCGGGTAACCATCGTCATTCTTAGTAAATAAGTAACGCTTCTATTATCCTTGCATAAAAGGAGGCAATAGGGCCAGTCTAAATGTCATACTGACCGCTTTCTTTTCTATTGTCGCGAACATACAGAAAGCTGGTAAATCAGCCCTGACAATCGGTACCGAAAACAAGCGTACTAGGTTACTGGTTAAGCACACGCTAAACGCTGATGTTGCATGTGACACTGACAGATGACATAACCTATATAAGGAAGTTTTTATTTATTTTTTCCTATTTATCGTACATTTTTTAATTATATTGGCCTAACATAAAGTGAACGCTAGTTTTAAAAGTGTATAGCTACTCTTTCGTATATTGGCTCAATTATATGTTGAAATAAGTGAAAATGGCGAGTTCTGATTCATCTTTGGATGAGTTGTTTCTAGCAGAATCACCATATTTAAAAATCTAACCAAAAAGATAAGGTATACATGCAATAAACCAAGAGAGACGTAAATATGGGGAATACCACCACCTTTTTCCTCAATTAAAAGAAGAAGATGCAAGATTTTTTAAATATTTTTTTGTTTCGGCGCTGACAACAAGCTGCTTAAACTGCTTAAACGTTTCGGTAAGCTGGTAGCCGACACCGATCGGCGCCGACCAGTAAACAGCGTGTGTGGATATATTTAAAAACATGGACAGATACTGCGGCAGATCAGCGCTTGTTGCCAGTAAAGCCGGTTTCGAAGTCTAGAGGTCTAGAAAGTGAAAATATCGACAACTTAGGTTTTCTGATTTTATACCCCACATAAACGTTAGGAACCTATTATTTTATTTATAATATATTACATAAATAAATTTTGCTTATCAAGACGCTGAGATATAGTTTTTTCGACTTGTGACTTTAATTTAGTTCCGAACTTCTGCAAAGAGAACTTACCTTTCTAGCACTATGTTCCATTTTGCATTGGAAACCTGAATTTTTAATTTATTAATGAACAAAAAGGAAATTTATTAATTTATTAAAGGAAACAATATAAGAATTAAATTTAATAAGGTACATACAAGATCAAAATACCACAGGCATTATTAGTCTTAAACATTGCTACAAGATATTTATTAAAATGTTACATAAAATTACAAATGTTTTGTTTTCCGTCTGAGTACAAAATAAATACTTTAAAATACAGTAGAGTTTCGATTAACGGAGTTTCATTAATCCAAATACCAGCATTATCCGAGAGGACTTCAATTATTCTAGAATAAGCATTTGTGATCTGGTTACTTTACTTGCAGCAGGATGTACATCATCTGGAAGGCGTCCCAAGACAAGCTACACGTCTTTCGAGAAACCTACGCCTATTATCATAAGAGCACCTTAGAAAACTGAAACTGCAATCACTAGCTGATCACATAACATGCGAAGATGTAATACAAATATAAAAGGTAACCACAGACAAGATATCTAGTGATATGTCCTCGTTGTTTCAACTCAATTTCGACCATCGTCTTCGGGGCCCACCATCTCAAGTTCAAGTACGAGAAATATTCTAGGCAGTAGATTCAACATTTCATCTCTAACAGAGTATTTGACCTGAAAAACTCACTGTAGAACAAAGCGGCATCAGCAAAGAGTTGATCAACTTTTGGTAAAAAACGGTTAATAATGGGAGTTTACTCGTCGGTTTTAAGATTTTTGCGAATATTTCACAACAGAGAAATATTTCGAAAAAATGTATTTAACAAGAGTTGTTATAAAAGCAATAAATAAAAACTTTTATTTGAGACATTTTTTGATAAAGCAGCATAAATTAAGTACTTTGTGATGGCGGTCGGTCCTGTAGTGGCCACAGCTGATTTTTTGGAATAAATTGAAGCTTTAAGTGAAGATGAGGATCCAGTAGACATAATTATCTGTCCACCAATTAACGCAAATAGCGAAATAACTGATGTAAATAGCGACGAAGGGGAAGAAATTCCAATAAATAATTTACTTGTTAACCAATTACGTGCTCAAGCTGAAAGAAGAACTGAAAATACAGATAGAGACTTCGAAGAAGAGATTCTTGTGGCAAATTTGGCCAAGTAGATAAAATTTCTTAATGAAAATTTGGATTATCGTGGTTTTCGAAGACAAATTTCTGTTGGAATACTCGAAACGTTTAAAAAATCAAATAAAAAAGAACCAAGTACATCTTCGATTAGTCTACACATACTGTCCGACAGATATTTCGTGGCCGGGCGTGAAAAATGCGCGTGAAATTTGTAGTGGGGATTATAACTTTGGCGAATTGCATTATTTCCTATACACGCTATTACAGTCAAGTGCATAAGTGCAACATTCAAAATATATTAAATATTTAAAATCATGGAGACAAAAAACAAACTAGGTGGAAGTGCTATTAATAGCCAAAAATTTAACATTGTTATGTAAGTATATTTAGCGGGAAAACATCTGTATTACATTATTAAGTACACGTGTAAGAATGTGAACTTGTTTCTCTGACTGTATTCTATATCTACCACTGTCTTTCATAGTGCCCTCTCTGTGCGCACAACAAACCACGCCCGGCCACGAAATATTTCTCGGACAGTACATTCACAATTTGATGGCAATCTACATGGCATCTGGTGGACTACAAAGAAGTTAAAACGCGAAACAAAGAATACATTTTGTCACAAGAAGGCCAATTTTGTTTACATCAAATGCAAAATAATGTTCCCAAAGCAATGCTTTTTGCCCTATCACACAGCCAGAACTTCTGATTTTTTTTGTTTTTGTTAATTTATATATTTTTATGTTTTGCATAAATACTGTATGTAATTATTACTGAATATTATGATCTACTACACTTTAAATACATTATCAAAAAAAAAAAAACATTTAGACACACCGGAAAATTTAAAGGAACAGATTGAAAATTATGTTTTTTTTTTTAAATTTTATTATTTTGTAGCCTATATCTAGATAGCTTTGAATGCTATACTAAACAATGAAGGAAGATTTTATCGACGCCAAGGAGAACAAAATGCACCATTTAATTTTGCTATTACTGTATCTTTTGGTGGAGGTTCAATTATTGTGTAGGGTAGAATATGTTTGGGAGCTCGCACTGCAGACAGGTATATCAGAGATATTTTTCAAGACCATTGTACCTTTTGCCCCATCCCATATATCGGAGAAAATTTCACCTTAATGCAGGATAATGCGCGCCCACACGTCGCCCACTGTGTAACAGACTTTTTAAATCAAGTTGGTATAAAAACAATGGGTTGGCCAGCGTGCTCCCCTGACCTCAACCCGATTGAACATTATTCCAAAAAATATCATACTAGAAGATTACCTGAGAGATATCAACAATATGTACACTACAGGGAAAATAATTAGATTTTTATGTCTGTTCCTTTAAATTTGCCGGTGTGTGTAAATAGCAATATATTTTATTACCGTTCTTTTAGGGTGCATTCGAGTTGTACAGAGTAGAGCGAGCGCTGAGCGAACAGTTGATGGTGACGTCATGAATAGAGCACTAACGGAGCGAGCGTTCTTGTGACGTAATGTTTATAAAATCTAACCCTACAATTTTAGGCAGCGTTTTTACTGTCAGATTAGTTCACGTCAGTCATGAATCAAAATTATATACCTCGGTTTTTCCTTGTTTTTCCTATGCTCGGTCTTAACACCGCGAACACATAGAGCGCACTCTAAATGCTCGCTCGATCGCAAAACGAATGCAATTGAGTGTACTCCGAGCGTCAAATCGAACACGTTTGAGTGTACAGAACGTGCTCGGAACGCTCGGAGCGTCAAATCGAATGTACCCATAAATGAACACCTATTTCTGACAAAACTGCAAAAGATATAAATATAATTTGTTAATAAAAAATGATAAATATGCCATTTTGAATAAATGACACTGGCCAAATTAAAAAATTTCAAAAAAAAAAGTTGGTTAAGATAACATAATAAGCTTCATCACAGACCTAACAGATCTGACAAAATCTATTATATAAAATCAAATATTTATTTTACTTATGATGCCTTTTCTAAATTATGATCTCTGACAACGTCTCCAAACTCTACTGTACTACGTTTTCCTTTATCCTAATAGTTTTTTGCCTTTCCCGTCCTGTTTAAGGACTACGAATAACTCTACTTCAGATACTGTTTTTTCGGTTTCCTCCAGTGCGAACTTAATGACAATTCTAAAATGATCCCAAGGTGCTTTGCCATATTGGGCAAATTTTTCTGCTTTCGGTTGAAATTCCGACATATAATAATTGCCCTGGAAAGTAAATCATTAAACATTGTTCATTTAAACTTTTTTCTATGTAACTGCAATAAAGCTGAATTGTTTTAAACTTTGAAGTATAAGAATCCATCGATTAGCATGATTGATTAGTCAAGTTAGGAAACTATGCGATATCGTGTTAATCGAAGTTAATCAATATAAAATAGTCTGTTTTGTTACAATACCTAGAATATACAATTCAATTTTTTTAATAATCCTTGTTTCTCCATAAATACTGCCATATAGGTAATCCTAGGTCAGGATTGCGACACCTAAACATTGTGATGTTCAGTTGTTTGATTAAAAAACTATTTTTCCAACGACTATATAGATATACGTTCATTACAAACGTGTCAGTGATTAGTAAATGTAGTGCATCCCCCACTCCTTTTTATTACACACCTCTGACCTGTTGCGTAATGAGCTCATTACGTAACAGGTTGAGCTCATTACATAACAGGTTCAAGAAACAATGGCCAACCGTTGCTAGGCAACGTAATAAATAGGTTGGAAGCATATGACAAATTATTGTTCGTTGGTAAAGGATACCGGGTTTAAATTAAATAATATAATTAAAGTTTTCGAATTTTGCAAATATATTTTTTGACAGAGTTGTTCTCGGTCAGGCAGTTAATCAATTGACGGAAGTATTGTAATTTTAACTAAATTTACAATCCGTATGACATGTAGGTACATGACCGTTGCTAGGCAACGTAATAAGTAGGTTGAAAGCAAGTGTCAAATTATTGTTAGTTTTTAAAGGGAACTGAATAAAAATTAAATAAGTAATAAAGTTATAGTCGTTGAAAAAGCATAGTATGAAACTTGCATGGAATAGTAATTTCTCACTCGTATGAATTGTGCTACTCTCCTATGACTCGTGGCGCATCTTTCATACTCTTGTGAAGTGACCATCATTGCTCATTGCATAATATACTATTTCAGCGTCTAGCATATGTATATTGATTACGTAATGCATACGTTGCATTTTCTTAATTAGTTAATATTTTTTATGACGAATGAATATCGGAACTAGGTCAATCGATGGTATAAGTAAATGGATGTCGTACGGAAACTGGGCAGGGGAACCTAGCCAACTCCTCTACAAGTTCTACTCAACAAGGTGAAGACCAGGAGAACGACTCCATATATCGATACATCAGGTGTGCCAAGCAGTAGTACCATTTGAGTAGGAGAAGGCTTATCCAGGCTCCTCGACTCCCTGATGGACAAACCCGCCTCGGAGATAGGTCTAAGCCAATTCCGGGCAACACGAGGTGGACCGAAACTTCCCCTACTCCCATGGACAAACACAATCTTACAATAACACTGTAATTCTGGAATTATTTAATAAATTGTATTGTTAAAACCAGGAGTTGCATTTTCATCTAACCACCCACGTGTCAATACTGTTACAAAGTTTACAGTGAAATTCCGCCAATGTAAAATGTAACGTCCAACGTTGATCAACGTTAGATAAATCGTCTGTAGGTGCTTTTTGTCCAAAACAGTGCTGAACAAAATTTTGGTTCTAGATAATCGAAATTTAATGATTAACCACGTTAATCTTGCACTAATTAAACCCATACTTATCGAGGGATTCCTATATTTTAAATAACTTACGGCTTTAATGGGACAACTTGTTGGAATTTTCGAGCTACCCAATTGATCTATTACCATCTTAAACTCATTTTCAAATACGTTGCACACATTTCGTTTTATGGGTGGGATTGGTACAGGTTTATACTGGCCAGCCATTTTCGCAAAAATACTTATATACAACTAAAACATAAAAATGCTATTTAGTATAACTGCATCTAAGTTTGCATCAGGTTTATCTTAAATATAGACAATTTGTAAATATTAGAATGCGCTAAAAGTAAAAATAACATAAATTTCTATATGAAAAGCTAAGATGTCTCGTTATTTTTTATTAGTTGATTTCAAATAACTTGTCTTAGTGCACGGCATGTAATTGCAGTGACGCAGAAAGATGAACACAGCTGAAATTTTTGCAGTGATTAGAAAAAGAAATTGCGTTTCGAAAGATGCATTGACTTTTGCGTCTCGTGGCGTAGGCAATAGTTTTGGAAGCAGCACAGCAACGACGCAAAGCGCACGACGCAGTAATGGAAGTTTAACTTTACGTTACACGTTACGAGGTTCTCGTAAATTGCCTAGTACTTACGGTTATTGCAGGCATATCATTGAGTAAAGTAAAATTCAAGTTCAAAGCATTTGTATCCCCTTTCTTGACAAGTTCGGCAGTATGGAAAGTAACGTACTCTTTATTTTCTTCCAATACATCAAATTTTTCTAACAATACTTCCAAGCCCTGAAAGAAAAAACAGAAAAAATAACGGTTACTAGTAATACAGCATTGCTTTTGCAGCATTTAACAGTTTGTTTGATCTAACGATGATGAAGTGAATAGAGTGAAAACAAATATCCATGCTCTAACTGGCATTCTAAGCTGGAACTTTTGGCATGCGAAACAAGGCTGCTACCTATGAGATATCGAGGAAGGAGATAACAAATTTGTACGTCAAATTTTTGGTCGCATAGTCAGTGGAAAATAACGAACCCAGAAAAATAAATAACCAAGACATTGTGCTCTAAGTTGAGTATCAGACAGTAAATGGGAGGCAGAGGGTTACGAAAGACAATGTATCGAAAATGAAATAGGACAGATTAATAAAGACGATCTTTGAAGGTATCGAAAACATTCTACAGCCGAGGACTATAAAAGAGCCCGTAAAAGGGGTCGAAATTTATATCTAAATGATGGACAACACCTATATTTTCACACAGTGTCGTACATACGAGGAGAGGTCAAGAAGTTCGCGGAATGAAAGGGTTATAGGAGGGTTTGTGTAAAACTGTGCAGGTAGTTCAATTGTATGACTCATCATTAGTAACTATAACAAGTTTCAACTTGATTGCTTCATTAGGCTGTGAGATATTGCCGAATAAACAAGTAATAACATGTAGAGCACCCCAACTAGATAAAATTGAGTTTCGATCCGTTATAAAGCTTCTCACAAAACAAGAAAAAACACCTCAAATCATTTTGGAAGAAATTGCAACGGTTTATAAAGACTGTTGCCCTTGAAAATCCATAGTTTTCAAATGACATAGCCTTCAGTCAGGATGGCCCGCTAAGGCTACTTCTTCAAAAATTATTGAAAAAGTTGAAAAAATTATATTGGAAGGCCGTTTGAAGAAAAAGCAGTTTGCAGAAATGGTAGAAGTATCATCTACAACTATTTTGAATATCCTTCATCAACATCTAGGGATGACAAGAATCAGTGCAAGATGGGTGTCGAGAATGTTCACGCCGTTCAAGTACAGGGTGTACTAATGTCTGGAAGAAACTGATCTTGTTGTTTCCAGAGAGGTATCCTATTTTAAAGCGAAGCCAGAGTGCGAAATAAATTAAACAGTAATAATATATATATTTTACTTCTTATTCGACCGAAGTCAAAATAAGATTTTCGACTTCGGTCAAATATCAAATACAAGTGAATAAGTAATGAAAATGAAACTCCCAGTAGTAAAACATTTTTGTGTAGTGTGAATTTTCACATATTTTGTAATAATAAGAAGTAAATACAATGTCGGATGTCTAGTACAATATTTTTTGATAATCGCTTTTATTCGTTAATTTGAGTACTAAAAGCCTTCTTTTTTTAAACTAAATTTAATTATCTTGCAAAAATTTCGTCGCAATAAAATTTAATTAAATAAATCACAGCAATTTTTCTGCGATTTGATTTTGTTAAGTCTACATTTAATTATTCATCATTATCATTGGCGCGACAGCCTGAATGGAGCCTTGGCTTTCCAGGATTCATGACCATGTTTTCAATCTAAGTTAATTTTTTCAATCAGTATTACGTCCATTTTTTAGCGCACACATAAAAATTATTTCGTTAAATGAGTAATTTCATTTATTTTAATTTATTTATAAAACGTAGTTTTTATTAACAAAGAACAATTAAGTTTTCACACATTAAATCTACCCAACTTGCATTACATAACATAGTGTAGCTCGGGAAAAATGTGTAATTCGATCCTCAGTTGTCAATTTTTATTTATTTTTTTTTATTATTATTATATTTTAATTTCAAAATAAGATGTACACTACTTAAGCTAAAAATACAAAAAGAGTCAAATATTATTAGCCATCATTTAGCCACGAATTAAAAAAATATCAATTTTGTCAAAAACACAAAAAACGCATTGCACTTTTCCGATTCACATTAAAGTACATTGCTCAGAATTTTTTCAGATTTTTGTATTAACCCCATGGATCACAGTGTATAGGACAAGAGTTTTTTACCGACCGCTAACATATATATTGTGATCATACCGATTTTGACATTTCGAGATTTCGAGGGATCTCCACGAATTGAGGTCCCTACATAACGTTTTGACTATTTTTAGCATGATGTCTGTCGGTCTGTCTGTCCGTCCGTCCGTCTGTCTGTCTGTCTGTCTGTCTGTCTGTCTGTCTGGCTGTCTGTCTGTCTGTCCGTCCGTCCGTCTGTCTGTCTGTCTGTGTACACGTGCAGAGCAAATTCGGCTGAAAGGATTTTTATGAAACTTCATATTTAAGCTTCTGCTATCAATGGCACGAGTTGATCAACTTTTGGTAAAAATCGGTTGACTAAAAATGGGAGTTTACTCGTGTCGATTTTAAGATTATTGTGAATGTTTCACAACAGAAAAATATATCGAAAAAATTTATTGAACAAAAGTTGCTATAAATGCAATAACTAATAACTTTTATTTGAGACGTTTTTTGATAAAACGAAATATTTCGACAAATATTGTAAAAAATTTTATATGTAACGTTTCCATGGTCATGATAAATAATATCTCTGTTAGAAAATATTAGGCCAAGTTATTTCTACTCTGCTGCTAGAATGTATTTTATACAAGTACTTTTGATGGCGGTCGGTCCTGTGGTGGCCACAACTGATTTTTTAAGCACGTTTTGACAAAAATCGTGGTAAAATAAAGAAATTAAAAAAACTTATATTCGTTCCTTAATTCTCTTCTTAAAAGCTCTTCTTTGATGCTATAAAATAAATCTAAAAAAATCTATCTTTTCCAACGATCTTTTTCAACGATACAAAAAAACGATATTTTTCGAAAACTGATCTGATCAAAATTTTCTGTTGAACTATGACTGTTCCTGCCAATGAACCAATCAATTATTGAATTCTTTTTCAGATTTTTAGATCAACCCTTGTGGCAATTAAGGACAAAATTGTTTGAATATTTTTAAAGGGGAAATCCCATTAATAAATAATTTTTAAAAATAAAAATTTGCTGATTTATTGACGCATAAAAAGGTTTCAGTTACCTCACTCAAAATTTAAAAAAATATATTAATTTTTTTGTTTTATACATTTATTTATATTTTTCCGGCCATGTGTTTTTTTGATCAATAGTTTTCCTATATGTCGTCGAAAGAGCTGTACAAGCATTACAGATTTTTATTTTCTAGGGCCAGCAGTTTAGCCACAATTTTCACCTTAAAGACAGACCGACATATGAATGACGTTATAAGGGTTTTTTGATCATATTATCTGTCTCATTTTGTAATACGAAACTAAAAGGGAAACTTCATGTTTTATGTTGTATATTTAAAATATCATCTTAGGGTGGTAATTCTGAAGTGGCACCTTTCAAAATATTTGACATTTCAATCAGAATTTTGACATGTCAATCAGAATTTTGACATGTCAATGTGTTATCTAATATATGTAGTTTTTGAATGAATATAACTCGCGAGATAATAATCTCTCCCTCGATATAATAAAACTTAACCAAAAATGTAAAAGCCAGGTTTACAAGTTCACACGTTTCCATAAAAGTCTATTTGCACCACAACAGTCACCAAAGTAACCAGATCTAGTTCTGTATTACATAATGAGACAGATTATACCTACAAAATCCTAAAAGATATCTGGGAAGAAGAATTATATATTCGGTGGTGAGGAAAATGCCCGTGAAGACAACAACAAATTTTTATCATTTGAGTAGCCAATACCTTGTCAAAACTTACTATAGAACTAACTTACCAAAACTGCTTTTGTACAGCATATTGTGAAATATGCTACGAGAATTTGTTTTGCAATCATTGTATTTTATGAACAGGTTTTAACAGAATAGATATTTTTTTTGTTTGTTGCTATATAAATAGAAAAAATATGGGACAATACACAAACAAATTAAAGAGGAAATAAACATAATTAAGGAAAAATATTGTGAAATTCAAAGAATCAATTACGAATAAAAATTAAATAACTGAACTATATAAATTTAAAATATAAACTGATAAAATCGTAATTATTCTGAATTATAAAAGATTTCATCTAAATTTTTATATGTTGCGCAAAAAATATAATGGAAATTTTCGAAAAAATATATATAATTTTTGCGTTTCGGCGTTTTTTAGATATATTGTCACCTCAGAATGGTTTGTCCTATCTTCATTTTTTAGTTTTTAAGGTTTTGTAGGTATGACCAAAAAACCCTTATACCGTCATTTTGTCGTCTGTCTGTCTGTCTGTCTGTCTGTTCGGTAAAAATTGTAGCCAAACGGCTAAACCTAGAGAGTTGAAATTTGGCATGCTTATACAACTCTTTGACCCGCATATAGGAAAAATACTAAAACATCTAAAAAACATATCCCCCTAAAAATATAAACAAATATGTGCTCATCGAAAAAAAATATATTTTTTTATAATTCTGAGTAGGGTATCAAATGAAAGCCCTTGGTACGTGGATTAACGATCAAATTTTTATTTTTGCAAAATAAATTATTTTGAAGCGATTTTTGCTAAAATTGTGCAAAAAAATTTTTGTCCCACACCCTGTAGCCCAGATGGTTTAAACTAAAAATCTGAAAAAATTCTAAGTAATGTACATTGGTATGAACCGGAATAGTACAACAGGAATTTTTGATCAGATTATGTTTTTGGAAAAAAACGCATTTTTTGTGTTTTTGGCTAATAATGTACACAAGTTATAGTTTTGTAACACACTACATCGGTAGGTGTATGCTGGACTAGTGGTTATGCAAGCTGGTTTGTCACCCAAATAACTCAATCGAAAGGGATCGAACCCTGCGAGAAGAGACAATATTATTTTTTGTTTTTTTTTTTTAAACTTTTATATTGTTTAAATTATTTTTTCAAAATTCTAGTTATATTTTGGCAAATGTTGCATTTAATTTTTAAAAGCGTAAATTTAATAACCAGTGGGAATTGTTTAAATTATAATTTAATTCTGTTTCAATCTACACGAAATCACAGGGGCGGAGCTTATAACTACCAATGGAAGCTATAGGCGCAATTTTTAAAATTCTTAATGAACCTTGCTATATAAAATATATATATATATATATATATATATATATATATATATATTGCAAATATTTAGATACCTAAATAATGGTTTAGGCGTTCGAATTAAAATTAACAAAAAAGTATTTTAATATAAAATTTGTTTTGGCATCCCAAATAATCATCATTCACTTACTAAATGCAAAACCCTGAAATGTGTGAAAATTCACACTTCACATCAATTTTTTGAGTTAATGTTATTTTTGAGATTTTCAGAATTGTTTTGTTCTCTATCCATTCAAAAATATTTTACTTTTTGCAGCCACATTCGATATTTTTGACTATATACTTTGTTATTTATCCAAAAAACGTTTACTATTCTAATATTAACGTGTTTTCTTATATGCTATTTAGAATGAACTGTATATACTCACAGGACATTCCTTCACATTTTTATCAGACTTACGACTGGCTATATTTGAATTATAAAGATAGGCATATTTGAAAATCGTTTTATTTTAAATTCTTTATAGTCTATATTAAATACTTCAAATTTGCACAAACAAAAATCATTATTTTTTTGCAACAAAAATAAATCTTAGTAACTTCAAATAGTCATACATATGGCTAACTTTGTTTGGAAATTCTATTCCGTATTCTTCCAACTATTTTATTAAAAGATGCAAAGTCGGCACTATATTTTTCGAATAAAAGTCCTACATTTAATTTATTATTGTTTTAGACATAAAACTATCTATTTTCTTGAAAACTTGTAAATCGGGTCGTTTTCGCTGCTGATTTTTGCCACGTACAATGATACGTTGAATTATTCTGTATGGAACACTAGTTAATTCCGCAGTTCTAATTATAGGTTTGTCATTTTGACCTTCCGAAACTAACTTTTTATAAACGTTCAGTATCAGAACTTTGCACTCTTCTGACAAATGACATTTTTCTTTAGTAGCCACGTCCACATTTTCGCATTCCACGTCAACGTCCACATTTTCGCACTCCAATTCACCTCGCACTTATTCACTATTTTCACTACAGAAAAAAGAATTTCTTCAAAATCAAATGGTCGCCAAAGAGCCATGTTGTATGCACGCTATGAACGTTGAAAATTAACTAACAAACAAGTATAACAACCCCTAAAATTTAGAAACAATTGGATTATAAATTTCGAAAATATACTTAGTGGCTTTTAAGAAACTTCAATTGAACTAGTATTACATCTATTCGATTTAAATATAAAATTCTCTTAATACCTCGTATATTCTATGTACAGCAACAACTTAGGATTACCGCCATAAACCCATTACATTGTTAAACTTCTTAACAAGTGTTGCCATTTCATTTTGGAAATACTGTAATAACTTAGCGGACCACACAAAATATATATAGGAGCCGTATGCGGCCCGAGAGCGATTTGTTTGAGACCCTCTGCTTTATAAGGTAATCCCTCACCCTTCTTCTAGTGAAAATATCGTTGCATGAACTCAAAATCACGCCCCGAATTAAATTTTATATTCTTGCCTAGTATTAAATTTTCCTGGTGGTTTTGTGACGTCATGTAATTTTTAGGCGAACCCGTAACGTTAATGCAGGATGTGATATTACAAATGCAGTCTTGTATGATCGTGTGTTAGGTGTTAGTCGGTTGTTTTATTTGAGTTACCGGCGGAAGCACGTATTTAACCCATTATGAAAACGCGTTAAAATCCAAGCGTGCTATGTGTTCGCTCCCCTATTATAATAACGAGTTCAAACCTGCTAAATGCACAATAAAACATTTCAAATCGTTATAAAAGTCGTTTTGTTCGTCACCTGTGTTATATATGAGGGGTAGTTGGAAAATAACTGCGGGTTAAAATGGAATTATTACATATCTGAAATATATTCAATAGGTCATTTTACCTTTTTAGTAGTTTAGTATCAATCTTGGCAAATGTTTCTTTCTAGTAATATTGAAGATCTTTCGATTGCAGAACAAGTTAATGATATGAAAAGTGCATGTGTACGATAATTATTCGTCTCTTATTTTAGAGCGTTGTAGGGATGGGAAAAAAACATCGGATGTATCGAAAACATCGATGTTTGTTTTAAAAACATCGATGTTTTTACCATCGATGTTCAGATGGCGATAGTATCGATAAAACATCGATGTCTACTACCGATGTCGATGTTTAAACTTTGAAATTCAGAAACTACTGCTAGAGCGCTGGAATCTTAAAATTTTTATTTTTATTAAGTACACAAAATATAAGCGCCATCTATTGTAATATAACAATACTAATAGTGTTAGTTCTTATTATTTTTAGCAGTTAGCAGAATAAGAAAAAAATAAGAAGAAATTTCTAATTTTTGCAAACAATGTAACGGCCAACGACGCCAACAAACTTGTTGCTTTTTGAGTCTTGTTGACACTTTCCCAGTTGTTATTCCTCCAATCCCTAGAATTACCGTATTGGGAAATATAATTATAATTTATTTATTAATAAAACTATTAATAGGATAATTATATTGTAATGTTAGTGTAAAATTAATATTAGGATTGCTATGTTAGTGTTATAAAAAATGTAATATGTATTTCAATATAAAAAAGTGAAAAAAAAAGTGTATGACAGTATGTTATTTTTATGTTAAATAATATAAAATTAACATTAAGATTACAATATTAGTATTATAATAAAATGCAATATTTCATTTTAGAAATGTAAAAATAGTAGGAACAAATTAGGATTATCATATTGGGTAATGTTAATGTGAAAGTAATTACTATTAAAAAGAATATTTCTATTTAAAAATCTAATAAATGCTTTTTGTGTATTATAAGTTACTTTTTTTCGTATTTTATCTTTACATTATTAAATAAAACCTATATAATATAAATAAATAGCTTTTTTTAATATTAATAAAACATCGATGTATCGGAAACATCGATGTTTTTCCTTCGATGTTTTTTCAACATCGATAGTAAGGCGCCGATGTTAACATCGATGTTAAACATCGATGTTTTGCTTTCGATGTACAACCCTAGAGCGTTGTCCTTTAGATCAGCGGTTCCCAACCTTTTTTCAATCACTTACCCTTTGACTTTTCATTTATGAGTACCCCTATCTTCAATACCCGCACCCATCCATTATATCTTTTTTTTCTTAATTTTCTTAGATTCGGTTAGGTTACACAATGACATTTATAGGCTTTTATTATTACTTTTTTTTTTATTTAACATATTTTACATTTTTTTTTCAATTTTTTTTATTAACGAAGATCAAAACAAATAGAACCAGCTCTTAAATAATTTTTACCCACATTAATTTATGATGAAAGTAGAATAATTTTTGTCAAATTTTAAATAGAAATTATTTATCTTGATATGAGGGTCTTTCATCGTGGTTCTTGATAATTTTAATGCGATCTTTGAGCTTGTTTTATGCAATCGAGTTTTTTAAAATCAGGTTCAATTGAAGACAGATATAACCTGAAATCAAGAGCTGCGTCAAGCTTATTGCATTCTAGCTCTGTATTCGTGAAAGGCAATAAATATTTTATTGCTTTGTCACTGAATTCTTGGTACTCTTCTTTCACTACTGCCCGGAAATCATTTAAAAAAAAATCTTTTTTGATTAAGCATATATCTATACCAATTGTAATAATAGGTTTGTTCCAAATAGCTGAAAACCGTATTATGCATCGTTACGTTTTTGCGCAGTGGAAAAATTTCGTTCGTATTTTTGTCAATACGGTATATTTTTACGTCCCAATTATATCATTGCCAGGCTGTGAACCAATATTAAACCGATCTATGAATCGAATGATTCTTAATTAAAACGTTTTCACTGACATGCGCAGTAGAACCACGAAGCAAAATGTTCTTTTTAACATTTTTTTACCCATATTTTGTAGGCTAATATTATTTTATTTAAACTTTTAGTTTAAAATGAGTGATTTGGAAGAAGTTCACTCAAGTATCTGTCTGTCTGTCTGTGCGGTAGAAATTGTAGCCAAACGGCTTAACATTGAATCTGGCATGCTTATATTACCTCTTTGATTCACATATAAGAAAAATATTGAGAGTTCAAAAAACACTTCCCGCAATAAATGTAAACAAATGAGGGGTTCGTGAGTAAAATCTGGTATCTGACAATTTAATATTTTTGCAAGAGTCGACATTAAAACTTTGTAAAAATATTCCAAAAATGAGAACATGCAGATACCACATATTACATGATACATCCAAGCTATCTACTGATATTTTTTGTAAATTTGAAGTGAAATCTAGTTTAAGATGACATTTACCATATTTTACATGCAGTAATTCAGTTTTGAAAAATATGTCAGTTACCAGGTTTTACACCCGAACCCTTCAAATATGTATTTAATAAAAAAATATATATTTTTTTAAAATATTTTCTGTCATATCAAATGAAACCTCTTATTACGTGGATTAACAAGCAAATTTTTACTATGGGATTTTGTGCCAAATATATGTCAAAAATCTTTGGTCCACCAATCTATCTTCCAGAGGGGTAGATCTAAAATCTGAAAAAATATCCATAATGAACATTAATGGGAACCGGAATACCATTAATACCAACAGGAATATAAGTTGAGTTTTAGACTTCGATGATAGGGATTTTAGGATATTATTAGTAATGAGGTTTTTATGATTTCTTTGATTTCTCCAGATGTGGTTGTTGAAAACGGTTCTGTTGTTTGTGGTAGGGGTTAATTTGTGACTTCGTGAACTTCCTGCTTTAATTCCGCATTGCAGGCATCTTGGTGTGGGCTGAATACATTTTCTAAGTGTTCCTCAAAAATATCGCATTTTTCTTTATCAGTACTAAATATTTTGTTTGTCGACTTTATTGGACTTTCTTTTAATTTTTAAACAAAGGTTTGCGAGATTTGTTACCTTTTTTGAAAATCAGTTTTATACGGACCTGTCCCCTTTTTGCATGAATGCTCTTTAAATGAGAGCTACAAACTGATTTTCTATTTTAATGAATCTTTTTCAAATTTATCCTTAAATTTTCCAGGCAATTAAAAACCAGCGGCTATTTATTAAACAAGTTTATTCTATCGGAAAGTTTTAGTTTTCCCTACAGCTATCCAAAATTATGCTTCTGGGTTGTGTATCTAAGTAAATAATTTTCATAACTTATATAAATATTCATCTTACGTATTACCTACGCACCCTTCTTAATTCTACCCTCCTTATTCCTTATTCATTCCCTGCATACAATCGATGCTAAGACTATGCCAGGGTTTATTCAAATTTATATTTACTTGCATGATAATAATTCTTAAATATCCCTAAAACAGTACACGGGAGAACTGCGAAATTACCTTATTAAAATATGCACAGTCGCGCCAAGCCGGCCGCCACCAGAACTTATTAGCTCGCAATGTTACCGTGAAATAAGACATTAAATAACACTGTATACCTACATGCTTTTTAATTCAAAAATAAATATTTCACACTGCAAATGCCGGTGGTTATATGAACATTTTTATATTTATTACATTTTTAACAAGTTTATTAACCTTCTTGAAAACTTACTTTAATAAAATATATAGAACGAAGAACGTACGAGGTGTGTAAATTAAATAACCGGGCTGATTTTTATTTTTATTTTTTATAGTTATTCGAATAGAATTACAATTCAATATTGTCTCCGTCAAAATAACTTCCTTGGGAAGCCACTCAGCTCTGGAGTCCGTTCTTCCAATCCTCATAGTAGTGCTGGAACTCGGATACTGGAATAGTTTACAGCTGGTCGATTACGGACGTTTGAATGTTTTCGAGTGTCCCAAAATGACGTCCCTTGAGGTGACTTTTCAATCCTGGGAAGAGAAAAAAGTCACAAGGACTCAAGTCAGGCATATAAGGAGGCTGGGGAGCCACAGGAATGTTTTTACTGGCCAAAAACTCGTTTATTGAAATTGCTGTGTGTCTGTGTTACTTGTTCTCGTCTGTTGGTGCCTGAGTTCCAGTTTCGTATGTCGTCCTTAACTGTTCGTAGTTTGTTGTTGGTAGTTTCGCGCCACTTAGTCAGTCTGCTAGTGTGGAATTTCGTCTTGATGATCTGTCTTATGTAGGTTTTGTTGTCATAAAGATACACTCTACCTACCCCAGAATGTATATTCATGACAGGTGGAATCTCGGACGGCTGTATTGGCACGTTTGTTGCCTTCTATGCCAATGTGGGCAAGAACCCAGTTGAGGTGTACTGTTTTCGCTGGTTTCGCTGTCATCTGAATTTGTTTTATGACTATTTATTTTGAGTAGGTGTTGTTAAGTGCTTGTAGTACACTCAGAGAGTCAGTGCAGACGGCTATGAGAAACAAAATATAGATAGTTTAAAAAATATGTTCGAAACAATTTTTGTCAAATATGTATATCTAAGAAATCTTTTGTCACACTCTGTAACTCAGAGAGGGATCAGATTAAATATCTAAAATTCCGAGCAATGCACACTGAGGTACAGGCGAGCACCGAGGAGCCTTGAGACTACTCCCCCAAACATTAGAAAACACTTCCTTAATGCTTATTTTTGTAATTGTACATGAGCCCCCCAAGAAAAGATCTGACTTCTGAGTTCCCCTAAGAGAACTTATGACCACTGCGGATGTAAGCTAAAATTCATTTGTAGTATAATGGAATTTTGGAACAGATTATGAATTTTTGAAAACTATATATTTTCTTAATTTATGTAAGGCATTAAATAAAATCTCTGAATTCTAAACTAACAGACGTAAATTGATTTTGAAAATATTTTGTTTCTGACGGAATTATATGCAAATATGTGACCAAAAACATTTCATTTACTAGAGTTATATATATGATACTCAGAAGTGTGTGAATCTACCAACAAGCTACAGACCAATAAGCCTGCTAAATACATTTTCGAAGCTGTTTGAAAAAATTATTCATACAAGATTGGAAACAGATGTACGTAAATTAGCAGTCCTACCATCTTTTCAATTTGGTTTTCGCAAGAAATACAGCACTACGCAGCAACTCCTCAGAACAACAGAAATCATTGAAAAAGGATTTGATGGGAAAAAATATACAATAGCATTATTCCTCGACGTAGCCCAAGCCTTTGACAAGATGTGGACAGAAGGACTGAAATATAAACTTATGAAACTAAAAATTCCAAATTACATATCTGCAATTATCTTCTCCTTCTTAGAAGATAGAACCTTTAACATCAAAATAAAAAATGACACATCACCCTTTAAAAAAATAAAAGCAGGCGTACCCCAAGGAAGCATTCTCGGTCCAATTCTTTTTAACATTTACGTCAGCGATATCCCAACTACAGATGCCTCCATAGCAATGTTCGCAGATGACACCGCCATCCTCACACAAGACGACGATCTAAATATAGCAATTTCTGAACTTCAATCATCAGCTAATACTATCTATCAATGGTTCAACAAATGGAACATAAACCTGAATACAGATAAAAGTGAGTGCAAAATATTCATGTTAAGGAGAATAAGAGACCCCGATAACATAATTATCAACAACAAAATAATAGACTGAAACACAATTGATAAAACCGTGAAATACTTAGGCGTTCATTTAGATACAAGGCTTACTTGGAGTACCCACATCAATAAAAAATTACACCTAGCTTACTCTAGGCTATAGAAAATATATCCCATGATCAACAGAAAATCAAAACTAAAAGCGAATTGCGCAATACAACTATACAAATCTCTATTAAGACCATTACTCACGTATAGCTGCACTGTATGGGGGAGGTACATCAAAAACAAATATAAATACAATTCAAGTCTTCCAAAACAAAGTTTTGAGAATCGTCGTGAATACCCCCTGGTTCGTACGGAATGAACAATTACATTATGAACTATCAGTGCCTCTAATTCAAGATTTCGTTAAAAAACTTAACAAAAGATTTGCCACACAACTAAATAGTGGTGAAAGTGCAACCAACTACAATATTGGCCAAAGAGGCATCCATGGAAGACTAAAACGACAACTGCCACAAGACATATATCTATCTGAGAATGAGTGAAATTATTAGTGCCCCCTCCATTTACAAACTATTAGTGAAAAATTGAACAAAACCAAAAAAAAAAAAAAATAGCTAGTTAAGTGTTCCTTATGATATAATATAAGCTAGATCTACCAGGTCTACAAATATGAAATGCGGATTTTTTTTTAAATAAAACACCTTGAACTCAAAAGAACAGTAAAAGTTTATTTATTCAAAGTATGTTCCATTAGAAGTTATACATTTTTCCATCTTTCAGGCAATTTGTGAATACCTCGCCAGTAGAACTCTTCCCCTTTCCCCTCAAACCATTCATTTAGCCATTCTTTCACATTTTCATATGAACAAAAATGCTGCTCGGCAAGTGCGTGACCCCTCGATGCGAACAAGTAGTAATCTGAAGGGGCCAAGTCTGGTGAGTAAGCGGCATTAAGTAATTCATAATAGACCACACTCTTTTGGTCCCACCAAGTACATAGCATTGTCTTTTTGCCAAAGCGATTCGGTCTTGCAGCTGATGTGGATAGTGAGCCTGGGTTCACCCATGATTTTTTGTGTTTGGGATTTTCAAAATAAATCCATTTTTCATCGCCAGTAATGATACGATGCAAAAAAGACTTTCTTTTGTATCGTGCAAGCAAAATTTCACAAGTGTTTTTGCGTTTTTCCATCTGCTGACTTTCTGGATCTTACCCATCTCTCGTAGGCGATTGGAAACAGCTTGTTGACTAACGACTAACTGCTCTGCTAGTTGTTTTTGTGATTGACTATCGTCTTCCTGTAGCAATGTTTCCAATTTTGTATTTTCATATTTTTTTGGAGGTTTTCCATGTTCATTGTCTGTAAGATCAAAGTCACCACTTTTGAAACGCCGAAACCATCGTTCACACGTATCTTGCGATGGAGCATATTCACCCTAAGCTTCTCGAAGCAGTCGGTATGATTCAGCAGCAGTTTTTTTCAAATGAAAACAAAACAGTAGTACTGTCCGCGAATGCTCTTTATTTGGCACAAAATTTTACATTTTTAACACAGTAAAACAAAACTATATGATCACTTTTCAAATTATAACCTATACGCATTGGACACTTAATGATAACTTAACAAAACGCTATATGTGTTGAAACTTTGAACTATACACACTGTTTGCGCGGCAAGTTTGAAAAAAATCCGCATTTCATACTTGTGGACCTGGTAAGCACGACAGCAATGCTGTGAATAACGAATTAATGGCAATAAAGAATTAAAAAAAAAAAGAATTGTGTAAAAATTCACATATCACTTTTATTTTATTTTACATATATTTATTTTTTGTGTTGTCAGAATTTCGGGTCGAAGGTTGCGCCACTGGCATTAACAAATTTAATTATACGGAGATCAAAAATACATACAGCAACTAAGAGATTAGTACATTAAAACACCACACCCAAATAATACCCTTCATTACCCGCCCTTCGGCAAAAAGCAACCCTATCTAGTGTGTCCAAAGTCCGTATCAAGGGGTGTCCAATAAGCCCGCAGCTACAGAGATCTGTCTCGCCTGTTTGCAGACAAGATTATGTGCAGCGTTTACCGACAATTCCTGTGGGAAAATCAATGATAAGCTACAGTCATTTGACACGACACAACTTTATCTGACTGTTTCAATGATTGTATTGTCGCAGTCAAATTGTATTGTCTTACATCCAGCAGTTTGAATATCAAATCAGGTCAACTTACTTCCTCATACAAGGTAGCCATTTTAAGTTTTTAGAATAACTAAGAAAGAATTTTTTTTACAAACTAACTGTTTTATTGCTTTTCAAAATATTCGCCTTTAAGATTTATACACTTTTGCATTCGTTCAAATCAATTCTCGATACATTTTTTAGGGTTTTGTAGGTATGACCAAAAAACCCTTATACCGTCATTTTGTCGTCTGTCTGTCTGTCTGTCTGTCTGTCTGTCTGTCTGTCTGTCTGTCTGTTCGGTAAAAATTGTAGCCAAACGGCTAAACCTAGAGAGTTGAAATTTGGCATGCTTATACAACTCTTTGACCCACACATAGGAAAAATACTAAAACATCTAAAAAACATATCCCCCTAACAATATAAACAAAAAGGTGCTCATCAAAAAAAAAAATATTTTTTTTAAATTCTGAGTAGGGTATCAAATGAAAGCCCTTAGTACGTGAATTAACGATCAAAATTTTATTTTTGCAAAATAAATTATTTTGATGCGATTTTTGCCAAAATTGTGCAAAAAAATTTTTGTCCTACACCCTGTAGCCCAGATGGTTTAAACTAAAAATCTGAAAAAATTCTAAGTAATGTACATTGGTGTGAACCGGAATAGTACAACAGGAATTTTTGATCAGATTATGTTTTCGGAAAATAACGCATTTTTTGTGTTTTTAACTAAAATATGTTAAATATTTAATTTGCTATGTAACACTTCAGATAAGAAACCCTGGTAGCTCAGATGGTTTCGTATCGCACTTTGTAAATTGCAGTGCGAACGTTGCAGAGTTCGAATCCTGTTAATTTTATTTTTTTCTGTTTTTTTTTTGCATTTCTATTTTGTTTAAATTATTTTGTCAAAATTCTATTAATATTTTGGTAAATGTTGCATTTATTTTTTAAAAGCGTAAATTTAATAACCAGTGGGAAGTGTTGAAATTATAATATAATTCTGTTTGACGAAATCAGAGGGCGTGACTTATGATATAAGCAACCAATGGAAGCCATAGGCGCAATTTTAAAAATCTTACTGAACCTTGCTGTATAAATAAAATACTGTACATATTTAGAAACTTAAATAATGGTATTAGGCATTCGAATTAAAATTCATAAAAAAATATTTTGATATAAAATTTGTTTTGGCATCCCAAATAATCATCATTCAGTTACTAAATACCTGCAAAACCCAGAAATGTGTGAAGATTCACACTTCACATAAATTTTTTCCACTCTGAAGTTGGTATCTCAAAAACATGGTTTTCGAAAGCTTCAACAGCTTCTTGAGGTGATGAAAATCATTGTCCACGCATTTTTTGTTTGACATTGGGGAACAAAAAAAAATCGTTAGGAGATAAATCAAGTGAATACGGGCAATGAGACATAAGTTCGATGTTTTTCTCCTTCAAATAATCAATTGTTTGACGTGTTGTGTGGGAGCTTGCATTGTCATGTTGAAGAATGATGCGACGTTTTTGGTTGTTTTTCCTGTTTTTGTCGATGACTTCTGGCAAACAAATTGTTATACCATTCAGCATTAACTGTTCTTCGATCCTCTAAAGGAATGGTTGCGACATGTCCAGTACAACCGACGAAACACGCGATCTTTTTTTTGGAGGTGCTTCGTGAACTAACAACTTTTGTGGGTTTCGGTTCAACTTGGAAGACCCAAACAGTGGATTGTTACTTAGTTTCCGGTTCATATGAATAAAACCAAGTTTCGTCATCTGTAATGATGTATACGGATTTTGCAGTTCCTAAGTTGAATTTTTACCGACCGTCAACATATATAAGGGAGGTATTGTGATTATAACGATTTTGACATTTCGATATTTCGATGCATCTCCACGAATTGAGGTTCCTACATAACGTTTTGACTATTTGTAGCATGATGTTTGTCGGTCTGTCTGTCTGTCTGTCTGTCTGTTTGTCTGTCCGTCCGTCCGTCTGTCTGTCTGTCGGTCTGTGTACACGTGCAGAGCAAATTGGGCTAAAAGAATTTTTATGAAACTTCATATTTAAGCTTATGACATCAATGGCACGAGTTGATCAATTTTTTGTAAAAATCGGTTAACTAGAAATAGAAGTTTACTCGTGTCGGTTGTAAGATTTTTGCGAATATTTCACAACAGAGAAACATTTCGAAAAAATTTAATAAACAAAAGTTGCTATAAAAGCAATAATTAATAACTTTTATTTGACACATTTTTTGATAAAGCAGCATAAATTAAACAAGTACATTGTAATGGTGGTCGGTCCTATGGTGGCCACAGCTGATTTTTTTAGCATTCTCTTACACCAGTCAAAACAATCCTTTTTTTGAGCTTTTTGTCAAATTATGCGGAATCCATCGGGAACAGATCTTTTTCACAGCTAAATGTTCACGCAAAATCGAATGTATTGCAGTCTGCGATATGCCAAAGGATGCCTCTAGCTCACGGTACGTCACATGCCGATCTTCATCAATCATTATTCGTACAGCATTGATGTTTTTTTGAATCACAACCGATTTTGGTCAACCGTCACGAGATTCATCACTGACGGACGCACGACCACAACGAAATTCTGCAAATCAACAGTCTTTTCTGACGGTGTTTCATTATCAAAAGTTGAACGAAGCGAATCTATGCATTGTTGTTGTGTTAGACCTTTACTTAAATCGTAAAAAATCATGCAACGAAAACCTTCACGAGTAATATCAATTTTTTCAAACTTGTTTTGAACAAACTACTCGGTCAATTTATAAGCTTTCACTGATTTCACAATAACAAATGTTAAATTATACGAATATTGTAATGACATATTACAATATTGCCATCTAGTGGTCCTTTGTAAAAACATAGTAGGTAACCCTCGTAGTAAAAATATAGGGGCTCGTAAAAAATTCTTGAACGGGTCGACGATCAAAAAAGTTTGGGGACACCTGAGTAAGAGTAACTTTATTGTTTCGGTGAACTGATTATACAAGGTGCCTCAAAAGAAATTTTATATTTAGTGGATCGATTGAAAAAAAAGTAAGCCGTATATAGAAAAAATGTTTATTAATTATTAAAATACACTTTTTGGGGATTTATTTCTTTAAAATAATATCGTCTAAATGTAGACCCTCGCGTTCTCGGCACTCATTTAATCGAACAGTAAAATTACTTATGACGTCTCGGCAGGTGGACTCAGGGATGGCTGCCATTTCGTGACGGATATTTTCTTTCAAATGCGCCAGTGAAGTCGGTTTATTGGCGTAAACTTTAGATTTAAGATAACCCCATAGGAAAAAGTCCATAGGGGTTAAATCTGGACTGCGTGGAGGCCAATTTATGTCACCTCACCGGGAGATCAATTTGCCTGAGAAAATTTCACGAACACGTGGCAGAGACATATTGGACGTGTGTGAAGTTGCTCCGTCCTGTTGGAACCATGTTCTTTGGTTATAGCCAGGAAAGTTTTGCAGTTCAGGTACCAAGAAGTTGTCTAACATCTCCACATAACGCTCTGAATTAACTGTAACTGCACGCCCCCTTTCGTCTTCAAAAAAGTTAGGGCCGATAATTCCTCGCGCCGACATTGCAGCCCATACGGTCACTTTAGGCGAATGTAGGGGTTTCTGATGTTTGCGTTTCGGATTCGTTGCACTCCAGTAGCGGCAGTTCTGCTTATTTACGTGGCCATTAAGATGAAAATGAGCTTCATCCGAAAACAAAATGTTGGTAAACGTTGAAAATCGCTCAATCACCTGATTTACGAAATTAAGCCTCTGACTGGCATCTTGGGGCTTTAATTCTTGCACCAATTGAATTTTGTAGGGGTGCAGCTTTAGGTCTTTGTGCATAATGCGATGTAATGATGATCTATGCACATTTAAAGCACTTGCGTGCTTCCGAATTGAAAGGTTCGGGTCGTCACGAACAGACTGATTAACATTCTCCCCGTTTTCTACCATACTTGATGACCTAGGTCGCCCGGATTTTGATTTATCCAGCGTTGTACCAGTCTCTTCAAACTTTTTAACCCAATGTCGAATGAGAGGAATGCTTGGCGCATCATTTAAGTGGCAAAAACCTCGAATACTGCAGAATTTTCTACGCGCTACAGTCGCCGAATCACCGTTTTTGTAAAACTCTCGCACGCATAACGCGCGGTCTGCTCCCGAGAAACGCTCCATAGCGACATGATTCCCAAGAGCCAGGCTACCTATTGACATAACCCCCGCGCCCCTCGGATACGTTGCGTTCACGCAGTAAGCTAAATAAATATAAAATTTCTTTTGAGACACGTTATTCACTCTCTGTAGCTTTCCTATTACATCTCTTGCCCCTTAACATGATTTTGTTAATGCAGCAATGTTGTATATTTTGTATTAATTTCGAAATGATACTTTAGAAATCAAATATCAAAGCTCTTATTCTTTGAAATTCCAACAAATTCAATTGTGAATACTTGTCGATATAGCTATTGTAACTAAATCTAGATAACATTGATTGATGTAACAAGAGTTGTATAAAAAAGTCTCATATTTCCCTAAGTGCTACCAGTTTCAAATTCGATTCCATTTCGTAAAAGTAAAAACTTTTTAAGTAGCACTTTAATAGGTATGAGTGAAATTGAAAAGTCTGATCCGTACAGTAAAAACATAAAATTTGATAATGCGACCAAGCTTTTAAAATTGATGTTAGCGACATTTGTTCTTGGATTGATGGAGAAATTTCTGAAAGGCGTTATTAAGAACAAATTGTTTGTTCCAAGAAAGGGTTTTACTGATGGACTTTCATTTTAATAGCTTTCAGCTTGCTGATGAATATAAAATTTTATTACGTCAAATAAGAAAGATATTATAATTGAATTCTTGCAATACTGGGCTTTAGTCAAACTAAATTGAACATGCTGGAATTGGGTGGTAGACCTTTACCTTAAGGCACCTACAAACGATGTGTCTAATATTCGCCAACGCTGGTATAGTATTTCCAAAATGAAATGGCCCTTATTGATTCCAATAATGACTGATAGTATAACCATTATAGCTTCTGCGTTTATGGTTTTGTTAATAACATTTGCCAGGAACGTAATAGTTATTTAAAATAATGCCGGGTAAGTACTACGTGCTTTACTCTACTATCTTATTTTTGGGATAGTAGGTGTTCGTACACAATTGGCATACTATATTATTTTTTGGATAGTAAGTGTCAAAACACATTTGACATCTTCACTGTGATTTTATTGTGCAATTATCTTTGTCATCAATTATAGTTTGTGAATATGAATATACATCGTCGTCGGCGTGATGCAAATTAAAAAAATGGTATTTTATATTACATAATTTCTTGTAGAGGAACAAACTGATTGTCTTATTAAAGAAATCGATACAGAATATAAGCCTAAACGAAAATGAGTTAAAAAATGGATTGAAAGAAGAGCTACCCATGGCGCATCAGCCCTTCTATTTCGTGAATTAGCTATGGAAGATCACAAAGAGTACAGACTATGTTTAAGAATGACACCAGATGATTTTAATAGGCTATTAAATTTATTTAGTCCATTAATATAACGAACTGATTCACTAATGAGGGATGCGATTCCAGCAGAATAAAACTATAATTAACTCTTTATTTGAAAAGAAATCATCAATTAATAAATCAATGTTTTGCAATTTATGTAAATAAATTATAACTTACCTGATACAATTTTTTTTTTTTTATTTGTTATGACAGGTTACCGCTTGCCGCCAATTTGAAATCAGCCAATTTTGCGTAGTGGGGGAAAAGATAGTAGCTAGTAAATACGTCGACGAGCTAGCTGCTATCCTAGCCCAACTACTAGAAGCTAGTACTCTACTATTTACAATGTCAACTGTTTACACAGGGATAGTAACTAGTTTCTAGTTATTTGTGTTAGTTACTAGCTCTTTTACTCTACCAATGTAAACCCGGCGTAAAAGTGTTTTCTTATATGCTATTTAGAATGGACTGTATATACTCATATTCCTTCACATTTTTATAAGACTTAGGACTGGCTATATTTGAATTACAAATATAGGCATATTTAAAAATCGTTTTATTTTAAGGTCTTTATAGTCTATATTAAATATTTCAAATTTGCACAAACAAAAATCATTTTCTTTTGCAACAAAAATAAATCCTAGCAACTTCAAATAATTATACATATGGCTAACTTTGTATGGAAATTTTATTCCGTCTTCTTCCAACTTTTTTATTAAAAGATGCACAGTTGGCACTATATTTTTAGAATAAAAGTCGTATATTTTATTTATTGTTGTTTTAGACATAAAACTATCGTTTTTCTTGAAAACTTGTGAATTGGGTCACTAGGTAATTCCGCAGTTCTAAGTATAGGTTTGTCATTACCTTCCGAAACTAACTTTTTATAAATGTTCAGTATCAGAACTTTGCAATCTTCTGACAAATGACATTATTCTTTAGTAGCCACGTCCACATTTTCGCATTCCACGTCAGCGTCCACATTTTCGGACTCCAAATCACCTTGCACAGATTCACTATTTTCACTACAGAAGTTAGGAATTTCTTCAAAGAGCCATGTTGTTAATGTAGGCACGCTATGAACGTTTCCTATACCCTAAAATGGATGGTTTTTATTTACCCGCGATTTGAATCTACAGAAGTTTCAATTTAATTTTAACCCGTCTGGGATAAATGGTTCGCCATCGCTGGCCTATGTTCACCTCCAGCTGTCGAGCCAATAATAAAAAATTCTTTTATACACTCCTGTACTAGCAATAACTTGATTTATCTCTAGAATCTATACTATTTAACCTAATTCACTTCTTTTTTTACGTTACTAATAAAGATTTCCCCTATGTACTGTATCTTTAATGCCTTATCCCTGCATCGAGGCTATATCTGCACTAGCCTCTGCTGTGGGAGGCACCAGTGCGCTGGTTTATGCATGCCAGTGCATCAGGATGATTACTCATTGCACTGAGACGGATTTACTGTCCATTAACATACACTCCCGTCCTGCCTCAATACTACGATGAAGTGGTTTTTTATGACACAATGTTTTGATTGCAAAGTAATTGATCTGTTTTGAAAATTAGAAGCTAATTGATTTAGTCTATGAACACTGTTTAAATAAGCGTAATGCACCATTTTATAAAATCAATGGATTCTTTGTAAGTAAAAGGCAGTCAAATCAAACATAAATTTATTTATATACTTATAATCGTACCAAAATCACACGAGATACGGACGTATCTATTACAAAAGTTTTAATATCAGAGTGAATTATATAATTTTTGGAAACTTCAATTAATTTCAAATGAATGGTCATCAAGTTAACACAAAAATGATTGTTAATGAAGCAAAGCAGTTGAAATAACTTGTCAGTTGTTTGATTTTAAGAAATATGGAACTCTTTCTTACAGCAAGATTGCTAAAAATTTGTAGACATCGCACCTTGATGAAGTGACTCTATTTTGAACAATGAAAGCTGCGGTATATAGTGATAAAAATATATATAAATATAATAAAATCTGATAATGGGACCATCTGCGTAAGGTAATCACCTGTTTAAAACGAACACTTTTAAAGGGTTCCTGCAAAAAATTCTATATCCAATTTTCTGCGCAAGATGACCATCTCCGTAAGGTGATCTTCGATGGTCACTTTGGTAAAGTTTTCAAATTCAACATTGGCGCGACAGCCAGAAGTTAGATTTGGCCTTCTGTTTCCAGGTTTTCTGACCATTTTTTCAATCTGTAATAATTCAGGAATAATATGGTATTAAGTTCTGATTAAATTGATTTATAAGTATGGCTATATATTTGTTTTGTTTCACTTTTTCTACACATTTTAAGCAAAAATATTAAAAAATGCGAACTGCGAGCTAATCATTTCGTCGTTTACCTTAGCTAAATATGACGTATTTCACCATAAATGTGATGATATTGTTAGACTTTGACGTTTGCTTATTTTTATCAGTTTTCAGTGTATTTATTATTTCCAGTGTGTAATTTAATACAGACTTTTTGCTCGAGGCGTTCGCTCATTGAGAAATGCTACGCTCACGATTTTATATATTTACACAACGGCATGTCGTTGTCAACTGAAGATTTGCTATGAAGGGCTTCGAAGGGCTATGCTGCTTGATAGGTCACTTAAAAAAGTCACCTTTACATGGTGATAACCTGTTCTTTACAACAGCACACGCATGTAGAAAGAAAATTTTTAGATTAAGTTGTGGAAAAGAAACACAGCAATATAAATACAATATAATTGATGAAAAACAATATGGATTTAGAATAGGAAAAAGTTCGCAAGATGCACTGCTAAACTTAACTACGGAAATTAATAGCAATTTAGATAAATCGATTCATTCAGCAGCTGTCTTTCTAGATCTGGCTAAAGCTTTTGACACGGTTAGCCACTCTGTCCTATGTCAAAAACTAGAGTTATACGGAATACGCGGAGTTTCTTTAACCTTCTTAAAAAGCTACTTAACAAATCGTGTGCAAAAGGTGTCAATTGGTGATCAGCTAAGCGACAATGGTATTTTAAAATGTGGTATTCCTCAAGGATCCGTTTTAGGACCCACACTCTTCAATTTCTACATCAATGATTTACTTAAATTAAATATTCATGCAAAATTATTATCTTATGCAGATGATACAGTTCTTTATGTATCTAGTAATTCCTGGAATGAGGTTACAAGCCGTCTGTCACAATATATAACTTCACTAAAATATTGGTTAGATAATAACGTCTTATCTTTAAATCAAAATAAAACTTTTTTTATGCCATTCACTTCTTATGCTAATAATCTACCTTCCCAAGACAATATAATAATTCATGAATATAACTGCCCAGACCATGAGACGTGCTCTTGTAATACATTAATAAGAAAAACTTATTCTATTAAATACCTGGGAATCTATATTGATTCCCATCTTAAATGGGACATTCATATAAATACTTTGGTACAAAAATTACGTAAATTTATTTATTTATTCAAAACGTTAAGAAATATCTTGACTTTGAGATTTCTTAAAGTCTTATATTTTAGTTACATACAGTCACTAATAAACTATGGAAAATTAGTTTGGGGAGCCGCGCCCCAGTCTCATCTAAATAAGCTAGAAGTAACTCAAAAACTTATTCTCAAAATCATGTTATATAAAAATAAAAGATATTCTAGCCAACTTTTATTCTCGGACTTAAATGTTCATTCCATAAAAAAACTTTATTTACTTTCAATTTTAAAATATATGTTTAAAAACGATTTTACTAACAATATATATCTACCAAACCATTCTTATTCTACTAGAATTAAAAGTAATAAGTTTTCTTATAATAATATAACTTCAAAAACAAAAGGTCAAAAATATTTCTTGCATTACATACCTAAAATTTTTAACTTTTTCTTAAGCATTTATAATGTTAATTTTGCCAATGCCAATGTAAAAAAATCGTCAGTGATATTGACTTAATTGATTTAAACAGATTATTTGAGTAAGTGGGCTAATTTTCAATTTAAATATAAATATATATGTATATTTGCAAGTATATATTTATATTAATATATATAATTTGACACTTGTAATTACATTTACTATCGATTATACATAATAATATTACGACAAGTTTCATCGAAACTTAGTAATAATTTCTTTATATATATGCATGTCATCTACATATTAATACTGTAATATTTATTTTGTTGTATTGATACATTTGTTATATTCACTTGTACTTTGTACCTTTTTCTTTTCATGTGTGATTCAATGAATTATAATAAATGGGTTTATTATTATTATTAATATATGGAAGGGAAATATTTCGTATTTGCTGTGTGTGGAATATTGTACAACGTTCTACGAAAAATTTTCACTAGAAGTTTTTCCACTATTGATATACGTAATTAAGTAAGGACAATACAGAATTTAAAATCCAGGCGGATCAATAAAAATTTTAAATCCTATTTTTAACTTCACATCCTTGATTAAATTTGTATATGCACTGTAAATTAAATTTGAAACTATCGTGTATAGCAATGTGGTAAACTCGTCATTAAATATTAAAAGTCTTTGCCAGATTTCGAGTTGAAATTACAACTCGCTGTGGCACTGTGTACAGGGCATATAGCAATCAGACCGCACAACACGACCTGGCAAAAACGTGCCTATTGAATATTTGACTGTCCGGCAATTTGTAAATGGCCACATTAAATATTAATATGATGCAATTCGTAATTGAATTGAACCCTATGCGGGTTACAGGGTCGGAACTAGTGGGACGTTTAGACAGCTCGTTAAGGGGCTACTCAGTATTGGGGTGGATTGGATTAGACGTCGGTTTTATTCTGCTGCCTTTAATTAACGGCCAAGACCTACGAGAAAATAGTTAAGCTTTCTATGTAAAGCAATGCTTCCTAATCAAGAAACCACAAACTTAGGGACTCAATGGAACTGAACTAACAACAAATTCTTTTGGGTATTTGAGGATTTGGTTGCTAAAGAAAAATAAACATTAAAAAAATTAATGTGAAGGGTGAATATTTACACATTTCAGGGTTTTGTAGCTACGAATATTTGTTCTGTTAACAATGTATTATTTGATTTATAAGTACTCCATTCCTATAAATGATATATTACTCTTCGATATCTTAAAAACATAATCTAAAGTAATTTAAACAATAGATTGAATCACAACATATAATAATATAAGAAAATAACTGAACACTAGACAATATAATAATAATAATTTTATTTAGTGCTTGTACAAGTTTTCACACGTTTACACCAGTCAAAGATCATACATAATTATTAGAAATATAAATTGAAATATAAATTATAAAATTACAATATAATTGCCAGATGGGTAATTAAACAGAGAAGGATTTTTTAGTATTTGCTCCAATCAATGCTGTAGTAGTCATCAGTGCTGTACAGACAGTTTTCAAGAAAGACCTCTCTAAGTTTTTTCTTGAAGGTCCTGTTATTAACATTTCTGACAGCACAAGGCAAATAATTGAAGAAACATGCAGCCGAGTAAAGACCGTTTTTTGACTTCTCAAGTCTTATTTTAGGGAGACGAATATTGTCTTTAGAGCGGACATTATAAGAATGACTTGAGGAAACGGTGACAAACTGGGCTGCGTTTTCTTTAACATACACCAGGCATATATATATACAAATAGGCTGTACACTGACATCTACATTTTTTAAAAAGTTCCCGGCAGTGGGTTTTGGAGGGGACATTATTCATAATTCTAAGAGCTCTTTTTTGGATTATGAAAATGCGGTTGATCGATGAGCTTACTCCCCAATGGACTATATTTTGGCAATTAATTTTGGCAATTAATTGGACAATTAAAATACATTCTACAGTGTAGATCGTAGTGTGGTGTTTAAAACTCGGTCCTCAGCTGTTATTTCTTTTTTTTTTATAATATTCATAAGTCAAAAAAAGACACACACTATCTTAGCTATAAATACAAAAAATCCATAACATTATTAGCTATAATTTAGCCATGATTTAAAAAAATAATTAATTTTGTCAAACACACAAATACTGCAATATTTTTTAAAAACGCAATCGGGTCAAAAATTCCTCTCGTACGCTTCCAGCTGAGACCAATATTCGTTATCTAATATTTTTCTGATTTTTAGTTGAACTCTTTTTGGGTAAAAGGGGGTGGGGTGATTAAAATATAGCAAATTACAATCATAGGCTAATACGCAAAGGGAAAAAATTTTAAGAAATGCTATATAAAAGAGCAAAAAATAAAATAAATAAATAATAATAATAAAATAAAATATGTACCTAAATAAAACTAACACCAGTAATGGTAAATAATGACGAGAATTTAGAGTAAAATGTGCTTACTTATTTTATGCTTATATTTTTTAAACAAAATTTCGTGTAATTTATGTTTTCTAATATCTTGAATAAGAGGACTATCATTAAAGGGACACTTAGCAATGAATTTACCTCTGTTAACTTGAAAATAAAGTCTTTTGTTAATTGAATATTTAACTCTTCATGGATATCTACTATTTTTTTATATCTAGGATAATTTCCAACTACTCTAAGGCCCGGTCTTTCCACCTTCAGTTAAAGTTCCAGGTAACTATCTGACAGATAAGGTTATTTGTAACTTCATCTGCTGAATAAATGTCAATACCAGTCAGTGAATTCAATACGTCAGTCTCATTATTCGTTAGATAACTATCCGATAGATACATTTGTATAGAAAGAAGGGATGACATTTACTCAGCAGATGAAGTTACAAATAACCTTATCTGTCAGATAGTTACCTGGAACTTTATCTGAAGGTGGAAAAACCGGGCCTAAGACTTTTATTTTGGATCACCTTTATAATTAGAACAGTAGTTATTACTCCAGACAGGACAGGCATAAGTTAAAGTCGGTCGAATGTAGGTTTTATACAGAAGAAGGTTGTTTTTTAGTGTAAGTCTTGAATTTCGACTGAGTAGCGGGAATAAACTGTGAATAGCAGTTATTGCAGTTCTGCAAATAATATTTGTATGTTAACTTCCAAATATTTAATGTTTGATTGCCATTCTAAATCAGAATTTTGAATTGAAATGTTTCTTCTAAGATTTGGTCTACGCCTCGTGAATAAAATAACCTCAGTTTTAGATTCATTAATTTTGATTTTACATTTAATCATATATTTAATAAATTTCACAGCAGCTTCTTCCAAACGTTTAATAATTGTATACGTTCTATAAGATTGCGCAAAAATTGCTGTGTCATCTGCGTATAACGAATAAAAAACATGCTCCGCTCTTGGAAAGTCATTAATAAATATATTAAAGAGAAAAGGGACTAGGATAGATCCTTGTGGTACTCCTGTCGAAATGAACATTTTAGTTGACTTCTCGTAACCTACTACTGTTTTAAAACTTCTGCCTTAGATGTATGAGTTAATAATATACACTAGATATTGTGGGAAATTCATTGAGGCAAGTTTATATATCAGACCTTTATGCCAAACAATATCAAAGGCTTTTTCAATATCTAAAGTGACCATACCTGTATGCTTATTGTAGTTAAATCCATTAGTTATAAATTCAGTTAGTCTTGCTAATTGAGCAGTTGTTGAATGGTTGTGACGAAATCCAAATTGCTCTTTAATTAGAAGATCATTATCAATTAGATAATTATGGAAACTTTGGAGGTATATTTTCTCTGCAATCTTGCTTATAGAGCTTAAAAGACTTATCGGTCTATAGCTTGATGACGTAATTACGTAACTAACTCACGTTAAGTAAGAAATATATATATATATATATATATATATATATATATATATATATATATATATATATATATATATATAGTCGGATTGTTGATAGGTGAGTGTTACATGTATGTATCAAGTAGTGCATTCATATAATAATCTAGTTACCATTTTTCAGCGATTTTAAAAATGTTTTTTGTTATTTGTCTTAACTGTCAGTGTCTGTTAATAATAATAATTAATAGAGCTTGCGGCCAATTATTAGATTCACAAACTTTAATTTTAAATCTGCTGGAATAAACAACAAATTATAATCCAAAATTTACGTATGAGTATAAATTTTTCCTTATTTATAATTATTACCTTAAAATTAATAATTTTGTTTGTTTCAGTACTGCTGCAAATTTATTTTCGCGCTCTAATTAGTAAAGATATCTACGAATTATGCTGTTTCTTTCTAATGCTTTGTTTTTTAAACAAATAATTTTGAAGGTTAGTTGTCAACTCAGGTCACTATAAACTCCATTCACAATAAATATGAGATGACGTCACACTTGGTTATTTTAAGTACCAACTTTATGATATGTTTCAATCAACATCAATCCATAACTCAGTTAGTACATTTATTTATTTAATTTTGGTACATGTTTTCAATGTTGCCAGTTTGAAATTGGATTGTTCAATCGTTATTAGTCAGGTTGACATTTAGGTGTCAACCTGGTTGTTCGATATAACCTAACTTTTTTTGACAGTTTACGAATTGGCAACAAGGTGAGATTTTCAACTGTGACGTCATTTCATAGTTACGGTAAATGGACTTTACGTTACTATGGGTATGTAAATAATTATATTGATATAGACAGAGAAAGCATATAGTATTGAACATCGATACTTGTAGCAACGAACAGTCACTTATCAGCAATCCGACTATATATATCTTAACTAACAATGATGATTTTCAGTTAAGACATATTGTGTTTTAAAATAGATGTTCTTATCCTTTTGGAGAATACGTTCATAAGATAGTGGGCAAAAAAACTGAAACTATATTCGGATATTCCACAGGTCAAAATTATTTCTCTGGTAATATATTAGATTAAAAATTAATATGTCTCTACGTGATCTAAAAGTTTCCTTAATTTATATCTATTGTAAGTTATTCGCAGCAGAAGGATTTGAAATTGATGTAAAGACGCAAGAAGTGAACGCAATATATTTTTCACTTAACGAGTTTGTGCGTTGCGGTAAGGAGTTCATCTTCTTTGCCGGTGGTTCGTTTCTGTTTGACACGAACAGTTTCCACCGCCCTAAGTGGCTTAAGAGACGTAAGTTTCGTTCGCCTACTGGAGTTTTTACAGCTCGATCCATCGCCCCACAGCTCGGGCCACGTCGGTAATGTAACTAACTACCTAACCAACTGAACGTGAGTTGAATGCAACACCAACACCGAACGCCGATGCTGAATATACAATCCAATACACTTAGAGCAGAGCGTAGATGCGGATACACTATCTCAGTGGTGGGGCATGAGATTTATCAAAGACGCACTACTCACAGAAACTTAGATTGAAGTAAGTATTACTATGAATATCAATATATAGCTCATTTCACACAACAGTGTCATAACACAAAATTTATGATTTTTTAGGAGACATGAATTTGCTATATCCTCAATAAGTACCTCAATCGGATTACCCAGATACCTGGCAGAAGGAACGAGAAACCAGAAGGTAATCGCAAAATTCAGATATGGCAATGAAGAAAAGGCCTACTATTATTGGATGGAAAAAACGAAAAAATATGTGGAATCTACAGAGAAGAACTAGAATCAATAGACCACCTAAGAAACTGTGAAAGAATACAGCCAGAAATACGAAATTGTAGGTTCACGGGCGTAAGACCCCACCCAAGAGCTCCAAAAACAATTGGTGGTTACCTTTTTTATGAAAATACAAGTGAAGACAATTTTTGTTTTAGTCATAATTTGTATTTTGGAAGTGAGGACCTTTTTTTAGTCATTACTTCCGAGTATTTTTTTTTTCTAATTAAATCCTATCTTTTAAAATAATGACGTCTTCTGAGCCCCCCCCCCCAATTCCTGGGTGCCTACCTGTATCATATAACAAAATTTCAGGATAACGCGATTTAAAAAAATTGTTGAGAAGAGAAACCTATTTACTTCTGCTAAATACGTATATACATTATCTCAGTCATATAGATCAGTGTATCTCAACCAGAAACGTACCGCGGACCAGTAAAATATATCATTTTCTAACGCGGACCACTAATAATAATTATTGGTTCATTTTTTGCAAGGAAAACATACATAGTTAATGTGTTACTAAATACATTTATTTTATTTGCAGAAAATCACAGAAAGTTTACAGAAAATAAACAAAATATGAATTATTTGCATAAAAAATAACAGAAAAACTACAAAATACACAAACAAAAACTTTCGCGGACCACTAAAATTTTTCTACGGACCGCCGGTGGTCCGCGGACCTCCTGTTGAGAAACACTGATATAGATTATAATTAATCAGTCTTTATGACGGACTGGGTACATACATTTAAAATAAAATAGTTAAATCATCAAGTAATTTTGACGCATTGCTGGAACTAAATATTTAGTTCAATTCAATGCCCGATTTCCAGATAGATATTTGGAAACCTGACCAAATATTTTAAATTAAGACCAAAGATTTCTAAATGACGTACTGGTTACAGTTCCTTAGAATGAAATACATATATAATTTCAGATAGTTTGGCGCAATTTAGCTGCTAAATGTGAAACCACAATTATATCTAATTATATTCAACATCAACAATTCCAGGATTAAGCAGCATTGCCTGTTGCGAAGTTCATCGCTTCCTTGACCTGCCTGTATTGCGTCTTCTTTTTGGTAATTGTGTTTTCATTTTTGAGATTACAAGTTATACAAACGTTCTAAGTGGGACGTGGATGCACCAGCGTTATCTGCGAAGCTGTATTGTCTTTCATATAGGTTTTACATCTAGTTCATTCTGGACCTAATGTTCATAATTTTATTTGCCCTGATTTGTTTACTGCTGTCAAGAATTGAATTTCTTATCTAGTATTTCTAATGTAATCCAGGCTTCACTCCCATGCATATATTGGTACCGATAATGTTTTATATGTTCTTTTTTTCGAATTTTTGAATTATAAGAATAATAATATTAATGTATCTGGGGGGATAAGAAAGGAGTGGTCTGCTATGAACTGCTACAACCAGGTCAAATGGTGACAGAAGATCGACATAGTAAGCAACTAAGGCAACTGAACAAAGAACTGATCAAAGAGCTTTCTCAAAGAACCGCCTTTATTATTCTCCATAACAACACCGGTTCCCGTACTGCCAAAAAGTACAAGGAGACGCTGCTAGACATGGAATGGGAAGTCCTCTCCCACTGTGCTTACACATCAGACATGGTCTCTTCTGATTAACACCTACTCTAATCGATGCAGCTTGTGTTGGCTGGTCAGCGCTTCGCGGATGTTGATGATGGGCGAAAATGGGTGTATTGGATTGGACTACATCAAAAGATGACACGTTCTCTCAACACGGGATTTGTTTGTTAATGGGCAGATGGCAAATGGTCTTAGATTCAGATGAACAATATTTTGATTAGAGACAATGTATCATTTATTTTATAAAAATAAAGTAATATTGCAAAAAATAACGGTGCTTCGAAACGGGGATAATACTTAATCGTATATAATATACGTTTTTAAACAAACATACTTATTCTTACCATAGGAGGTCACTGCCCATGGTAAAAGAATACCCCATCTTTGTTCTAGGACCGTGGGTCCCAACCGGAGGTGCCAGCAACCCCAGGGGTGCGGGAAAGCTTTTTGAGGGGTGCAAGACGAATAATAATAATAATAACAAATTATTTTTCAATAAGTATATTTTCTTTGTAATTTTATTAAGGTTCAGAACCGCTGAATACTGCATCAATTAATTTGATCAATTTTAAAGAAATATTCATGCGATTTTCTTTTTTTGCTCTTCACTTTTTATTTTAATCAATTTGACATATAAATATGACTCACACTGAAAAAATCTGAATACATTTTTATGGGGGTGCGGGAGCTTATTTTCACATTCAAAGGAGTGCTCACCACAAAAAAGGTTGGGAACCACTGTTCTAGGACATCACTTACGATCGATATACTTTTGACAACGGTTTATTAAAATTTTAAGCTTCTTCTTATTCTCTGCATAAGGATAATAACTTATAATTTTTTAAACTAATATTTTATTAACCACCTATCCATCAGTCTCAGCATTGAAATTTGCAGTACCTAATTTAAAGGATTCAAAGGGTTTATACAGAATTTATAATTAATTTATCTATTACTGGCAAGGCTTTTAGAGATGGTAAAGGTAATCTTTAAAAAAATTATTAATAATTTCCTGTCGCGCGTTGTTTGTTGCGCCACTGTGTTTATCTTTCCTTTTTCCGTTCATCTTCTCTATCCCTCTTATTCCTCACTCATTGTCGCTTCTCCTCTTCTTCCTGGCGAAATTACCTGCTTAGTAAAAGATTAGGGATACACCGTCGGAATTTCCAGTCTTACTAATGAGATTGCTGATGAATAAAACAACCGGAAAATATTTTGGAGACTAAAAACTCACTCCACGACACCATTAAGGCACAAAGATCAAAAAGAAACTATATAAAAATAAAAAAAGGTCCATTGAAAATTGAAAGATATTCATGAAAAGTTACATGCTCTACTTAACTGGTAAAGGACTGAATATGCCACTTTGTTTATCAATGTTTAAAAGAGAATTAAAAACAATGACTCTTTTCAACAGCTATTGTTAGCATTGAATTTTAGATCATGTTTTTGTAACGTTTTTAATTTTGCGGAACTTCAAAAGAACGACAGTTTTACATCAGAGAATAATTTATATACTCAAATATTGAAATATTTTGGTAAATTTTTCACTTTTACTGCAGTGATCTGAAGATCGTGGTATATATTTGAATTCGATATCTATATGAAATATCTATAGTGCGTTCAAAGGTGAGAGGCAGTACAGGGCATATGGAGTAGTTCTTTTTCATACTCTCTAATGGGTTTACACAATGACGCTATCCTTGTCTTGCTTGTCGACGTTGCCAGCTCTAAAACGCGCTGATCTGTGAAGACGCAGTATTCTACAAATGGCCATTTGTTTTTGTTGAGTGTTATTTTGAGTTTTATAAGAGTTGATTTTTTGTAAATCATACGAGTTTTTCATATTATTATAATTGACACACCATTTTTCCTCAGAGATACTGAAGAAGACAATAAAATTGTCGAAACCAGTCTATTCAAATATATGAATATCTAAGTGTTTTACTTATTGACCTAATATCCCAAGAATTGACTACATAATTTAACTTACTCCAAGGTCGAAAAGAAATACCAGAAGATTTTATAATTGACACAGTTGACACTTTTACAACAATTGGCAACACCGTTCCCATTTGCCATAAGAGATATACTGCAAACTCACCTTCGAACGCACTATATATATTTATCTATCAACTACCTATATATCTAACTACCTATCTATCTATCTAAATATCTATCTTCTATCTTATCCGAATTAGCGATGTCAAAGACAAAATACTGGTTTGCAGCAATATATTGACTTTAAATGCAAGCAAGGATCAACAATTAATACTTTGTCAATAGAAATGTAATTGTTAATAATGTCTTCAGCAACCCTGTAAAATTTCTTGGTCTTAAAATAGACAATCAATTGAATTGGCAAGCACATGTAAAAGATGTAGCTACAAGTTTATGTAAGGCCACTTATGCACTAAGAAAATTACAAAGCTGTGTCACTACTGAAACAATTCGGACGGCATATTTCGCATCTTTTCACTGCAAGCTCGCTTACGGCATTTTGCTATGGGGAACATGAAAATCTGCTAAAAGAGTTTTTTTATACAAAAACAAGCTATTAGAATAATCAGTAATGCTTACTACCTTTTGTCATTTGAGAGACTAGTGGCATTTTGTATGTAAACATCTACTATCCTGATTTTGGAATAGTACAGTGAAAAGGTTAGCTACTAAGTGAAGTTTAAGGTGGCGCACAACCCTATAGTTCCCTATAGTTTCTTATACAAAACTAATAATCGGAAATAAAATTATATAAACAATCTATATATCAAAATTTGCAGAAAATTTTTATTTATCTAATAGGATATTTTAAATTTAAGAAAAAACTGTTATGTAATTGTAACTAAGCAAATTGCATTATAGATGCCATGTTGTAAACCAATCGACGCATATTTGTGTACGATGCGGCAAATTGTAGCTAAAGCTTCATTCTACAAAAAGGATTTTAGCTATTTTGTTCTATTATGAAAACTACTTATAGTTATTGTACTTGGTAGTCTATATTTGCCGCCATCTTGATTCTGCCGTGGTTCTCAAAATAGTTGTAATGGGTAAAAATGATTTAATTTTTGTGAAGAATACATGTGCCAAGTGGCATTCCATTATCATCAAGTATAATATTTTTCGACGAGGGTTCTAAACTATAAGTAATCAATTCGAAAAAAATGTTGACGTATTATTTAAACATTTCTACACAAAACTATATAAATGTAAAATTTATTTGAAACCCATAATTAGATTTAAAAAATTACAGAGCAATGTTTCTGATGTCAATTATTAAGTTATTGAGCGATAATATTTTTATAATAAATATTTTTACAATTAAAAAAATCCTATCAGATAGATAAAAATTCGGTGCAAAATTTGATGTATAGATTGATACTAATTTTATTTCAGTTTGTTAATTTTGTATAAGAAATTGGTAACCTCTAGGGGTTATACGCAGCCTTAACCCAGAGCGAACCCAAGTAAATCAGTGTATTTGTATATAATTTATAAAGGGTTACGAATTTATAAAAATTAATACAACAAAATTAACAAATAGTATATAATCTTTATATACATTTTTATTAGATACTGATCAATTGAATAGCATGAGTAATATCCGTCAACGATTTATAATATAAAAATTTCAATTATATGTATGTGTATTTGGTTTTATTTTTTAATGTATCTTAATTTAGTCGCCAGTCAGCGAATTACGGCACAGGATATCACCAGTTAGCCAATCACGGGAGAGGGTGTCACCTATCAGCCAATCAAGAGACAAAATATTGTTCATATCGGTTAAAGGATATAGGCGTGTCTAAAGTTTCTTGTTTATGTCTACCAAACCCTAAACATTTATATATGTAATTTTATCCGCAGTTACTAAGAGAATAAATCTGACAAATATTGTACATATCGGCCAAAGGATATAGGAGTATCTAGAGTCTCTTGTTTATGCCTACGAAACCCTAGACATTTATGTACGTAATTATATTTGTAGATTCTTATAGAATAATTCTGCAAAATATTATTCATATCGGTCACAGGATATAAGATTGCCTGCCAATCACGAGAACCTTAGGAAAAATTGACGTCACAATGTTACTGACACAACATACAAACACATGCTGATTATATATGTCAGATTCTTAGAAAAATACATCTGCAAAATATTGTTCATATCGGCCAAAGGATATAGCAGTGTCTAGAGTTTCTTGTTTATGCCTACAAAACCCTAAATATTTCTGTAAATAATAATATTTATAAATTCTTAGAAAACAAATCTGCAAAATATTGTTCATATCAGTCAAAGGATATATAGCAGTGTTTAGAGTTTCTTGTTTATGCCTACGAAACTCTAGGTATTTATGTAAATAATTTTATTTGTAGATTCTAAGAAAATGAATCTGCAAAATATTGTTCATATCGGTCGAAGGATATAGGAATGTCTAGAGTTTCTTGTTTATGACTACGAAACCCTAGACATTTCTTTATGGTATTTTATCCGCAGATTTTTAGAAAATAAATCTGCAAAATATTTTTCATATCGAACATAGGATTTAGGACTGTCAAGAATTTCTTGTTTATGCCTACGAAACCCTAGACATTTCTATATGTTAATTTATTCGCAGTTTCTTAGAGAATAAATCTGCAAAATATAGTTCATGTCGGTTGAAGCATATAGGAATATCTAATGTTTCTTGTTTATGCCAACACATTTCTAATGTAATTATATTCGTAGATTCTTAGAGAATAAATCTGGAAAATACCTGTCAATCAAGAGACCTCAAAAGTCCCCAGTTAGCCAATCACGAGAACCTTAGGAAAAATTGACGTCACAATGTTACCCAGATTTCATACAGACACTTGCTAATTATATATGTACGATGACATAAAATATCGTTTTGCAGTTTTCGCCCATACTATAACAAATAATCAACATAAAAATAAAAAATATGTAAAGATCATATTTTATTTATTGATTCTGTTGTATCATTTTGTGTGTACAGTGTATGATCCTCTTATTGTAAACAAGCCATAATGGTACGTTTATTGGATATCACAAGTTTGGAAAATACTAACACTATATTTTTGGCAAAGTTTAATCGCAGGTAATTAGTTCTTATTTTCTTACCTCTCCTAGTCAGACAAATTATTCATAATTGTTCATTCATGTTGTAAGAACATTAGATGTTTTTTGCTGAAATTATCATAAAATATCGCATCCACTCCCCGTTCTGTAAATAGTAATTTGTCAAATTACACATGAACACAGGTCTTGAGATAACCATATAACCGAACTAGATAATAAATGACATTACCATGTAAGTTATGCTACTAAAAAAGTACCTACTAGTTAGTAGTACGCAGTTAATTTGGCTATGAGATATGTTTTGGTCATTTTGATACAGTTAGAGCAGTTTATGTTACGCCACTTGTTTTTATCTACTATTTCATGCCTCAAGCTCACAAAATTAAAGTTTAGTTTAGTTTTTTGTTTGCGGTTTGAACTTTACAGTAATCTATAAAAAGGTCTTTAAATATGGTACCCTATTAGTGACTGCGTGCCCCAGTAGCGCAGAGTCAAAGAATTTACTTCATAAGCAAAGGTTTCGGGTTCGAATACTAACAGTAAAAATGTTTGTTACCATTGATGTACAGTAGTGGAAGACAAAATAGAAACCAAATATTTGTCGATAATTATCAACAAATATTTCAAACTAACTCAACAACAATGCAAATATTCGCTTCGTTCAACTTTTGGTAATTAAGCACCATCAGAAAAGACTGTTGGTTTGCAGAATTTCGTTGTGGTCGTGCTTCCGTCAATGATGAATCTCGTGAAGGTCACCCAAAATCGGTTGTGATTAAAAAAAAAACATCGATGCTGTGGGCAAAATGATTGAAGAAGATCGGCATGTGACTTACCGTGAGATAGAGGCATCCTTTGGCATATCGCAGACTGCAATACATTCGATTTTGCATGAATATTTAGCTGAAAAAGATCTATTCCAGATGGATTCCGAATAATTTGACCCAAGTTCAAAAAAAGACTCGTGTTGATTGGTGTAAGGGTATGCTAAAAAAAAAATCAACCAAGGCACTGCAAAATCCGTATACAACATCGTTACAGGTAACGAAACTTGGATTTATTTATATGAACCGGAAACTAAGCAACAATCCACTGTTTGGGTCTTCCAAGATGAACCGAATCGTTGAACAGTTAATGCTGAATGGTATATCACAATTTGTTTACCAGAAGTCATCGACTAAATCAGGAAACAACCAAAAACGTCACATCATTCTTCATCATGCAATGCAAGCTCTCACACTGCAAGTCAAACAATTGATCATTTGAAGTGGAAAATCATCGAATTAATGTCTCATTGCCCGTATTCACCTGATTTATCCCCTAACAATTTTTTTTGTTCCCCAATGTGAAACAAAAAATGCGTTGACAGCAATTTTCATCAACTCAAGAAGCTGTGAAGCCTTCGAAAACCATGTTTTTGAGATACTAACTTCAGAGTGGAAGAAATGTTTCGAGAAATGGTCTGAACGCATGCAAAAGTGAATAAATCTTAAAGGTGAATATTTTAAAAAGCAATAAAACTATTTGTTCCAAAAACAAATTTTCTTTCTTAGTTTTTGTAAAAACTTTAAAAGTAGCCAGGCCAATAGAATTTTGCTGTAGGCAGGGCCACAAAAAGACAAAAATGTACTGATAAGTTTTATTTAGGTCAGTCTCAGGCCGACTCCAGTAGCCACTGGTCCACCATGAAAATTTCCGGTGTCCCGATGTTTCTATCCACGCCTGTTTGGAAAGACAAAATAAAAAAATGTAATAAAATAAAAAAACAAAATTATAATACGGAGCATTTGTAAGGCAAAACAAACAAATAAAATTCAGAAATAGGAGAATACTATCTTCCCGTTGGACAAACAGGATACAATTAGCTCAAAATAAATTAAAATTGAAACAAAAAAAAGGAGGCCTATGTACAGCAGCAAGTGCGATCCTGGATTTATTATTAGTGGGTTCAGAAGGCAAAATATATCTTTCAAAATTCGAAATATTCATGATGCAAGCAGGCTGCAAATGGCCCTTTGGCCGGGTTTTGGCCGAGTATCTAAATAAAAAGAAAACATTTAGTGCTTCTTTGGGTGTGCTTAAGACCATGACCTCTCCTAGGTGCGTGCTTTTTTAACAGCAACTTCATTAGATTTCGGATGATGATGAAGGCAAAATGGCAATCTAACCCTGTCAAAAAGTATCAATTATTAATTGAGTAAATGACAGGAAGTTGTGACTTTATTTAAAAAAAATCAGCTGTGGCCACCACAGGACCGACCGCCATTATAAAGTAATTATATAAAATAGATTCTAGCAACAGTGTACAAATAACTTGGCCTAATATTTTCTAACAGAGATATTATTTATCATGACCATGGAAACGTTACATATAAGTATGAAAAAATTGAAACATAGAAAAAATTTCGAAAAATTTTGCTGTAATTATTCGAAATTTTTCGTTTTATCAAAAAACGTCTCAAATAAAAGTTATTAGTTATTGATTAGATGAGTTACGTCCGTAAGTTAGTAATTATAGTTGAAGGTAATGGGATTCGGACCAATTGATAACTTATCAATTTAATAATTCTATATTTCTATGTATCTTTGTAGCTCTGATGAAGATTTAAATTAAAATCTAAACGTTAGCGAAGTTAATAAATTTGTTTTTATTTTCTGACTGGTCCGAATCCCATTACCTTACACTATAGTTATTAGTTATTGTTTTTATAGCAACTTTTGTTCAATAAATTTTTTCGAAATATTTTTCTGTTGTGTAATATTCACAAAAATCTTAAAATCGAAAGGAGTAAACTCCCATTTTTAGTCAAGCGATTTTTACCAAAAGTTGATCAACTCGTGCCATTGATGGCAGAAGCTTAAATATGAAGTTTCATAAAAATCCTTTCAGCCGAATTTGCTCTGCACGTGTACACAGACAGACGGACAGACAGACGGACGGACGGACAGGCAGACCGACATACATCATGCTAAAAATAGTCAAAACGTTATGTAGGGACCTCAATTCGTGGAGATCCATCGAAATCTCAAAATGTGAAAATCGGTATGATCACAATACCTCCCTTATATATGTTGGCGGTCGGTAAAAATATGAATGATCCATGTAGTATTAATAAAATTTATAAATGAATATTAAATGAATATTTTGTTGTAAATTAAAGAACAATTACCATGTTTTCTTCAATTTTATGTTCATTTTCTGGCCAGTCTAAAAACTATGTAATAAAAATAGAATAGTATAAGAAGTATTGTTTTATTTATAAATAAAGGTTGGGAACAAGAGGGGGATAATTATCGACCAATATTTAGTTTCTATTTTTTCTTCCACTACTGTACATCCATGGTAAAACATTTTTACTGACAGTATTTGAACCCGAAACCTTTGCTTATGAAGTAAATTTTTACTAAAATCGTAAAAAATCATCCAACGAAAATCTTGACGAATAATACCAATTTTTTCACAAACTTTTTGAACGCTCACTGTCAACAAACGACTCGGTCAATTTGTAAGCGGTCACTGATTTCACAATAACAAATGTAAAATTTTACGAATATAGTAATGGCACATTTCAATATTGCGATCTGGTGGTCGTTTGTAAAAACATAAAAGGTAACCCTCGTAGTAGGTATTTAAACTTTGCCAACCTAAAATAAAATAAAAAAATCTGTCAGCATGGGAAGCAGTATTGCCAATCAAACACTGGGTTACGAATCTGACGTTGGCTTCAAAAAAGTATTGCACGGCCAAACTGTGGCCTGGAGACCAGTTCTCGATAACAGTAAGCCAGATCTGGATAATTAAAAGTTTTTTTTATTTTTATTTATTTTACATTGGCCTATTTCTGCGACGGGGCTAATCGCCGATGCCAGGGGGCGAGCTCCTACACCTGGGTGAGGAGTGAATGATTGTGAAAATGGGAGTAATGTAAACATATTATTTTCGCCCGAATAATAATATCACCTACGGAGACTCGAACTAGCAACCTAACAATTCAGACTGTTGTTACAAGTCAAAACTGCGATTTAACGAGCTAGCCACTCCATTGGCAAATATAAGTTGAAAAATAAGTTGAAGAAGGGGCCAAAAGTAAATCCGTTAAGAGAGAAAGAAATGGTTTGGCGCAAGATAATATTTCATAGACGAACTCTATCAATATGTTTTTATTGACGCGAACAAAATTCAAATAAATGCTGTGGCTTTATTGAAAAATCTGAATAACCTGCGAACAAAGTGTGAAAACTGCCATATAACACATTGTACTTTTACAATCTCTGGCATTATTGAAAATACGTATGATTCCATTGTTAGTAACAAAATAAACAACCCTATAAACCAGGTCATCACACTCCTAGTTACATTTCATTTTATGATCTTTTATTCGGTTACATTGTAAAGAAACATCGGTTTTAACATTAACGTTAGAAGTAACGGTGAACGGTCTATGTCGAATAGTGACAGTACCTAATAAATCAGTTGGGAAAACCGCCACCGCCAATGGTGTGGCGCTACGATCAACGCGTGACACTTTATTTATCTTATACTCTCTAACATAAATTAATCTTTATTAGGGTGCTTGGATTGATATTAAGTATTCATGGGATAATGGCTTTATTTTACTACCTTCAAAACTAAATTATTTTTCTCACAACAGGGACAAAACTTCACTTTAATATAAACCTTAGGGTATCACAAAATACAACAACTTATGTTACAAATTCCAAGAGTGCTACGTATACAGGATGTATCAAGAAAGAAGAAAAACGATTTTTTCCGAAAACGCGAAGTGTGAGCAAGTTGAGAAAATAGTTTTGTAGGCCAAAGTTTACCAACAGAATGGAATGGTATAGTCGGATTGCTGATAGGTGACTGTTACATGTATGAATCAAGTAGTGCATTCATATAATAATCTAGTTACCATTTTTCAGTGATTTTAAAAATGTTTTTTGTTATTTGTCTTAGTTGTCAGTGTCTGTTAATAATATTAATTAATAGAACTTGCGACCAATTATTAAATTCACAAACTTTAATTTTAAATCTACTGGAATATTTTAATTCCGAAAAAGAGAACAATGGGCCACTTATTTCTCTACCTTGTGTCCATCAAAGTGTAGCAGCTGCCTTAAAGATTTCGGAATCAACAATTCGTAGAATTATAAATCTGAACTTCTCACTAAAAAATCACGAGAAAACGAAGGAAATTAAAATCTGAACCAGTTTATTTTATTGATACGCACAAACGTATGGTCATGAAGTACTAAGATTACCTCCTTATCACTGCCAGTTTAACCCCATTGAACTAATTTGGGATATAACAAAAAATTATTATGATAGACATATTGGTCAAAACGGATATAGTGATAACGAAGTTTTGAAAGTGTGGTAAGTAGCCTGTGGTCAAATTAGTTGTGAAACTTGGGCAAAATCTGTTAAAAAAATCGAAAATTTAATAATTGAATGGTGGGAAAGGGAAAGGATTGTTGATGATATTAATCCAATAATAATAAATACAAGAAATGACAGCGATAGTTCAGATGACGACGATAATGCATGATGCATTACAGTGACTAATTTTTTTTTTTTTTTTTAATAAAAATAAACATTTAAATACCACTTGTAGCAATATATTATATGAATAAATATATTTTTACTTAATATTTTATTACTTTGTACTTAGGGGAAACATAAAAATTTAATTTAATTAAACAACAAATTATAATCCAAAATTTACGTGAGTACAAGTTTTTCCTTATTTATAATTATTACCTTAACATTAATAATTTTGTTTGTTTGAGTACTGCTGTGAATTTATTTTCGTGCTATAATTAGTAAAGATATCTACGAATCATGCCTTTTCTTTCTAATGCTTTGTTTTTTATTAAAATAATTTGGAAGATTAGTTGTCAACTTGCGTCACTATACGTTACTATGGGTATGCAAATAATTTTAATGATATAGACAGAGAAAGCGTATATTATTGTATATCGATACTTGTAGCAACGAACAGTCACCTATCATCGATCCGACTATAGTAATTAAATCGCTTATGCGCGTGTGAAGGGGTATAAGTATAAAAATCATGTTTTGAGATATTAATTTGCAAATATATTTCAATACGTCATAAATCACACATTTTCAGACCGATACCTCTTAACACGCGCATCAGCGAAATTATTAAAGGACAACTTTAATCGCATTAGATATATTTGAATAGATCATTTAAAAAGAAACACTTTTTACATAAAAATTTTTTTAATATTTTTTACGGTCTACGAAAAAGTCAATTCTCATAAGGACTTGATAGTATATCACTTTTATTTAAATCTGTTCATATTGCATTCCAACTTTATTTAAACACTTTCGCATCCTTACTTCCGGTTTGTTTAGAAATTTTCGCATGTTTCGCAGTACCATCATTCGATTTTTTTTTTTTTTGTTAAACTTTAATCATTAAATATTGTATTTTTTAGGATTTTGTTGCTACCAAAAAGTCCTTATAACTGTCATCCTTGTGTCTGTCTGTCTGTATGGTAGAAATTGTAGCCAAATGGCTGAACACAGAAAGTTGAACATGCTTGTACAACTCTTTGACCCACATAATGGAAAACTATTTAGAATTCAAAAAACATATCACAAGATAAATATAAACAAATATATATTTTATGATTTTTTCAATTTTGATTTGGGTATCAAACGAAACAAGCGTGCAGAAGCAAGGAGATTTTTATTTTTGAAAAATCATTTTTTATTGGATTTTCGCCTAAAATATGTAAAAAAACATTTGTCGCCAGGTCGGAGGGTCTATTTTCTAGAGGGTTTCTTCTGAAAATCTTAAAACAAATAAAAAAAATATCATTGATGTGAATCGGAAGAGTTCATCAAGAACTTTTGATGAGATTAGAGGTTAGTTTGTCGAAAAATATAGAATGATTTGTTTTGAAAGAATATATTTTTTTAAGACTTAATTTAGAAAACGGAAAGTAGCTTTTTAAAATTTCTTTATTTTAGCACTATTTTATCAAAAAAATTTAACGTAAAGAGGTCAAATTAAAAATATTAAAAAACTAATGTACATTAGTCTAAGCCGAAATAATAAGAGAGGAATTCTTAAACAGATTTCGTTTTTGGAACAATTTCAGTTTTTGTGTTTTCGACAAAATTTATTATTTTATTAATTCATGGCTCATAACATTATGGATCTTTTGTATTCAAGGCTAAGATATTATGTATTTTTTTTTAAATTAAAAATATAATAAAAAAAAATTAACAGCTGAGAATCGAATTTAATAGAGTGCAGTGTGTAAGTGTTCTGTAGGCTTCGTCTACTATTATACGTCATGATTCAACATATTGCTTGAATTACTTTAGTTTTTGATTTTAATACATCAAATAGGATTAAATCATTTATAGTAGTGAGGTACTTAAAAAACAAATAACACATTTTTAATAATGAGAAATAAGTTTCTGACATTGAAAAAAAAATTATTGAAAGTCATTTATCAATAAATTTCTTATTAATTAAATAAAGACTTGAGTACGAAGAAAATACAGAAAAAATCTTATTAAATTATTTATTTTTTGTTTAAAAAAAGTAAATAGAAGCTCTTAGTACTCAAATAACGAATAAAAATGATCGTCAGAATGTAATGTAGAAAAAATACACTCATTAGATACGTACAAAACCCTGAAATGTTTGAAAAATCAGATCTCATATAAATTTTTTCTTTCCTCCTTATAGGCGAGGCAATGAAACACAAAAATCAGCCCAACTGTCGATTTTTGGCGCAGTAAGATGGATTTACATGCGGTTTGATGCATTCGACTCGTTAGAGCCTCAGGAAATTTTGTGAACCAACGCGATCAATGCAAAATGAAAAACTGCATTTGTGCACAAGAAAAATCCATTGGAAAAGTGCATTTTCCAGAGTTGCAAAATCAAAAATTTATAACTCGGTATAAATTCACTAAAATAAGTCAAATATTGATACTCGGGGGTTTCTGGGGTCGCTGAACACGAATATCGGGACGAGAGAAGTGTCCGAGGTACCTGGTGCCCAGGGTGGACACTACGTACATCGTCTCCTAGAGTTTTATGCAAATTTGATACAAAAGCAGTTGAATCACGTTACTCGGGGGTTTTTGGGGTCGCTGAGCGCGAATATCGCAATAGCGAATGTCACCGAAGTTCGTAGTGCCAAGGATCTGGTACCCAGGACTACCAACCTTGTATACTGAAACTCATTTTTTTTAAACGTAGGCGCCTTTTTATAATTCAGTTGGTAGCATTGATCCAATGTTTAAGCGACTTCAGGTATTATAACGTTCTTTGCCTACTTTCACCGTGTCTAGTGTAGACAGTTTTAGTGACGCACACGTGGATTTTCTGTCGAATTGGTTCGCTTATTTTTAATGTTTTATCAATAAAAAAATTTAGCAACAATAATAAAATGCATAAATTTAAGTAAGTTTTTAGTTTAATAACGTTTTTAGTTCAACAATAATTTAAGATAGATAATAAAACAAAATATTTCAGTTTTATAGTGTTCTTAAAGGTACCTCGGAGACATTTGCTATTGCGATATTCGGATTTAGCGACCCCAAAAACCCTCGAGTAACGTGTTTCAACTACTTTTGTATCGAATTCACATAAAACTCCTGAAGACGAGGGTAAGTACCGCTCACTCTGAGCACCAGGTACCTCGGAGACGTTTGCTATTGCGATATTCGGATTCAGCGACCCCAAAAACCCCCGAGTAACGTGATTCAACTGCTTTTGTATCAAATTTGCATAAAACTCTAAGAGACGATGTACGTAGTGTCCACCCTGGGCACCAGGTACCTCGGACACTTCTCTCGTCCCGATATTCGTGTTCAGCGACCCCAAAAACCCCCGAGTATCAAAATTTGACTTATTTTAGTGAATTTATACCGAGTTATAAATTTTTGATTTTGCAACTCTGGATAATGCACGTTTCCAATGCATTTTTCTTATGCACAAATGCAGTTTTTCATTTTGCATTGATCGTATTGGTTCACAAAATTTCCTGAGGCTCTAACGAATCGAATGCACCAAACCGCATGTAAATCCATCTTACTGCGCAAAAAATCGGAAGTTCACTGCTTCGTTTCCTCGCCTATTATATCTTGCACATACGATGAGTATGTGTTTTACAGTGATTTTATTATTGCAGTTCTGACAACTATCTGTACTCCTGGTACTTTGTTTTAGCTTATTACTATGTAGTTTGTCTTTCTGTTAATCAACATAGGGATATTTTAATATTTTATTAACAACATTAATATAAGTACTGTGAAAATGGTTGTTGTTTTAAGCTGTGTGAATGGTCATAGTGTTTCCGTCAATAAAGCTTGCATGTCAATAATCGCAGTGAGACATGAACCCCCAGTGCCAGCAGTTACATAAATCAGATCTGAAAACCGCCGTCATTTTAGCGACGTTAGAGTGCGCGTGTCGTTTTATTTATCTTAACGTTCGCACATAAATTAATCTCTATAAGTGTGGTATCCCTGACATTATTAAACATTCATGATATTTTATAAATGGAGCTTAGATTAGCATTCGCGTTTCACCCCTTCACACGCAGGGGCGCCGATAACGGCAAAATAAATGGGATACACTACCCTGTTTATTTTCATTACTTATTTATATCTATTAAATAAAATACTTATTATAATCTATTAACGTAACTAGTGTAGCAGTACAAGCTGGCACTATTGAAACTTAAAAACCTTTATTAAGAAAAAACATTACGTTTTGTTAATTATGTAACTAATATTCCTGACGTCATTTCTTGTTTTCACATATCATTATAATTATGCTTGAATTATTCTATTCTTAAATTTTGTTATCACTTAATAATAACTTGGTACTTTCACCCTGAGTGTTCATGAGTTACCCTTATGAACCTTAGTATTGTCAAATATTGATAATGAGTAATAGAAAATGACCAAGGTGGAAGGGGCTAATGAGAGAAAGTCTAAGGGTATAAAATGTTAGTCAGTAGGCAGTCTAATCATATATAAAAGCTGTTCACAACATCAAAGTCTCACTTAGTCAGAAGAAGTTAGAAGAGAAAAGTACTTCAAGCTATTTTATTTTTATAAGTGTTCCACTAACTGAGAATGCTGAGTAAGTAGACGGATTCATTTGTAAATTTATTTTTATACATTTTTAATTTTGTAACATTTGTAATTATATTCTAATTTGTCGACTTGTAAATACATGTGTATATTTAGTGGAGTCAAGTTTATTGTTATTACGTTATCCATTCAAACTCTGCTCTTGCTATCCTTCCTAGAATAATCTACATATACTTATTTATATATATTTTATTTTCCTAATTTCACTCTAGTTCTCTCACACTGTTATAATTCAATTAATTTTTATTTAGTTTTATATTTTACAAGAAACCTTGTACACCTAGGATCTCACTGTTAAATGCGAAGTCGTGTTGTGTTATTATCTATTGATAATTAACTTATTGTTTTGCACCATGACTAATTGCAACTACCAAATTATGACCTTGCGTTACTAGGTCAGATGTTTTTACCGACCGCCAACATATATAAGGGAGGTATTGTGATCATACCGATTTTGACATTTCGAGATTTCGATGGATCTCTACGAAATGAGGTCCCTACATAACGTTTTGACTATTTTTAGCATGATGTATGTCGATCTGCCTGTCTGTCCGTCTGTTTGTCTGTCTCTCTGTCTGTCTGTCTGTCTGTCTGTCTGTCTTTCTGTCTGTCTGCCTGTCTGTCTGTCTGTCTGTCTGTCTGTCTGTCTGTCTGTCTGTCTGTCTGTCTGGCGGTCCGTGTACACGTGCAGAGCAAATTCGGATAAAAGTATTTTTATGAAACTTCATATTTAAGCTTTTGACATCAATGGGACGAGTTGATCAACTTTTGGAAAAAATCGATTAACTAGAAATGTCAGTTTACTCGTGTCAGTTTTAAGATTTTTGCGAATATTTCACAATTGAGAAATATTTCGAAAAAAATTATTTAACAAAAGTTGCTATAAAAGTAATGATTAACAACTTTTATTTGAGACTTTTTTGATAAAGCAGCATAAATTAAACAAGTACTTTGTGATGGCGGTCAGTCCTGTGGTGGCCACGGCCACAGCTGTTTTTTTAAACTTTATAATCAGCTATTGTACTTTAAATTCTATTTTTATTTATGTAGCTCTGTTGAAAAAATTAAATATTTCGAAACTGGTCAGCTACGTTTTAGTTGTATTAGTTATGTACGCAACCCATACAACTCTTTCTACAAGTAAATTATAATATAGCACGTAGCGTGTTTTGCAAGGGTAATAATGAATTAGAAATGAAGTGGTCGGCCATTTCAATGAAAATTAACTTTATAAAAGGAGAAAATAGTCACACGTTTTGTTTGTTTACTAGAAAGGTTTTAAACTACAGCTTCTTTGACACCAACCTAAAAAATCGAAAAATAGCTTTTATAAGCAGGAAAATTAACCTTAAATCTGTGTGAAAAAAGAAAAATAGCAGATTTTGCATTTGTAGAATTTTGTACTTGAAAGCTGAACATGTCGTTCACAATAGATATAGCGGCTTTTGCAGGCAATCAGATATTTAGCGGATTTTACAACTGAAAGGAAAAAGCAGGCGTGTTTTGCAAAAGTACATAATTCCGTTTCTTATTTTAAGGGGGTTTATAGCGGGTTCAGCCCAATCTATAGTTAAATCGATAGACCTTTCAGTAATGTATCCAACGATTTTTGGTCCAAATCGAGTTTTGGGTTAAATAGCTGCCTTTGAAAGTGGATTACTCAAATAATGATTGTGAGACGCAACGTACGCCGTTATAAACTAAACAGTTTTAATATGTTTGCTGTGAAAATCTGACGAGTAGTCACTGTTCAGTTATTCGCGCCCATGTCTCGTTTAGTTTAATATTGCATCAATGCGGTCGCAATGAGGGCTAACTAAATGATAAGGGTAGTACCGGGTTTTGTGCCCTACACCCTTGCCCTAGGCCGAGGGTCGCAACTTAAAATGAATTGTAAATACATAATCTGATTTATAGGCAAACTAAATTATTTTTTTGTTATAAATGATATTTACTTATATGAATGTTTGCTATTTAAGAGATTAGCTTGCTAAAAAATTTTATATATTTTATTTAATAGTAGTAAATAAAAGTAACCCTAAGTATAAGTAAAATTAGATTTTTAATATATTGTCGTAAATTATAATGATGAGAAATGGGGTGTAATAATGCAACTGAATTTAATCATTATTTATTCATTCATTTATTTTTTAATTTATTTTTATTCTACTGCCACGGAGTAAGCAAAATAATACAGAATTTGTGAATATTAGAACTCATGTACGTACATAGCGTAGAAACGTAAAAAGAGCATACGTTATGATGGTTGAACTAGTTTCGGCCAAATATAAAAGGTGAGAAAGTAAAGAACGCAAACGGTATTATATATATTATAAAATTGCTTACTTTAAGTTTCAAATTTTTAACATTTTTCAGACATTAGGATATCTTGTACTTAAGTTGCGGCTGTTTAAACTTTACTTTTTACTGCGTTTTTGTTGCAAAATGTTTTTTGCTCTTTGTTTCAGAAATGTTCCCAACCCCTGCACTAGGCGGCTGCATTTTGCATTTAGCTATTACTGACAACCAGTGTTGTAATATGGTAGATACATTTAAAAAAATATCTAGATACAGATACAAATACCTAAGAAAAATTGTATCTAGATTAGAGATAGGTCGTTCATGAACGAACCGGCTCACTGATCCGACTCAGTACACTGACCGAAGTGACACGGTTCACCAAAATTGAAACGAGCCGGCTCACGGCTCACTGTATAGTTTCAAGTTTCAAGGATACGAGTGGTCGGGCGATTGTGAGCAGTGACCGGAGTGATCCGGATCTGGATCGATGTCATGTTGAACTTCGCGAGAACTCTGCGTGTAATGTATTATCATAAAGTGTATTATTTATTGTCATCAATTTGTAGGGCAGTTTATTTGAAATAATGGGCTTAGTCTGTATTTTCTTACAACCATACTATATAAAAATATTAAAAATATTGCCCAAATCCCAGATGTCCGATTTATAAGGGCAATAAACATCGCCATAAACTTAACACATCTGGTTTAAAATACAGTAGCTACATAAAGTGAATTGTTTGTTTCAAAAATGTTAGATAAGAACCGGGGCTAAGCGACGTTCTACCTACGAGCGAACGACCGACAACTGACCGGGTTAAGCAACGTTCTACCTACGAGCGAACGACCGACAACTGACCCGGTCTAAGAAAGAGCCGGCTCTAAGCGACGTCTACCTACAAGCGAACGACCGACAACTGACCGGGTTAAGCGACGTTCTACCTACGAGCGAACGACCGACAACTGACCCGGTCTAAGAAAGAGCCGGCTCTAAGCGACGTCTACCTACAAGCAAACGACCGACAACTGACCGGCTCTAAGCAACGTTCTACCTACGAACTAACGACCGACTTGTGTCTCGAAAACATGTTTACTTAACCGGATCACTGAGCCGGATCAATGAACCGGCTCAACAAACTGAACGACCTCCACTGATCCGGTTCCGCAAACTGAGCCGAAATTCCCATCTCTAATCTAGATGCAGATACAGATACAGAATTATAAAAAATATCTAAATACAGATACATGCCAAAAATGTTTGTATCTAGATACAGCTAGATACTTTTGAAAAAACACAATTTCAATAATGAAAACAGTGCATGTTAATCAGTATTATACAGGCTGTTCAAAAATGACCGTGACGTCACAAAAAGCCCACTAAATTCAAGGTAAAACACTTTTATACGGAATAAATGTATACTAAATAACGTATGTATTATGTTAGCACATATGCTAACGTATGAGCTGCGTATCTATAAGACTAATGTTAGTCTTATAGATACGCAGCTATGTTCTTATTAAGAGGACGTTCCTTTCAATCAAATTTTAGCTGTAATTGAAGTAGAATTCGTGTAATGTCACGATCATTTTTGATCACTAATAAAACATTACTGATAAGAAATATGTGATTTTTTTTTTATCTCATTCCATACAAATTTAATTTATAAACGAAATTTCAGTTGACATTCTCACGCTTACAGATTAAATTTATATGAACGTTTAATGATTTATTCAATTTTATGTCCTTTAGGAAACACACCTACTTATCTTACTGATTTCAATTAGGAAATGAACTTAATATCCATACTAGCATGGCCGGCCCTTGGGTGAGGCGGACTAGAGCCAGGCCTCAAGTGAAGAAATGCCTCAAAAAAAAAAAAAAAAATCAAAGCGTATTTTCAATCACTGGATACTTTTTTGGGGGCTTAATTTGTCTTGCCCAAGGCTTCACAAAACCACAGTGCACTCCCAAACCACTTGCGTGGATATAATTTTTCATATGGTTTTAGTAAATTACTCATAAATATAGCAAGACTAGTTATTCAGAAACTTAGTTGTCATTAATAATGACCCATTTTCCTTAAGTGTTGTACCTACTATTGTGGTACCTAAATAGCAGTACAATGGCACTAGAAAGAAAAGTATCTTCATCAACCTCACTTGTGTGTTAGATATTTGTCAGCGTTTCCTTCTATCTACGCCACTGTTAATAAAATGCTAATTTATACACAGTTATAAAATAACTTAATCGATTAAACTTATTAAAAAATTCTCAATGATTTTTTACTATCACAAAACAAACAAAAACAAATTCAAATTATCATATCTAACAATGAAATATTCTAGCATTTAAAACCCAGTATACGTTATAACGACTTGGCCCCAGGCATTTCTAATGCACGCGAGGAAAAAAGTTGAAATTTCATAATTTCAAGTGAAGACAGCTATAGTAAAAAATATAATTATAAATAATAATGCGTTTCCTTAATGTGAATGGGGCAAAATATAAAGCATATATGTTATCATAGCAGGCACGCTTGTGCGTGCATGAATATTTGGATTACAGGTGGTATTAGAAGTAAGCCAGCTCTACACTTATGCACGCCAACGTTGGTCCCAATCTGGACTACATTATTATTATTTTTGGTTCGATCGCCATTTGTCCATTTTGCGCAATGAGTTTAATATTAGAACCACTGTTGGCTCCAATGCTGTACAATATCGTTCTTCATTGCCCAAAAGTGTTCCAATTATTTTTGCTTACAATCATAACACAAAGTAGGCTTTTGCGCACTGCGAAAACAACGCAAAATTGACATTTACCGAGGACTATTACTTTGCGCTTTAAAGCACAAAGTATAGGCCAGCGTTTCCCAAAGTGTGTTCCGCAGAACCCCAGGGTTCCGCAATAAAAGTCAGGGGTTCCGCTGGATATTAGAATCCAACAGGGCAAAAGCATGCTTCTCATTAAACCTTGCTGTATTATCAAAGAGTCTCACACTTTATATGAAGAATATAAATATAAAATAATGACAAATCTAGCTCGCTTATACAATGTTTTTTTTTTTTAAATTTTAATGTTCTAGTTTTTAGGAATGCAATGAAAATGACTACTAATTTATAAACTCTTACTTTTGTACCGTAATTGTAAAAGGAAAGAGTTTGCAGTAATGTAATGTTTTTTTTTTTGTTTGTATTTAAAGTTGTATCAAAAATGTTTTCAATAAAAGGGTACCGTAATTTTTTGAACAGCGCATAGGGGTTCCGCGACAAAATAAGTTCGAGAACCACTGGTATAGGCTATACCACACCTTTAAGCGGAACCAATTGGAATTTTCATTTTATTAATTTTTATAGATAAGTAGTGATAATACTAGAAAATTATATATTTTTTTATGACGTATCTTTTTTAGGGATTTGTAGGTATGACCAACAAAATCCTTATACCGTCATTTTGTCGTCTGTCTGTCTGTTCGGTAAAAATTGTAGCCAAACGGCTAAACCTAGAGAGTTGAAATTTAGAATGCTTATACTACTCTTTGACCCGCACATAGGAAAAATTCTAAAACATCTAAAAAACATATCCCCCTAAAAATATAAACAAATATGTGCTCATCAAAAAAATATAAATATTTTTTTTAAATTCTGTGTAGAGTTACCTTAAAACGATCAAAATTTTATTTTTGCAAAATAAATTATTCTGATGCGATTTTTGCGAAATTGTGCAAAAAAAATTATCCCACACTTATCCAGATGGTTTAAATTAAAAATCTGAAAAAAATCTAAGTAATGTACATTGGTGTGAACCGGAATAGTACAGCAGGAATTTTTGATCAGATTATGTTTTCGGAAAAAAACGCATTTTTTGTGTTTTTTTGGTTGACGATGTACAAAAGTTATAGTTATGTAACACACTATGCTAGAAGGCGTATCCTGGTCTAATGGTTAGCTTGCTTGCTTGCAACGCAGCAAACTAAGGTTCACTTCCGGGCAGAGGAGACTATTTTATTATTTGTTTTTTTCCCCATTATTATTTTGTTTAAATTATTTTGTCAAAATTCCAGTTATATTTTGGCAAATGTTGCATTTAATTTTTAAGAGCGTAAATTTAATACTCAGTTGGAATTGTTGGAATTATATTTTCCTTCTATGTGTCATGTATACGAAAGAAAAGGGGCGGAGCATATGACTTAAAACAACCAATGGAAGCCATAGGCGCAATTTTCAACATCTTAATGAACCTTGCTATATAAAAAAATACTGCACATATTTAGAAACATAAATAATGGCATTATATGTTTTAAAATATTTTAACGAAAAATTTTTAAAGCTCTAAAATTAACAGACGATAAATTATTTTAAAAATATCGTTCATTTTGCCGTGATTACTACAAAGCAAAATTTGTCCTACATACTCAGCATGCCGCCTTCACTTATTATATATCTGCGAAACCCTGCAGTGTGTGAAAATTTACACTTCCCAACAATTTTTTGCCGAGAGCAAGCAGAATTCTCACGCAGCGAGATTTATAAAGAAAGGAAGGATTGTGAATGAAAAAAATTAATAAAAATGCAATAAACGTACCGAAGGCTCTGTGAAACTCAGTATTTGCCAGTCGTGACGACACTGAAGACAAAAGATGGTGTATAGCAGTGGTTCTCAAACTTGTTTGGCCTACCGCTTCCTTTTCAGAAAAAAAAAAAAATACTCAGCGCCTCCTGGAAATCTACATTATTTAAGCGAACAAACAAAAAGATATACAGAGTGATTATTTAATGGCGAGACGACGTCACTGGAAGTTTTAATAATTTGCCGTTTCATACACATCGTAGCAGGCGATTATGCGCGCATGCGCATGATCTTTTTTCTTCAAGGTTATTATAGTCATAGTATTCTGCTAGGAGGCACGTAAAATTCGGTGACGTCGTCTCGCCATTAAATAATCACTCTGTTCTCTAATAAACAGTTCCGTTTTCGCTACCTATAACCACGTAAACCTTCTTCCGTTTTCTTTCACTTAAATCTATAATATAATTCCCAGGTCTTATTTCGTTGAATCCACCTTTCTGATCCGTATTTATTCGTCTATAGGTATGAAATTCGCAACTTGTAGATCTGTGCCGATTAGCTTTTATTTCTGGAGCAGCGTGACGTAACATAATGGTGACCATTAGAAACCTTAGCGACAGTCATTTATGTTCGAACTGAGCACGACCGTAAAAATATTTATTGATAATAATTTTTTATCGGGACTATAAAAGGCGTTATCGTGAAATAAAGGGGCATTGGACGTAAATTATTGATTTATGCTCGAATGATTGGGAAATGGAAAAGTAAATATAGGTGATTAGCTTATTTAATTATTGAATGCGAACTGGCACGAAAGAATTTTATTTTCGCTTACATCTATATTCGTTTTGATAATACCATTTTTTGCTTTAAAATATACGAATCAAAGTTTTTAAATGAACTGACGTCACTTATTTTTTGTTCTTTAATATATAAACTGACGAAGATAATGTCAAATTATCGAAACCAGACTTTTTTCAATTGTGTGATTTAGTTTAATGACCTAATTCCCGAAAATAATTTATATTAATAATGTTAATATAATATACGAGGTGTGTAAATTAAATAACCGGACTGTTTTTCTAAAAAAAAAATATTCGAATAGAATTACATTTCAATATTGTCTCCCTCAAAATAACTTCCTTAGGAAGCCACACAGCGCTGGAGACGACTCTGTCAATCCTTATAGCAGTGCAGGAACTCGGATAATGGAATAGCTTTCAGCTGGTCGGTTATGGACGTTTGAATGTTTTCGAGTGTCCCAAAATGACGTCCCTTAAGGTGAGTTAGTTAGTTAAAATTTTTGGCGCACAGCAACAAAGGCTATTTGCGCCTAACGCAGCCCATTTAAATGACTAGACTATATATTAAAAACAATATATTAGACAATAAATAAATAAATAAAATTATTAAAAATACGCATACTCAATAAAAGAAATCTTGCACTGACAAACACAAATAAATAATATAAAAAGTCTGTTCGAAAATTTGAACAGACTCAAGGTGATGATAAGAGGCTGTAAAGAGGCCAATTACCATCGAATATCACAGTCAATAGCTAGAAACACATTAAAATAAGGTGCAAGACTTCGCACATAAAACAATAAGTTCGATTCTCTCAGGAAGAGTATCAGCCTGTCCATGAGTACCCTGTCGTCACCTAAAGCAACTGACAGGTCATAGCACAGGACTAACCTCTCCCTGACATCCTCGAACTGTATACACTCAGTTAAAAAGTGTAACACAGACAAATCTGTGTTACACGTCTCACAAAAAGGGGACTCTTCTCCTCGAAGGAGGTGTCTATGGGTCCACCAACAGTGGCCTATACGGAGGCGTGTGATGGCGGTTTCCTCCCTGCGGTTAATCCTGTAGGAAGAACCCCATGGTCCCTTGAGGTGATATTTCAATCTTGGGAAGAGGAAAAAGTCACAAGGTCTCACAAGTCAAGCGAATAAGGACGCTGATAAGACACTGGAATGTTTTTACTGGCCAAAAACTCTTTTATTAAAATTGCTGTGTGACAAGGCGCATTGCCGTAATGCAACACCCAGTTGTTCTTGATGTTTGGTCTCATACGCATGACCATTTTTCGAAGTTTTTCAAGAACCTCTCAGTAAAAGTGTTGATTGACCGTTAGGACTTGAGGCACAAACTCTTTGTGGACGATTCCCGGCTATCAAAAAAGCAAATGCAATTGCATTCGAACATGTTTTGATGTTCAAATTGCTCATTCTTGCTTTTTTGGGCCTTGGAGTGCTTGAAGTGTGCAATTCCATGCTCTGGTTCTTGGTTTCCGGGTCGTACTCAAACACCCAAGTCTCGTCACTAATAATAACACGTTCCAGAAAATGGGTATCATTTTAAATCAATTCCAAAAAGTCAAGGCACCCTTGCTTCCTAATGTCCTTTTGGTCTAGTAAAAGGTTTTTTGGAATCATTTTTGCGCAGATTTTTCTCATCCCCAATTCATTGGTTAAAATCTGATGAACAGTAGTGTGAGTCAAAATCAACTCTTCTGACTGTCAACGGACGATCTAAACGCACAAGATCCGGATTCGACATTTCTATCAATTCTTGAAAATGAAGGCCTTCAACTGCGTGATTCATCTTCAATCAACTTTTCCTTCTGAAAATGCCTTAAACCACCAAAAAACCTGTGTGTTGACAAAACACTGTCTCCGTAGACCTGCTGAAGTTTTGCAAAAATTTCCGTTGTACTGTGCCCAAGTCTCAAGCAAAACCTGATAGCACACCGTTGCTCGAAATGAATGTCACTCATTTTTAGAGCGCACTAAAAAAAACTGTTTCACGAAAAAAATCACTACGGACAACAAAATTGCTCTAGCGAGTTCAAACTCGTACTGTAGGCGTATCATATGGTCACGTGCTGCCCCTCCAAGTCCCGCGTCTCATATGTTGCCAGATCAAACGTTATGTTGCCAGTCCGGTTACTTAATTTACACACCTTGTATACTATAAAAAACGTACGATGTGCGGGTACTAGTCAGTTATAATATATTCTAAATTCTTGTTTTCTAATGGTTTTCTATCAAATTTCTCCTAACAAAGCTATGAATTGTCAAAGCTATTAGGTTGGAGGGAAAGTTCTGTCGTATTTTAAATAAACAACTGATTTTGCTTGTAAATAAAAGACACGTGTGGCTTATGAGACATGGGGATATTTTTATTATATCTTTTATTATCTGTTGTTGAATATAAAAAGAATTGTTTCAAGAATTCATCAGTATCTTACCATATTGAGAGTGAGCATGATGTCAGTGAATAAAGTGCATTTACGACATTCTATGTTGTATGAGTTCGAAAGAGGAAGCAACGAGTCGGTTGCATGTGAAAACTTATACATTTGGAACAGATGTTGTAAATGTTCGTACCTGCCAAAGATGGTTTACAAAATTTCGTTCCGGAGATCTTAGCATAAAAGAAGACTATGCTCATCACATCTCATTAGACACAATGTGGAGCCATTTCTGGACAGGCTGATTACTGGAGATGAAAAGTGGATTCTTTACAAGAATATTAAGAGAAGAAAACCTTACTGCAAACCTGGAACATCGTTAGCAACTCTTGCAAAACCAAATATTCATAAAAAAAAGTAATGATGGGACTGTTTGTGGTGGGATAGAAAAGGTCCAGTGTATTACGAGCTCCTAAAACAAGGGCAAACTGTTACTGTGGATCTGTACTGCAACCAACTAGATAAATTGCATGCAGCTATCAAGCAAAGAAGGCCAGTATTAGCGTCCAGAAAAGGAATCGTGTTCCATCAAGATAACGCTAGACGGCATACCGTAATGGTGACACAACAAAAATTAAGTGCGTTTGGATGGGAATTTCTTAGTCACCTACCATATTCACCTGATATTGCACCATCAGATTACTAGCTATTCAGATTTCTGCAAAATTGTCTAACAGGAAAAAAATTTAATTCTTTTGAAAGTGGTTCTAAGGCAATTGCTGACTATTTTCTTTCCAAGGACGAGAACTTTTACAGAAGAAGAATTGGCAGGTTACCTGAAAGATGGCAACAAGTTGTTACAAATAATGGAAATTATATAATTGAATAATATTATATATATACTTTTTTAAATATCTTAAAATATTTTTATTTAAATACGACAGAAATTTCCCTCCAACCTAATAAATTCTTGTTTTCTAATAGTTTTCTGTCAAATTTTTCCTAACAAAGCTATGAATTGTCAAAGCTATTTGCCCAAACAGATATAATTTGCCCAGGAAGAACCTATTTTCTTAAAATAACCATTTTCCGGTGACATATATAAAGATTACACAAACAAAGTAAAACCATTCTTAGAAAGTCTATATTTGGCAGCAACACCCATTAAATAAAATGTATGAGTATTTATTTTTCAACTAATTCCCTCCCTGTATTTGTCAAAACTACCGTTCTTTTGAACGACTTGTGGTCAGGCCTACCTCCGTGTACACAATAATTAAAGCTAGCCCCATTATATATCATATATTTAGTGAATACTCCATGGTCCGTAGATTCTTTTTAACATCACTCCTTTGATGTTTACACTTAATTTCAGTAATTTTATTTCAAATCAACTGTTTTGAATGTTAATTGTGAGAAAACTGTAGCTGAAAACTGTTTTAATATCATGAAATTGTTATTGTTTGGCGACATTCTGCAGATAAATGAAAACTGTAATTTGGAATAATTATATGTTTTTGAATGATATGATATTTTTTTTGTTAAAAGTGTAATGTTTAGGTAGGTATGACATTTTCATGGGTTGTTGAGTTTTCTGGGAAACTTGAGGAAATAACAGTACATAGCACATAGCACACCTTTGATTATATGAATTTAATATGGTTTATTCTTCATCATCGTCTTCTACCAGCCGATTTTGTCACAGCATATAAGGGTACGAACACGTAGAAAAATTGATGTTAGTGCCGACCGGCAAGAATAAATTTCCATTTTCTTTCAAATGTACCTGGATACGTAGAAAGATCGTCGGTACTTGTAGGCGCATGCTTCATGCTCCTATAAGTAAGCAGGAATCTTTAAAACATTATTTACTAGCTTACAAGAACCAATCAGTCATTTTTTAAATATATATTGTTGATTTTTTTTAATTTATTTTGTAGCAAAATACTTATATTTCATGGATATTAATAAAATATCTTTGATGTTGTGAATTACTGACCTTTACAATTATTATATTATATCAACATTGGCGCAAGAGTTCGAGATGATCCAAGACATCCTGTTTCGAGGATTCCTGGCCAAATTTTAAATCTGTGTATAGTTTGTTTCACGATAAGTTGAAGTGACTATCTACTTATGGTCCTAAACACAGTGGGTGGTAATTACAAATAACTCTAATCCCTTGTTTGTACCCATGAACTAGCCAGAGATGTATAAGGTATAAATTACATTACACCATGTAATGACACAATTGTAACAAGAAATAAACATAAGATATCATCAAAATAAACTTTATTTTTATTATAAAAACAATTAATTTATAGAACTTATAATTAAATTTAAAACATTACAATTAGTATTTAAAACATTACAATAAAATAATTTTTAAATTAAATAATGTTTAAGATAAAAAAAAATCTTACAAGTCTAAATCATTCTCTGAATCAGTCTCTAAATTAATGATTATAGTACGTTCTATATCGTACGAAATAAACTCAAAAGGTTGGGTGGATACGTCAAATAAATGTCAAACAAGAGCACCGTCTAATAAAGGTAAACGTATTACGATACTTCATGCAGGTTCTGAAACTGTATGGATACCGAATGCACTCTTGGTTTCTGCGAAAAATATCAAAGATTCTAGACTCGACTACCATGACAATACCATGGCGGAAATGTTCGAAAACTGGTTCGAAACTGGTTCGAAAAAAAGTCCAAATCATTCTCTGAATCAGTTTCTAAATTAATGATTATAGTACGTTCTATTTGAAAAAAGACTTTCTTTTGTATAGTGCAAGCAAAATTTCACTAGTGTTTTTCCATCTGCCTCTCATTCAATGCATGTGGAACCCATCTGCCGACTTTCTGGATCTTACCCATCTCTCGTAGGCGATTGTAAACAGCTTGTTGACTAACGCCTCACTGCTCTGCTAGTTGTTTTTGTGATTGACTATCGTCTTCCTGTAGCAATGTTTCCAATTTTGTATCTTCATATTTTTTTGGAGGTTTTCCATGTTCTTTGTCTGTAAGATCAAAGTCACCACTTTTGAAACGCTGAAACCATCCTTCACACGTATCTTGCGATGGAGCATAGTCACCATAAGCTTCTTGAAGCAATCGGTATGATTCAGCAGCAGTTTTTTTCAAATGAAAACCAAACAGTAGTACTGTCCGCGAATGCACTTTATTTGGCAGAAAATTTGACATTTTTAACACAGTAAAACAAAACTATATGATCACTTTTCAAATTATAACCTATACGAATTTGACACTTAATGATAACTTAACAAAACGCCATATGTGTTGAAACTTTGAAATATACACTCTGTTTGCGCGGCAAGTTTGAAAAAAATCCGCGTTTCATACTTGTAGACCTGGTATATAATTTTTTTTTTTTCTCTAAAAATTAAAGGTCTCACTTGACACACATAAAGAGAAATATGATATAGACATGCAATATTCGAAAATTAGAGTTGTATAAAGTGTAATTCTGATCAGCACACACAGATGTCATGAGGGTAGATATAAAGGGACTCAAGAGTACTTCATATCAATGAAATGTTTATTTCAAGTGTTATTCAGAACTGAAACTGAAAAGTATATTTCGGGATACGTTTTAGTAATATAATACAGAATTTTGAAAGCACTCAACAAAAGTTAGCAGTTTTTTTTTCATTTTGTGTCTACTTCATAAATGGCCATGTGTCAAATAAAATTTGATATTTGAAAATGAAAAAAATTTCTACAAGGTCCGGAATAAAATTGAATGTTATACAATATGAGAAATTTTTTTACGAAAATGTAGAATTTCAAATTTGTTTTTTCATATCAACAAAAATATATTGCACGTTGGGCACAAGTGTAGAAGAAATATTTCTTTGTAAAATGCTTACAGAATTATCAGACCAGGGGTATACAAAAAGTGTCAAAGGCAATGCTCGTTTTTTTGGATCTTCCAATATATTACTTTTTTATATAATATGAGGTATGTGAACTTCGCTTGTTGCGTTATACCTAGTAAGCGTCGACGTAGAATAGCGACTTTACAGGATGTAGCCATCAGTTTTAAGTTGACTTCCGTTGAATTTGTTTCGCTAAGTTTATCATTCAAATTTACTAACGAATTTAAGTTATAATTGGATTTTCTTAATAATAATAATAATAATTATAATAATAATAAGTAATCTAGCGTAATTTTCGCGGCTGCATATCGCCAGGGTTTGGGATGCAGTCGTGTGTATTTAGCTCCACTAGTCTCTAGTATGACGAGGCTCAAAAGGTTGCTGAAGTCTGAGATTAGTGGACGCTTGTCAAGACCTGACAAACCCCAAAATAATAATAATATGGTATTGACCAAATACCGGTTATACCGTACGTCCCTTCTGACATAGAATCGGTGGTGGAAAATTCCAAGTGCCGAATTTATTGGAATTACTCCTTCCCCACCTCGAGGTTAGTGACAGCCACTAAGCCGGACATAACCCTCCTGGATATCGAGACCAAACAGATGTTTGTGATCGAATTCTCAAGTCCAGCTGAGAAGAATATCTCTCTCAAGGAGGAGAAAAAGAGATCCAAGTATATGGACCTCTTGTCCGAGCTTAGAAAGCTGTATCCCGGGTATAAAGTTAAGCTTGTAGTCCTGATAGTTGGTGTTTTGGGTGGCATGAAAGCCTCCTATCGAAGGGAAATCGAGTCCATTCCCGTCTGCAGATCTTCTGCCAACTCTTTGATCTGCAGGATGCAGAAAGCAGTGCTGCTCGGGTCACTCCGCATTGTGCGGGCACTGGATCTAGCGTAATTTCCGCGGCTGCATATCGCCAGGGTTTGGGATGCAGTCGTGTGTATTTAGCTCCACTAGTCTTTATTATGACACGGCTCAAAAGGTTGCTGAAGTTTGAGATTAGTGGACGCTTGTCAAGACCTGACAAACCCCATAATAATAATAATAATAATAATATTAATTATAGCTTTTTCGTGTATATTTAGCTCCACTAGTCTGTAGTATGACGCGGCTCAAAAGGTTGCTGAAGTTTGAGATTAGTGGACGCTTGTCAAGACCTGACAAACCCCATAATAATAATAATAATAATAAGCGTCTGCATATCGCCAGGGTTTGGGATGCAGTCGTGTGTATTTAGCTCCACTAGTCTCTAGTATAACGCGGCTCAAAAGGTTGCTGAAGTTTTAGATCAATGAACGTTTGTCAAGACCTGACAAACCCCATAATAATAATAATATATTTTATTTCCTTAGATGTTTTTTACAGAACATATGGAACAAGTCATACAATTGGTATAAAAAAGTATAAAAAAACTAGTATAAAAGTACAATCTACAATAAGAAAATAAGCATTTAACAACAATTAAAATTTGGATTTAATTGTTCATTATTGTTATTGCATTGTTTACTAATTGTATACGCATGTATAAAAATGTAATTTAGGATTTTGCTGCAATCAACAATTAACGGGGCGAATCTACATTAAATCAGGGCGAGTTATATAATCTTTCGTAACTTCTTTGTTTATTGAGTTATAACATTCCTTTTTGGCATATCATTTTTTTTTTTTTTTTTCTTAAGTCTTTTAAATGTTTTTTTTTTTACCTATAAAAGGGTAAACTGGTAAATTTTTATTAGATACATAGAATTCCGGGAACATATTCTTTCCATAACGTAAGCATCGAACCCTTTATATCTGCTGTGCTTCTTGAGTTATTCCTTTCTGGCATATAGGTGACTTTCTAAAATCTTTCGGTATTTTTCTGACAGTCTTTTTAAATTTCATTCCTAAGGGGTAAATTAGTATTTTTTATTTGAAATAAGAAATTCCAAGAGTACATTTCTCGATATGACGTAAAAACCCACTAAGAAATTATTTTTCGACCCCTATGGGGTGAAAAGGAGTAAAGTGAAAAAGGCCAGATGAGCTATCGACTAGGTTTTTGCTTATAAAAGTTACCCATGCACATGTTTAAAAACAAATTGAAAATTTTACACTAATGAGTAAACAATGTGATCTATAAAGAACCATGACTTATAATAATTGCACGATGATGGCAGATCGTCAATATACCGCAGCGAAGCATGGGTACTCAGCTAGTTTAAATATAAAATAATTTCTTTTTTTTATGAGTCAATACCGCAATCAGTACCGCCATGAATGCCCAAGTATTTAATGATTTTATTCATTCTACTCCACTCTATTACTTTCTTAAAAGACCACAGAACAGGACTAAATGTCCCAATTACACTGCGCCCACAAACATCCATACTCTGACCAGGATTCAAACACGGAACCTTTAGCTCGTGAAGCAGGAGCACTGTCTCTAGGCTACCAATGCCGACAAATTATTACAACGTCATGTATTAAGTTGTGTAATAAATTCCCGCGTTTTTTGTATTTTATCTTTTTCCCGCAATTTTGTGTTTTGTTGGGTTAAGTTTATGTATGCATTATTGAGTGTTTTTCGTGCTCTACAAACTTACAGCAAATCTATTTAGTACTGGCGTCGGGAAATCAGTTTCGCGCAGAGGAAGAACGCATTCGGAAAGAAAGAGAGGGTCGAGCGCTTGGAATGTACAGTACGAGACACAAGTTTTCATCAAAATATTAATTTTTTCCACAATTTAATGGATTACTTTTTATATTTCATATTTTCTGTTCACTTCTTTCTTTCTGTTTTCTAGGTGACGAAAATGTGGAACGTTCCCTGCTGCAGCTTACTTAGTCATAAAGTCAATCACATTACTAATAATCTCCTTACACTGACTATGGTTTACGCGCCCGCATAATTTCGTCTTAAATTCCATTATACTTTTTCATCCGAATGTACTTTCACTGATGCTTGCAGCAAGACAGTCTGAAGTCAACTGACGTCCCCACTCCAATTTCTAGTGATTGCTACTGCGCACCCAAGGTCATCTGCCAGGCTTAAATAGATGGATTGTACCTGCTTTAATTTTCGGAATTAATTAATTTTAATTGAATTTGAGGCTTTTGAAATGGAAGTTCCAGGAGGTAAAAAAAGTCATTTTCGACATCTGCACTATTTTGCCTTTCGTCGTGGTCAAAAATCTACGGAAGCAGCTCGCGAAATTTGTGATGTATATGGAGTAGATGCTATAGCTCCGAGGACCGCGCAAGATTGGTCTTCCAAGTTTAAAAATGGCAATTTTGACTTCGGTGATGCACCTCGCTCAGGCCGCCCTCCCGACTTCGACGATGATCGTCTCAAGATGTTTTTGAAGGAAGATGGTCGTTAAACAACACGAGAGTTGGCCGAAAAGATGGAATGTTCCTTTACGACCATCGCTAACCATCTTTACTCCATGGGCTTTACTCAAAAACTTGGGAATTGGGTGCCACGTAAATTGAGCGATGGCCACAAGATCTCAATGATCTCAAATGGGAGATTCGCATCCACCATACACTCCGGACCTTGCGCCAACGGATTATTACCTTTTCCGCTCCATGTCGAACCAAATAAGGGACGTACCCTTCGCTAACGATGAAGATCTCAAAACCTGGCTCACAAACTTCTACAACACAAAATCAAAAGATTTTTGGCGAGACGGCATCAACAAGTTGGTCGATAGGTGGGAACAGGTTGTAAATAATGATGGAGAATATATTATTGATTAATTTGTTACTATAATTATTCTTTTCTTCAATAAATCTTATAAACAAAAAAACGCGGGAATTTATTACACAACCCAATACTTCTGGTTTGGATGGTCCCAATTTCTTTTCTTCTTTTTGACGTTTTCCTATTAAAGGTTTGCCATTCCCAGAAGCCATCGACTCCATCTTCCCAGTGTCCTTCACACAGATCTTTTTCGCAGATTAAGTTATTGATGTGTGGTTTCCATTTCACTGATGTTCTTCCACTTCTTTTCTTTCCTCTTGAAAACCTTTAAAAGGTCTCCTTAGTTCACCTCTTAACAAGTGTTTCAAAATGAAAAATAAATTTCTGAACCCAGAATTTCGGACCGGAATAAAATTAAATGTTACACAGTATGAGAAAATTCGCAAACAATCTTAAAACTTTGTGATACAACCGTTTTGTAAATATTGATATTTCATCCGTTTTATTCCGTATTCTTTTGGTTTTCCCTATTTTTTCTGGTGTATTGCAAACTTCTTCTCATGAATAAGGCACAACAATTTTTATAATTTTGTTAGTTCATTAATGCTTCTAAGGGCCGAGAGTTCCAGTTCCTAATAAACTCCCTAATAGTTATTAGACACATAATATATTTATGAAGCTAATAAATTTATTATTGGTGATTTCCAAGTTACAAAATCCTTCTAATAGTTTATTAGCAACATAATTTTTTGTTTTTGTATTGGTATTTCTTATGAAGATAGTAACACGGTGCAAGAGGGATAGAGCTATACGTAAATTTGTAGGGCTAAAGTGAGATGAAATTTTGACAATGAATATTTTGACATTAAATATTTTGACAATAAATAGGTTTTAGACTTTACATTCAATGACTTTACGTATATTTTTTGTGTTACTGTTAAAATGACAATTAAACGGCGTTCAACAAATTTTATCACAGAAAAAGAGGACAATATAGACAGAAGAGAAGTTAATAAAAATAGCATTTTATAATACAAAAGTGACTGAAAATAAGAAGACAGCCATATTTTGCTTTATTTTACATTCCTTAAACAATATGAATTAAACTTATCAGCAATTTTCAGCCACACATCTTTATTATTCTGCCAATAATTGCGTCTGTCTTCTTATTTTCTATCATTTTTATATAAGTAGTAATGCTTAAGGTATTGTTTTTAATGTGTTGTAATCGTAATTGAAATAAATACATATATAAAAATAAAAGACAATGTTTATTTAAAAATATATATTTATATATTATTCTTTATATATCACATTTAAAATAAATGCCCAAAATATTCTAAAAACGGTTGTCCATAATTTATAAATTCATCCAAACAGATCGTCGATTTCGTCAAAATACAACTAAAATGTATATAATACACTAAAACCACCATTATAGAAATGTTTAAAAACTACACATTCGTATATTCTTTTAAAATTATACTGTTTTTCAATTAAAATTGAAATATTAACACATTTTGCGAACTTGTTTTTGGTTATATGTCACTTTATTAAGCAATTCATGTTGCCTATAAGTTATTAGACAAATAAGCCTATTTATTAGCAACCTAATAACTATTTCGGTGTGGAACTCTCGGAAAAAAAATTATGTTGCTAATACCCTTTTCACACTATATCTTTAAGACGAGTGAACTTAAAGTTCACCGATGTTTAAGATCGGTATGCTTTCACACTTGATGTTTAAATCTCCAGTGCTGTCATCAGCTACAGTAATTTTGTCCTTAAGTTACCGTCATGAAATTACCAGTTTTGAACTGTCTGCGCAGACGCACATTTTGAATTATAAACAAATATGTATATTTCATTTCATCCTACAATAAAGACACTACAATAAAGAATATATTACACCTGTATTAACATGTAAGTTGATACATTTTATCTCAATTATTGTAGTGCTGTATTTTATTAAACACATTATTAAAATAAATAATTTTACTATAACAACAAGTATAAACTTCTTATAACGTCGATATAATACAGTATTCTTGTTTATGATAATATAAAATGTTGACAGCACAAATTCAAGGAGTATTTTTTTATAATAGAAATTAAGTTGGCAATGCGGACGAAGTTTAAGACGCAGATCTCTGTCTTAAACATCGCTTGTATTTAGACGAAGCCATACGGTTTCACATTAGCGTTTAAAGATACATTCACTTTAACATCCGATCTTAAAGATCTAGTGTGAAAAGGGTATTATAAACTTATTGGACAGTTTATTAGCAACTGGAACTCTCGGCCCTTAGTGTAAATATTTCGCTTTTATTGGTGTTGTTCCATTAAAACGTTGAGTAATCCATGAGGATTTTTTTTTTCAGCATACCGTACTATTTTTTATATTTCCGAAATAAGTACCTAGCATAAACGTTGATGCGGTTTAGACTCATAATTCTTAAATACTTAAAAGTAGTTTTTTGTTGTTAACAGTCATATTTCATTGATATATTCTCGTGTGTTTTGAAGCAATTAGAGGTCGTGCGCAGGTGCGCATGACGGAACAGACGTCTAGTTAGCGAAGGACCCGGGACTCACGCAATTTTATCGAAATTATAGTGTTTATCAAAGGTACAGGCTTCACGTAATACGAACCTGTCAGTAAGACAAAACATGCCGTATATTACTGATATCAGCTTAGGATCGAACATTATATCAACGTTTTTTTTGTATACAATTTTTAACTGTTGAACAAAGATTTCAAAATGGTCACATAGTATGGTGGCGCCAAATAAGTGCTTGGTATAAATTTGATGGAATTTAGATGGTTGTTAGCACAAAGTTTATCAATAGTAAACTGAATAGAATTTTCCTAGGTGAGACTTACGCCGGATTGGCAACTCAGCGTTTGATCTGGCAACATTTGGAACATGGGACTTGAAAGGGCGGTAGGTGAACATGTGATACGCCTTCTATATGAGTTTGAACTCGCTTGAATAAGTTTGTTGTCCGTAGCGATGCTTTTCGTAAAACATTTTTTTTCTAATTCGTTCTAAAAATGACTGACATGTGTGCAACTCATTTCGAGCAACGGTGTGCTATCAGGATTTGCTTCCGACTTGGGCACAGTGCAACGGAAACATTTGCAAAACTTCAGCAGGGCTACGGAGAAAGTGTTTTGTCAAGGACCCAGGTTTTTTGGTGGTTTAAGGCAGTGTTTCTCAACCTTTTCTGGCATGGGACCCCCCAAAATAACTTAAATATTGTCTGCGGCCCCCCTATATATATGTTTATGTGTGTGTGTGTGTATATATATTTATATATAGGCTTACCATAATTATGAAACCCTAAACCAGGACAAGAACGGGAGTTAGGGCAAAGGAAAAAATTTAACCACAAAAAATTGTTTTATTATTAAGTCTTACAAAAGAAATATGCAGATGGTCTGCTGCAGCAGAAAGTTTATTATTTTAATATTGTACCAATACAACAAATAGTTTTAAGAGCAGGTTCTAACTTATAAATTGTTGTTGCTATACCAATATAATTCAATATTCATTTAGTCAATAATCGGGATTTATGAAAATAATTTAAAAAATAGTTTTGTTTCTCTAGTTATACCCGATAGTGTATGCATATATATGTTTCTATATTGTCCATAGAAGCACATTCTACATAACAATGACTTACATTATAAAATTATAGTGCGTTCGAGGGTGAGTTTGCAGTATAGCTCTTATGGAAAATGGGAGCGGTGTTGCCAAATGTTGTAAAAGTGTCACATGTGTCAATTATAATAATATGAAAAACTCGTATGATTTACAAAAATCAACTCTTATAAAACTCAAAATAACACTCAACAGAAACAAATGGCCATTTGTAGAATACTGCGGCTTCACAGATCAGCGCGTTTTAGAGCTGGCAACGTCGACAAGCAAGAAAAGGATAGTGTCATTGTGTAAACCTATTAGAAAGTATGAAAAAGAACTACTCCATATGCCCTGTACTGCAAACTCACCTATGAACGCACTATAACAAAAATTTCTACAAATACCTTTCTAGTCGCTCCAATTTTGGTCTGCTTGGAGTCAAAATTAGTATTTAATGTGGACTTTAGTAAGTCCACATTATAACACACTATTTCAAGTATTTTCTGCACTTTTATCACTTAAAAATAACTAAAAACGTCAGAAAAAAATGAAGACGCCACTTGCAAAAATCACGTATCACTACATATCAAGATGGTTAATCCTGATAAAGCTTATTAAGGAATATAGTCATTAACAATTAATACATAAGGAACAGAATTGCTTAAAATAATTCTTTATGAGAATAAACACATATATTAATATTTTATCAATAGTATACAGGTGGTTGGAATTGAACTACCGGGCCCATTACACTATTTTTTTATTATTGAAGATGAGGTATAACGTTAAATTTGGAAGTTACTTGGTACTACATGATCTAAAATAGTTTATATTTTGTTACTTTGTATCTTTATATAAATAGTTATACATTTTGATTGAGGATTTATTAAAATTTCAGAGCTATAGCGTTGGAGATACGGCCTATATGGTAAAATGGGAGGACAGAGGTGATAATAGGATGACTTTTGGGCTATCAATGATAATTCTGAGATCTCAGAAAGGGATGAAAATTACTATTGGAAGTATAATAGAGTTATCTCTCGAGAATTTTATACAGGTTAATTTTTTTATTTACAGGTTCATTTGGAGGCCTAAGATGTCCCCCCCCGGGCATTATGACCTTAAGGCCCGGTCTTTCCACCTTCATTTAAACCACTAGGTAACTATCCGACAGATAATGTTATCTGGAACTTTATCTTCTGTATATATATATATATATATATATATATACGAAAGAAAGTTCTTGACGAAATTAATAGGGGTATTAAATAAAATTCTTATTTCATAATCGTCATATATTTATTAAAAAAATTATCGAGACGTTTCGATTGGTAATCCAATCATCCTCAGTCCAATATTATTGTCAAATGTATAAAATCATGTATTTCCACATTAAAATTTTTGGAACGGACAGGAACGGTTAACCATAGTCTAGCCGAGCGGTCTGTCCTATACTATATATAGGTATAGGACAGACCGTTCGGCTAGACTATGATTAACCGTTCCTGTCCGTATATATATATATATATATATATATATATATATATATATATATATATATATATATATATATATAGGGGTGGGGGAGCAAAGGAGGGATCTTAAGGTGTATCAACATAGAGGAAACACGATTTTTCTCGAAAAGACGATGTGTGAGCAATTTGGGAAAAAAATTTGGTGACCAGAGTTTACCCAAATAATTCGATGGTAGTATTTAAATTTTCGGAATAAACCGGAAGTAGAGGATATCAAGGACAACTTCGACTTTTTATATAGTATGGCTGTATGGCGTGTTGGGTATAATTGGATAAAACTTTTGAAAAGAAACAACCTTTACATAAACATGTTTTTAATATCTGTTACGATTACCTATAATTGCTTGCAAGTATTTTTGTTTACAAGTGTTCCATTGTCCCAAGTTGCTTTCCATTTTGAACACTTTCGCATCATTACTCTTTAGTAGTTCGGATCATAACAAAAAAATATTGCAAGTTCAAGTCGTACCTATTTGAAAGTACTTGAAGTACCACCAACGTGAACCGTTTTAATTAGTTTAAATTAGTTGTCAAAATAAGTATAATTTATTTTATTTAAGTTTAAAAGGTATATTTTAATGAATATATCTTGCAAAATTGAGCGTTTTTCTATTATAATTTCATGCTTCGATGTTATATGACTTCGCGGCCCCCCGACGAAGCTTTCACGGCCCCCCGGTTGAGAAACGCTGGTTTAAGGTATTTTCAGAAGGAAGAGAATTGATTAAAGATGAATCACGCAGCGGAAGGCTTTTTCATGTTCAAGAACCGATGAAAATATCTACAGAATCCGGGATCTTGTGCGGATTAGATTGTCTGTGCATTAAGGAATTTCATTTGATACCCCACTCAAAATTCAAAATTATATATATTTATATATATATATATATATATATATATATATATATATATATATATATATATATATATATATATAATAAGTATATTAGATTATTCCGTTCCAAAACTATATAATTATCCCAATAACTTCTACATTATATCTATCTATATATATATCTTCCCGTTAATTTTATATTTGTTTATATATTTCCCGCCATGTATTTTTTTAACTTTTCATAGCTTTCCTATTTGTGGGTCAAAATGCTGTACAATCATGCCAAAATAAAACTTTTTATGTTTAGCCGTTTGGTCACAATTTCTACCGAACAGGTGGACTATACTGACGTTACAAGGGTTTTTTAATCATACCTACAAAACCTAAAAATTAGAGTGTATATTGTAACTTCTGGTTGACAGTAAAATTTTGTAAATATTTCTTCCAACAACTTTTTCTTTTTTGATGTAAAAATAAAATATACTTAAACTTTAGTTTTAAGCTAATTAGTTCTGATTTAGCTCCAAGTCATTAATATTATAAAGTACGAGAATATAATGACAAATGGTTATTGTGTGAATCGAGATGATCTGTAATGTGTGATATTTGGAGGTAGATGATCGGATGTTTCGGTACCTGTATACCGTGTCTGGTCCAGTGGAGGACGAGTGCGCTAAGCAGGCCTCAGAGGTGAGAGCAACGTGTTATTACAGATCACTGTCGATTACGGAATTTTGTAATCGGTTATTAGAGTCAGGTTTACAACGGAGAAAACACCAGAGAATTTTAGAAACAACTCACCTTAACTTATGTGGGTTAAAGTAAAGAATCTAAAATAGTTTTAAGACAGGGAGATTTGTCACTCTCATATAAAGTATGGAGTAAAATTTAGCAATAAAACAATTTTGTTACAATAAAGATGTTATGTTTCTTTCTGGGTTGATTTTTCACCATTTCTTGTGTAATTTGGTAAGTAAATTCTTAGTATTAAAAGTGTAAATGCATTTCAAATATAAGCTTACCAAAAATTCTTGGAAAGATCATATAAATCTGCTGGATAGATCATATAAATATTGATGAATTATTGCACAGAATGAATACTTCTCTGGAAATTATGTATTCAATTAAAAGACCTAAATTAAGCGCACAACGATATAGTCAATTAAACTCAATCCGAATTAAAACTAATAACAACCTATACAACAAAATTTGCAGAGAATTTTTATCTATTTAATAGAATATTTTTAATTGTAAACAAAATGGTTAAGAAAATTTTGAACACTATTTATAGATACTTTACCGCCATCTTGGATATGCCATGGTTCTCATTATAGGTACAGCGGTAAAAATGATTTAATTTTCGTAAGGAACGTGTGTAGTAAGTGGCATTCTATTATCATCAATTATATTATTTATCGACGAAAGTCCTAAAATATAAACAATCATGCCGAAAAAATGTTGACATACTATTGGAACATTTCTACACAAAACTATAAATACAGAAGTTATTTAAAACCCACAAATTTATTTTAAAAATCACACCTGTCAAACGTGTCTGAGATCTATTGTTAAGTTATTCAGCGATAAAATTTTAACATTTTTTTCCCTTATATATAGCACAAATAATTTTTCCATCTATCTAGGTCCAGCTTTTGATGACAATTTATACTGTAAAGATAGACAGACATACACATGTGTGACGATATAAGATTTTCTTGATTATATCTTAAAAATTAAAGTTAGAAGAAAATGTTATAAAAGTGATGTTCTGTTGCAAATGTTATGTTGTGAACGTGGCTTTAATAAGCCAATGAAGAAAGGTCTTGTGATGCATTGGGGCAGTTCAATATTTTGTTTTGGACTTGTTTGATTCTAATAACTCATAACAAGATTCTGTAAGATAAAAACAAAAAAGATTTCACCTCGGCCACAGCATATATAAAGCTGTTCCACTAGACCATAGACGTATGAAACGTAATCACAGGAGATAAATTTAAATATCAAAACAAACAAAACTAATATTCCGAATTGTGAAAATTTTCTATTGTATTAATAGTCCAAAGATTTAACAAATATTAGCACGATACATGGAAAGACTTCACAATTAACAAAACACAATTAATAACTTATGAAAGTGATACCTAAAGTCAACCGACTGACAATGACAAGAAGAGACGCGGAGGAACAATTAAGGTAATTAAAAAACTACTACTGTTCAAAATGGATCTTATAGTTCACATCAGATAATTGAAAAAAAAAAATGTTTTCTACTTCTACCAGCTAACAATTTTTTGGGTTTTGGAAACAGAAAGAAATCGGATGGAGCCTAGTTTGGCGAGTACGGTGCATGCTCGATTAATTCGAATCGTACTTCATGCAGTTCCTCCATCGCAATTACTGATTTGTGGAAAGGTGCCTTATCTTGGTAGGACTTTTTTCTTTGCCCAATGGGGCCTTTTGGATTTGATTTCTTCGTTTAATCTGTCTAATAAAGACGCAAAATACTGGTCTATTGTTGTTCATCCATGTTGCAAGTAGTCGATAAAAATTATTCTACTAAAATATTATTAGTAAAATTTTGTTTGTTCTTTTTACTATGGAAATTTTGATATAATGCTAAAAACGAATTATTTTCGGAAATTTTTGGGCAATTTGGTATTTTATTTTCGGGATTATATGGAATTCTACTTAGGGTAAAGTTGGTATAGATGCCCCAGTGGGATAAACGCCCCACTTCGCATATATCCATAACGGCGTGTGTTTATATCATTTCAGTACTGACAGATTGTACGAGAAACACAGTTTTCTGAAATAAATGTGTTAAATTATCATCATTGTTAATAGTTTATGAAAAATTAAATTGTAAAGGTAGGTGCTCATATGAGTATTTCAATAATTACGACATTTTGTCTTAAGGTTTTATGACGTAACTATAACTTTAACAAAATTAGTTTCATTACTAGGTATCAGAAGACACTTAACCTCACATTATAGAGTAGAAAATAATGCTCAATATTGTATACATTCGAAATGAACAGATGGGGCATCTATCCCATAGAAAAAGGATATAAGGCCGCAATAAATGTGGGATATATGGCTCAGGCATTGTATATATAATCTTATAATAAAATATATATGAATATATATAATCTTATACTAACATTTTCCCAAGGACACGCAACAACATATATGCCAAAATAGATACTTGGCAAAAATATGAAAAGTTTTAAAAATTTATTAAGTCCTATCAAAAAATGTTTCAAATAAAAGTTGTTAATTATTACTTGTATAGTAATTTTTGTAGAATAGATGTTTTAGAAAATTTTCTCTGTTGTGATATATTCGCAAAAATCTTAAAACCGACACGAGTAAACTTACATTTATAGTTGACCGATTTGTACCAAAAGTTGAACAACTGGTGCCACTGATGTCAAAAACTTAAATATGAAGTTTCATAAAAATCCGTTTGGCCAAAATTGCTCTACATATCTCCATGGACCGACAGACACACATACCAACAGACATCATGCTAAAAATAATCAAAATCGGTATGACCATTCCGTATATATGTTGGTAGTCGGTAAAAAAAAATAATAATAATAAATTGTAATTTTTAATTGTCATTTTAAAACAATATTAAAATTGTTGGTCAAAATCTAATGTATTATTTTAGTGAGGCATAAATACCACCATATGGGGCAAAAATCCCATCGATATGGGATATATGGCCAATTACAGTACTATTTTAAATCATAAATTTTATATATTTAGAATAATTATAAGTGTTTTAATCTTATGTTATTGTGTAGTAAAATTATCTAAGAATTATAGCAAAGTAACAGATAAAGTTTAATAATTAAGATTATTGCAAATCGATTGTTTTTCTATAACTGGGGCATCTATCCCACCTTTACTATATGTGGAAAGACATCTGCCTTGGTGTTAGGCTTGCACATTTATACAAAAAAAAAAAAAATAATAAAAATATTTTTCTATATATAAATAACGCCAGGTTTGGTCTCGGTGGTTTCATAATTTTATTATGGTTGCCACCTATTGCTCCAATAATAGATGGACACCCTACCATATTATAAAATCGTTTTTATTTATTTATTTATTTTTTTAAGTATTATTGGCAATTTTCTAAAATCATTTTTTAGAACTAAAGCAACTGAAACTTTACGTATGATACGTGACATAGGATGTCAACTAAATCCATGATCATTATTATCCTGAAAACGTCCCTTACCAAAATATCTCAACACGGATAATAATTATAGTTTTCAATTCATAGCTCGTCACCTATGTGATACATGATTAATTTCATTTTCACTAACGTGGTGTATAAAGTCTACTCCTTGTTTAGAAAAACGATATTTTGCTCAAAAAACTTCGTCACTGTAATTGTCATAAGGATTCCCCTGCCCATACAAATTTTGACGATATCTGTACCCACAAACACATATAATACAAAATTATACAGTTGTTTAAAATCTTTCTAAATAAGAAAAAAATTTAAACACTGAATTTAGTCAAAGTTTAATTTAAACACTGTTAATTTGTTGTCTTTGATTAGCCCTGTAAAAGAGTACCTTTGCTTCGTTCTACCATGATCAAAATATTCAAAAATTATTACAAAAAAGAAGCAATATGGTATTTGCAATGTACGAGCAACCCCTTTTGTAAACTATAATTTAAATATTTCCTGTGAAATCTCATAAACATGTTCCTGTATAAATGATTTTTCTTCTCCTTATACTCTAGCGTCTATGGATTGTTATGATCCACAAGGAGTTATCATTACTCACCATAAAAATAACTGATAAACCCCCTGCTTTAACTATCACCTTGTAACGCGTTACACAGGATGTTCACGAACAATCAGAGTATGGGAATTTTTAACCTTACCTAACGATCTTACCAGAGTATTACCATAAAATCTAATGATGAATTTATGTATTTTGCAACACACTGTATTGATTATGTATTCCACATTGATAGACAAGATATGAATATCATAAAACTTCACAAACAAACAACAATCATCTGCGTTGAGTTTATTTTTTAATAATAAAACATTTAATAACCGATGCGTACATGCTAGGTGATTAAAATGTTAATCACCTTACAGGGTCCAGTAGTTTTGTCTAGTTTAGTCTTACACCGCAAGGTAGAAAGGATTAGGTAAGTAATTTTGTCTAGTACAGCGATGGCTAGAATTTTTACCCAGAGGAGTCAAAATTGAATTTGAAATTTTGTAGATTCAAATCGCGGATCAAATATATATTGCGTAAATAAAATTCTGCCCCTTTAGGGTGTAAATATTTGTGTGGAATTCCCTGCTAATCTCGTTAACTCTACCTGAGCTACAGCCCTTATGTTTGACATGTATAGTAGAGGTATATAACAGTTAATAGTTGAATTCTATCTCGCTATTATTATCATATTTGTCGATTTCCCTACTATGTTTCGTGGATGCTATTACTTAGACCTAACCTGAGTTGTCTAAGAATATCTGTTTAGAATTTTCAAAACTACATAGAATTTCTTTTGTACGGGTCATTTAAAATCTTCATACGGGTCATTGTGTGACCCGCGGGACATACGTTCACTATCACTGGTCTAGTACTATTAATTTTAATTTTAATTAAGTGTAAGATTCGCTTTTTGGGTACAATTAACAAGATTGACTTTTGGCCTTAGAAAAATCCTTCATTTTGTTCTTTTAAATATCAGATATTTGTAAGTAATTCGCGGCGTAGCAAATTCACTCATTGTATCCTACTTAATAAACAGATCGCAATTTATAATAAACAATGGTATTTCTTCATCGACAACTAACATTTAATACGGGGCGGGCCAAGGATCTATAATTGGTCCTTTATTGTTTATATAATGTATAAACGATCTACCAAAATATGTTTCCGCTAGTAGTTCTGATGCCATCTTATTCGCAGATGACACCACTATTATATCGAGGAAGAACTACACCAAATAGCAGTGCAGTCGAAGAGCAAAGTCAAAGGTTGGTTTGCTGCCAATACCCTAAATGAGAATAATAATCATGATTTAATATTCTCGCTAAACCGGGATATAGCCACCGACATTACTTTTGGCGATCCAGTCAGATTCCTAGGCAAAATTATAGATGGCGAATTAAATTGGAAACGGCACATTGAATTTAATGCGCCTTCGTTAAGGAAAACCAATTTTGCGTTAAGAAAACTTAAATTGTGCGTCTCTTGTATGTCCTATGACATATTACTCTGGAGTGGTAGCAGTTTTCTTGACCGTATCTTTAAAACACAGAAAGATGCTATATGAATTGTGAACAAGGCTCGTTGCTGTTCACTGTTTATTAAATCAAATATTAGGTCCTCAAGGATGAAATTTGTAGAAAAAAGGCAAAGTTGGTTGATAATTTACAAATATAAGGAATTATTTTATTCATCAAAGTATGCACCCATATTGTCTATACACTTTTTCCATTTAAGAAGCAGGTTGTTAAGGCCGGTAGTATAAAATCCTGGCGGACGAGAGTCAATGAATTCCTGGAAGGCCAGTTTTACAGCATTGTCCGAATTAAATTGTTTTCCTATTAAAAAGTTGTCCAAATTGCGAAAGTAGTGGTAGTCAGTGGGTGCTAGGTCTGGTGAGTATGGAGGATAATGAAGAAGTTCCAACTCCAATTCCTGTAGTTTTACCACAGTCATTTGTGCAGTGTGTGATCTAGCGTTATCATGCAATAAGATAGGAGTCAATCTGTTGACCAATCTAGGCTGTTTTTCTTTAAGTTTTGACATCATTTCGTCCAGTTGGTTGCAGTATATTTCTGCTGTGATCGATGAGCCAGGTTTTTTTTTATTTGGTTTTTAAGTTACCTGTACGAAATTTGGCGAACCAATTTGATATTGTCTGCTGCGTAGTAACACTAGAGCCAAATACACTATTAATGTTTCGCGCGGTCTGCGACGCTTTAGTTCCACGTAATAACTCATATTTCATAATAGTGCGAAGTTCCGACTGTTCCATTTTCAACAAAATTTATTTTAAAAAAGTTTTTGATATTTTTTAGAGCATCCAATAATTTCTTTAAACAGGCGAGATAACTTTCCAACAAAACAAAAAACTGAATGATAAAATATTAATCCAATATCAAATAATAAGCTGTTAAATTTGGCCATATTATTAACTACAAATTTCATCCTTGACGATCTTATATAATGCAGTTTATTTGTTTTTAACTGTTTGATACATGTAAAGGAAAATCCTTCCAACTTTACAAAAATTTATACTACTCACAATTTTAATAATCGAAGTAAATGCAATCAAAGGCTACCGAAACTAAAACTAAGTAAATAAAAAAATGGTACCTATACGTATGTCCTGTATGGGATCTAAATATCAATCAAATTAAAGTCTTGAACCAGCAAACTCTTTTTTATGTCATATATTCTATAACATGTTATTCGTCCCCTTATTTATATTTTGTTATTAAACACTGATTAAAATTTACTTTGATAAAATTATTACCAAAAAAATATGGCAGTTTACACGTATACTCCGTAAAAATATCATTAAAATTTTTAATAAAGCCCGGACGGCCATATAACGTCTTGTGAGATAAGAGCAAATGGGTTTTTAAATGAGTTTAATTTAAAAATAGGTGTTACATTTTGATATGGGTGTTAATAATGTATGTACATATTTTTTCATAAATATTTTATTAAAATTGAAAAAAGGAATTAGTAAACAGGTAATATGGTAATTATTTAAAGTTGAACACCTCAAAAACTATAAGATGCCAGCAGATATGTATTTAGGGAATATAGAAATAGTTACTAGGGCACATATTTCAAAATACGGGGAATGATCGGAAAAGTGTCTAAATTGATGCAACTTTCAGACTGATGCTTCGTTCAGAACCTCCAAATTATAAATTAGAATTAAGGTGAAATTAGTACTTAACATAAAATTTCTATGGTCTATTTCAAAGTAGAAAAATGTGTGTAAGAAGATAGGAGCTGTTTGTCCTTGCTTCGGATTGGTTTAGATCGTCATCCCTATTACACTGTAAAAATATTGTTTTTAGTCCAAGTTGACAGATGTTCAGTGTCGTACATTGGAAATATATATTATTTATATTATTTAATTTTTCTCATATATTTTGTTATTATTTACATATTTAGACTTTTATTTATATTCTTGGCGTAGATTTTATGGAGAACATTCTCCATGTAATTTGTTTTTACGCAGTTATATATTTTTTAGGTTATCTGACATATAAATATTTTTTGACAGTTGACAATTAACAGATCAAGAAAGAGGACTAATGTGAGGCCAAAAGACAGCCCAGCTGATTGTGCCCAAAGAAGAAGTTATTAATATAATTTTTAGACCTTCATATATACATATATTTTTAATTTTTATTTACAATAATTATTTAAATAAGAAACTTTAGCTCTGAAGATATATTGCTTGTTTTATTGCTTTGTTTAAACTCTTTTCGCCAAATCTCTCTTTTTATATATCGTACATAATTTTTAAAATTAATATTTTTTTAACTTTTTCAAATTTCCCATTAAACTGAATTTATGTCTTATAAATAAAGTAAGTGTGGGCGTATCTGCCTTGTTTATTTCAATATCTTATTAACCTTTTTTATTATAAAAAAAAATCACTTGCTAACCCAGTTGCTACGCCTATGCCCTAGTTGTAACTTATTTTAAATTTCCCGCTATACTATATTTGATCAGTGTAAATCGTACTCGGTTCGCAGCGCTATCTACTTTTTTCTACTTTGAAATAGACCGTACGTAGAAATTAAGCAGCATTCACAATAAAAATTAAGAAATTAAGCCACTGACAGATATTTTTATCGATTTCTACTTTATCGATAGATATTTGGCAGCTGTTTACATTTGCTAATGAGTGTTTTGAGTGTTTCATGGTTCTGAAAGGAGTTGAAATAGAGAAAAAATTTATATTTGTACACATAGAAAACACAAAGATGTGGATAGAAGCAAAAAAATATGGTCATAGAAGTTTTTAGGTTGACAAGTGCTTACTGCGCATGCGTCAATTATAAATTAACGTAAGGGTTTGCAGTCTACAAAACATCTAATTTTACTTTATAAGTATAAGTATTAATTTTGAAGGTTGTGAACGGTAACGTACAGTTACGTATAACAAACATTTACGTTAATTCTAAGTACTAATTCTAATTCCTAATTGAGAGGTTCTGAACGCAGCATGATCGTACATACAGTATAGCCGTGAATAAATTAAAGAAAGAAATTACGTACATTTTCTTGATCATGCATAAAATTGATTTCCATGCAGTGACAAAACATTTCTTTTTTCAAAAAGTTTCAAAACATTGTATGCAGACGATCTAAAAGTATACAATGGTTGTGGCAACTGGTCACTCTTACAACAAGACCTTAATGCAGTTGATAAGTGGTGTGACAATTTGTCGTTCCCTCTGAATACGTCCAAATGTTGCGTATAACATCTTAGCCGAAATAATCCAAACACATGTTATTGCCTCTGCAAAATCGCTTTTAAACATGTCGAATCTTCGATTGCCCTAGGTATTACACTCACACCTACCTTAGAATGGTCAACACACGTCATCAACGTAATTATAAGAGCAAATAAATCCCTCTTCATTATTAAGAAAACATTTCCTCACCTAATCCCAAAGGCTTATTTCGCCAAATGTACCTGTCCTATGCCCACTCAATCTTGGAGTTTGCTTTCGTAGTGTGGTCCCTGTACCTTCAACGCGATATCTTATTACTGGAAGGAGACCAGAGTCACTCGTTTTCCATGATGTCTCAGAGTCATACGAAGAGCGGCTAAATCTGTCCTCTCTTGCAGTCTGCAGAGCTTGAGGAGATCTCTTTCAGATGTACAGAGTGACAACTGAAAAGTTTTCTACGGACATGTCGCCTCTGTACTCCATCAACGACTTAGAGGCCACTCTCTGAAGCTCCACCACGACAAGTACGGAAAGCAGCTGCGACAAAATTTTCTAACTAATCGTGTGTTTGACCAATGGAACGCCTTACCCGAGAGCGCCGTGTCAGCACCATCCATCAACTCCATCAAAGCTCGAATAGCCCCTATACTGAATTTATGAAACTATTTATTTTTATATTATTTTTAAATATGTACTAATACATTCGTATTTTTGTTGTACTCTTGAGCATAAAAAGAATTTTGGCTTCTGCTCTTTACATTGTAACAATAATAATAATAATAATTTCTTTTTAAAAGGCTTCAGTGCTAAAGATATAGAAACAGAGTTAGATGGAGTTCACGGTGAGTATGCTCTTTCATATACAACAGTTGCAAACTGGATTGGAGAATTTAAACGCGGTCGATCACAGAGAATGCACCACGTTCTGGGAAGCCGAATTCCGATTAAGAAACAGAAAAGTCCATGGAATTGTGATGAACGATCGCCGACTAAAATTTGCGAGAGGTAGCAGAGGCAGTAGGCTCTTTATACGACCGCGCATATTGCATTTTACACCAAAATTTGGACATCACAAAGCTCATTCCAAGATGAGTACGGCGTTTGCTAACAAACGACCAAAAGCAAATGCGTTTGACCATTTTTCAACAATGTCTAGACAGGTTCAAACGTAATACAAAAGATTTTTAGCGATGTCTTGTAAATTTCGATGAAACGTGGATACATCACTATACTCCAGCAACCCAAGAACAATCAAAACAGTGGATAGCAGGCGGTGAATCAACTCCGAAGAAAGCCAAGATGATACCATCAGCTAGTAAGGTTATGGCTACCGTCTTTTCGGATTCCCGAGGAATAATTTTTACCGACTACTTGCAACTTGGAAGAACAATAACAGGCCAGTATTATGCGTCGCTATTAGACGGATTGAACATAGTAATCAAATCCAAAAGGCCTCATTTGGCAAAGAAAAACGTTTTGTTCCATCAAAACAACACACCTACCTACAAAACAGTAATTGCGATGGTGAAACTGCACGAATTACGATTCGAATTAATCAAACATGCACCGTACTCGCCAGACTTGGCTCCCTCCGATTTATTTCTGTTTCAAAAGCTCAAAAAATAGTTGATTAGAGATAAATTCTTACCAAATACTGAAGTCGTCGAAGCTGTATTATTTCGAGCGTTTAGATAGTTCTTATTTTTTTGAAGGAATGACAAGTCTTGAAAAGCGTTGGATTGAATGTATTGAGCTGAATTAATACTATGTAGAAAAATAAATACATTTTGCCCCAAAAAGTTGTTTTATATCTTGTTCTAGAAAATTTCCAATCACCCTTCGTACATTCTTCCGTTTGTAATCATTCAATGATCTTGTTTAATATTAAAAATATTTAATCTTCTTATTTAATCACAGATTATAGCGTAGAGAGTAGGTTATTATCATGTATAACAATATTCAGGAAGGTAATCGTTAGATTTTACAATAATCTGTATCTTAACACATTAACCTGACTGGTTAGTAGCATAAAAAATCCCATCAGCTCGATTATTTGCACACACCTTGTATAATAACGATATAAGCTGCTCTAAAAAACAACCATGAAAGTTGAAATCAGTGGTTTTTATGATAATATGAACTGATCTAAATTTTTAGCGTGTTTTCACGTACAAAAAAGTTTTTTATGGGTTTTACAGTATGTTCATAAATTCTGATTTTATTGGGCTTTTTAGAATAAGGATGAAATATGTCTAATATCAAATGATATTTAACATATTCATATTGACAATTGTGAGGATAATTTAGAATATTAGTTACAAGTTTTGTGTCCATCCTCTTATTTGATATTTACCATTTTGCCTTTCGGGAGCATTATAAGCCGTCTCCTGAGGACGACAAAAGAGAAGATAATGAGACAAACTGAAGAAGATGGTAAACAACACATGGTGCGGCGTATGGATAACCGACGATAAACACTGAAGTGAGACAACTTTGTTTTGTGGGTTATCAAATAAAGCCCTTAATTCGTAGATAAATGAGCGATTATCCTTAAAAAGCTTCTATTTTTGTCGATTTTTACCGACAGTATTCTATACAATATTACACTGTATCCTGTAAACCAAAGGGGCTGATATAAAAATTGGAAACATTCTATATAATGCACAATAATGTAAACCGGAATAGTATTGTGTGTCCAAACATACTTACTAAAGACGATTGCAGTGAACTATAGCTGCAATTTCCCTACTAGAATTTCCTTCCTTTTGGTGAAAAATGATTGAGTGACGTATTTCGTCCCACAGTTTGTTTTGACTTTTCTTTATGGCCTGTTGACGCTCTCAAGATATAAAGACAATAAATAAAGCATCTTAACCCTTAACGTACTAAATTTAACTAACGTAGTACTCGCTGCCGGCCGGAATTAAAATTGAACGCGTGCGATAAAATGCAAGCATTTGATTAAGGGAGGTTCAATTGAAGGGCCTGGTTCGTCATTACTTGCATAAAATTTATGGGCGTATCTATTGGTTTTTCGTAATAATATGGAGAAAACTTCTTCAAAAAACAGTGAAAAAAACGGTAAAGGGCGACGAATCGGCAGTTATATTAGGGGCCGCTGTTTGGTTTATTCCAGTACGTGGTGGTGTAAAATCTAAAATATTGCCAGAATCTCCCGATCTTCTAGGCCGAAACTGGATCTCCACTTCTTCTTGTTCAGTTTCTTCTTCACTTTCCTCTTGTGAAATCGATAATATGGAACCAATTTCTTCATGCAACTCTTCGTCTGAATCGTCTTCTGCTATCACTTCTTCAAATTAATTTTCTCGGATTAGATATAGATGGACAACTGTAGCAATTAAATTTTAACTACTCCATAAAATCTCACAGCCGCCGCAATTTTATATTTATTTAGAAACTATAACAAGCTGTCCCTTCAAGTGACAATATAAAACTGCCGAATTAGAAGATAAAATTCTACTTTTAATATCTACGCCTATGGCTCAAGGTTAAACTTTATTTTCTAAAATGAAATATCCGTTCTCTACTAATGACGCTAGCGCTTAGAAAGAATAAACAAAAACAGTGGTTCATGTATAAACCCCTCAGCCAGCAGAGTATACAAACCGCGGTTCATATATAAACCGCTCGGCCAGTAGAGTATACAAATCGCGGTTCATATATAAACCGATAGTCCTATAAGGGCTAAATTGCAAAAACCTTATATAGCAAGTTTTAAAACAAAAGGATTCGAAATAGAATCACGGCTAAGGAAATGGAATATTGGAGAAGATATTGTAGGGCTAAAAGAAATGATATGATCAGAAAAGAAGAAATAAAAAGAAGAATGGATGTAGAAAAGAACATTTTAATATAAATATAAAAAAAGAGACTCATCTGGTACGGCCATTTTAGGAGAGCAAACGAAGGAAGATATTTATCCATCCATGTGACAGACTGGAGCCCAATAAGACGAAGAAAGATAATTATACCTAGAAGATCGTGGCGAGTTGAAGTAGATAAAACCACGGATTCCTGAAAGATAGAGGATGAGAAGATAAAAATAACTGGAGAAACTGGCTGAGAGAAGGTAAACGACGCCAGCCTTAGAAACCCCTCGCTCACATAAATCTTCCACCTTGATATGTTAATTATCAGGTATTTCCTTGTGTCCTGTATACCAATACTTGTTAATTATTCAGATAGCTGATCTCTTCATCCGCAACACGTGTCCTTTCCAATGTAATCGCGTATCTCTCAGTTCTTGCGTGATACTCGGCCTTTAGTATAGTTTTCAGACATCTTTGTTCTTGCGGATCCTCCATTCACCATAAATTTGAATGGGACCGAATATTTGGCGCAATACTTGATTTTCGAAAACTATTCTGCGATTAAAGCTTTTTTAGGGAACATGTTCCAGAGCCATACATAAGTTTTGAATGTACTATAGTTCAGTATAAACTAATATTAGTGTTTCTGGACAGGAGTTTCGTTTTGAAGGGAGGATCAAGTGCAAAATACGACGCATTAGCAGTTTTAATTATGTTAGTAATTTCCTGCTGTATTAGATTTATCTGATTCATCGTAGTGCCCAGGTATTTGAAAGCAAAGTTCTTTCAAAAGTGTTGACATTATTTTCTACGTTGGTCTTGGTTTCATTACTGCGTCTCCTAACAATGAGATGTGTTTTTCATTATTTATAATGAGTCATACTCTACGAGTTTCGACATCAATAAGATTAGTTACGTATATTATTGTTAAATAAGGTTGAAGACTCTTATTTTAAATGTTAATCAGATTATTTGCATAAACTGGTGGTACCCATTGGGTTGTAGACCACGGTGGTTGATATGTTGGGCTTTTCGTAGCACCATCTTCAGCACGAGGTTGAATAGCAAAGGTGAGATAGATCTCCTTGTTTGACTCCAGTATGAATTTTTGGTTTCATACTTGCACTTTGTTTATGAATTCTAACACATTTAGGAAACATTATTATACAAAGAAATATTTAAAATTCCGATGTAAACAACAACAAAATTTGAGAAACGTAAAATCTGTAGGATTATACAAGATTTTTTACCACTACTGTAAATACGCTTCTACATACATTCCATCATGCTAAAATAAATGAATAAACGATCAAGCACAATTCATAAAACGGTTGTGAAAATTTAATTTTTCCCTTTTTAAATATTTAATGAAAAACAATATTCGTATTTTTTTTCATTCAACATAAATTTGATATCATGTTGCGAGTAATCCTTAAAGACTTATAAAAAATTAATATGCATGAGTACTTTTCGTTTGAAATTTTTATATCAACAAAAAAATAGATTTAACATCTGCTTAACTTGTCATATTTCTGAACATGATAAATTAGAAGGTGAAACAAAAAAGAAAATCCAGAAGATAAGTAATAGCAGAGGAAAAAATAAATGATTTTGAAAAGGAATTACGAAAATGTATATTTGGATATTATTTATATAGGTTAAGGAAAAAATTACAATTTTTTGCGTTTCGTAAGTATGACCCTTATACTCATATGTCTGTTTTTCTGTCTGACTGTACGGTAGAAATTTTAACCAAACGGGTTAACATAGAAAATTGAAATTTAGCATGCTTATACAACACTTTGACCCACATATATGAAAAATACTGAGAGTTAAAAAAAAAAAACACATCCCGAGATAAATACCATGAGTTCAAAAAGTAATTAAATAAGGGTTGGCTATGGAAAAATGAAATAATGTCTACTGCAAGCTTTAGAATTAATTAACTGTCATCACTGTTGTTTTTGTCATAAGTTATTTGTTGTTATATAAAGCTTGCAGTAGACATTATTTTATTTTTTCATAGCCAACCCTTATATAATTACTTTTTGAACTCATGGTAATAAATGAAAAAATAACCCCTCTTATACATGAACTCAACAACTGGTTCCTGTTTAATAAATTATACTTAAATGCCTCCAAAACTAACTATATGACCTTTAGAACCTTGCAAAGTAATAATCAAATCAATTTAAATATTAAAATAAATAATGAATATCTAAAATCAGAAAATGAAACAAAATTTCTAGGCCTGTACATAGATGAACATTTAAGTTGGAAAGCCCACTGTCAAAAACTACTAAAATCATTAAATTCAGTTCACTTTCAAATAAAAAATTTAAAAAATATTGTAGGTCATGAGACAATTATTAAATTTTATTACGCACAATTTTATTGTAGGCTTAAGTATGGAATATGCTTCTGGGGATCATCAACTATGGCAGATGACATATTTATTTCCCAGAAAAAAATAATACGTTGTATAGCAAACAAAAGACGCACTGAATCATGCAGACCACTTTTTGTAAAATACAAATTATTAACAGTTCCTGGTATTTACATCTTAGAGTTGCTGGTCTATGTATTTAAAAATCAAATATACTTTGCGCGCCATTTGAACCAGCATTCATATATCACCAGAGGAAAAGATTGTTTTAGAACTCCAGCAAACATGCTGGAACTGACAAAAAAATCACCAAAAACTGTTGGTATTAAATTATTTAATTCACTGCCATTTCATGTCAGAAATGAAACGCAGTTTGCTGTATTTAAGAGGAAGATTAAGGTATTTCTTATAGAGCATTGTGTATACTCAATGAATGAATTTTTGAAAATTTGTAAGGACTGGTGTTGTCATGCCAATGGGGAACATTAATTTTGGGTAATTTAATATATGATTTTGTTGTTTTGATAATTGCATAACTTGTATTACCGATCAAGATCTTTGTAAAATTGTAAACTCATGTACTGACATATCCTACATGCAGTCCTGTATTTAAAGGATCAATAAATATTATTATTATTATTATTATTATTATTATTATTATAAATAATTATGTATTTAATAAAAAAAAAATATTTTTAGCATACAAAAAAAAAAAAAAAACCTTTTAATGCGTGGATCAACAAACAAATTTTTATTTATGTCAAATCAATTATTTTTTATTCGATTTTTGCCAAAAATGTGTCAAAAAAACTTTTGTCCCCCACCCTATCTCCCAAAGGGTTTGATCTAAAAATCTAAAAAAAATCTCCGTAATGAACATTGATGGGAACCGAAATAGCTCAACAGGAATTTTTGAGCAAATAAATATTTCGAATAATGTCGAATTTTTTTGTGGTTGATAAAAAAAAATATTTTTTAAAATTTATTGTGTGGTATCAAAATAAAGCTCTTATGACGAAGATTACGGAACAATAGATAGTTTTTTAAAATTCGTTTCTTTTAACACGAATTAAGCCAAAAATGTGCAAAAGTTCTAGTCCCGCACCCTTTTACCAAAAGAGAGTTAAACCAAAAATCTGAAAAAATTATGGGTAATGTATATTGATCTGAGCCAGAAACTTACGGAGGAATTTTTGATCACATTGTGTTTCTGAAAAATATGGCAGTTTTTGTGTTTTTGAAAAATTAATTATTTTTTTAATTCATGGTTAAATTATGGCTAATAATGTTATGGATTTTTTGTATTTTTATCTAAGATAGTCCGTGTATTTTTTTGGAATTAAAAATATTAAAACAATGATATACTTTTTTAATAGTTGCGAACTGAGTTACTCACACCACACCACACTAGGCTCTATACTGTAAAATATTTCTTAATCTATTGAAGACTTGAATACGAAGCAAATGCAGAAAACAACGCTGGGATATTTGGCAAATTACTTAAATTTTGTTAAAATGGAAGCTCTTAGTTCTCAAATAACGAATAAAAGTGATTATCAAAAAAATTGTTGATTTTGATGTGTTAAAAATACCTCGACATCCAGTATTATGTTGGCTTCTTAAATACCTGCAAAACCCTGAAATGTGTGGAAATTCACACTTCACTTAAATTTTTTTAATATTGACTAGGTATTATATTACGTAGAATCTTCCAAATTTAAGGTTGTTCCCTGTCTTCCATAATACAAAAGTTCACAATTGGTTATTGCATATATTTTTCGATTTATCAGCATTTTTACTAATTTCTGCGTCCAGTGCAACATTTCCTATTCGGTTTGGTAATATATTATTACAAATAGTTACTCTATAAGTGACTATGGATGCAATATCCGAGGTCAAATAAATAATTAAAAAAAAAAAAAAATAGTTACTCGTTGATTCTTGTTATAAATTGATTGTATTTATCTACAATGTTGTTAAAATGTGTTTATCTTCTTCCATGCACATACATTTATGCAATCGCATTAATACAAATAACATTTTTTGTATAATCAATATAAAATTTTCATCCTAAAAGCTGATTAATTAAAAAACCCTCTATCAACTAATTAAAAATACATTAATTATCATATAAAACCCAAAATAAATATTATTTATTTACCAAAAACTAACCTCATCAATATTATTAATTTAATTTATTTAATTAATATATTTATTTACTTAATTGAATATTTTGATACATGTACCTATATATATAAAAAGGGTAATTCATTAACATAAACAACTTAGAAAAAAAAAATTGTTTGATTCAACATATGAAGTATTATGTGAATATTTAACACGGTTACATTAACAATATTAAAATGTGGGAGAGGTAAGCTGATTATAATATTTTAATAACACAAAGTGAAGCGGAAAATATGGGTGTAAAGCTGATATGCCCCCGAAACAATGAAAATAATGTAAAAACGATGTAACAATGTTATTAAAATAGTATATACCACGCTGTTTATATAAGTTACAGAACAAACAAAATTTTAATTCAGCAAAATAAAAATAAATCCGCGCCAACAGGGATATTTAGTGATATGCAGTTGGCAGCATTGCGTTGCGTATAACCTCTTCTGTAACCACATGTTGATACTGAGGTTACAGAGGCCACATGTTCTTGGATTGTTGATATCTCGTTTAGTTTTCGTGATATTGTTACAATTATGGTATAATTATGTTCTAATGTCCCAATTCCTTGAGCGGCCTTTAAGCCGTGAAGGTCAAGGCTGCTGACATACGGTTTTGGGAATTAAAGAATGTGCAGAGTGTTGCGTGTTTGTCAACATAAGTTTTCAACTGCATTCTAATGTGTTGATAAACATTATTCATTTGTGATGACTATGGTCTTTAATTGCTGCCAACAATTACACAAATGAATAATGTTTCCAAAACAATTCAGATAGGACCTGAAGCCATAGTGTCCTGGTTAACAGTTATAAAATGGCCTTAAGGAATAGAGTCGTGGTTAGTCATTCTTGGTAGTCAAGCAGTACTCATTCTTGTGAGCACGCTGCCCAAAGACCAGCCCAGCTGTTGAAGTCGCCAACACGAGATGTGAGTGTCGTCTACAAGGCTTCTCCACGTGTTCGCCTCGTGCGGATACCTGGGGTGGTTCGACCGGTCCTGGAGAAGCCGGGGCAAGAACGAGACTTACATCAGCTTCTAACGGACAACACCAGCAGCCATTCTGACCAACAATTGTAGTCTGATGTAAATTAATATTATATAATAAATTTTGTAGAAAAGATTCCGTTCTTGAATTCACCCCGTGACAATATTGTTATTTGAGTGCGACGTGTTTAAGTGTTAGTGGTGATTTCTGAAATGTGCAATTTTCTGAAGCAATGATGCAACGTAAAATTTTGCGTGTAACTGGGAAAAACTAGCTTAATTAACTATTGAATACACACAGATCAATTTATCAACAAATGATTAGCGAATACGAGGAGTGTAAAAAAGTTACCGGACTGATTAAAAAAATATATATATTCGAATAGAATTACAATTTAATATTGTCTCCTTCAAAATAACATACTTGATGAGCCACACAGCGCTGGAGACGGAACTGGAATAACTTTCAGTTGGCCGGTTACGGACGTTTGAATGTTTTCGAGTGTCCCAAAATGACGTCGCTTGAGATGATTTTTCAATCTTGGGAAGAGGAAAAAGTCACAAGGACCCAAGGGCAAACAGGAGACTGAGAAGTCACAGGAATGTTTTCACTGGCCAAAAACTCGTTTAATGAAATTACTGTGAATGGTTTTTGAAACCATTTTTGCGCAAATTTTTACCATCCTCATTTTATTGGTCAAAATCTGATGAACAGTAGTGTGAGTCAAATTCAACTCTTCCCCGATCATTCTGACTGTCAACCGACGATCTGAACGCACAAGTTCCCGGATTTTGTCGACATTTTCATCGATTCTTGAAGATGAAGGCCTTCCGCTGCGTGATTCTATCAACTCTCTTCATTCTGAAAATGCCTTAAACCACCAAAAAGCCTGAGTCCTTGACAAAACACTGTCTCCGTGGGCCTGCTGAAGTTTTCTAAAAGTTCCTCAAGTCTGAAGCAAAACCTGATAGCACACCGTTGCTCAAAATTAATGTCACTCATTTTTAGAACGCATTATAAAAAAATGTTTCACCTAAAAAATTGCTACGGACAACAAAATTACTCTAGCGAGTTCAAACTCGTACTGAAGGCCTATCACATGTTCACCTGCCGCCTCTGCAAGTCCCGTGTTCCAAATGTTGCCAGATCAAAGATAATGTGCCAGTCCGGTTACTTAATTTACACACCTCGTAAATGTCGGTGTGGAAAAAAGTTCGTGGCGTTTTTGCCGATAGACGGCGCCAATTGCAAATAACTCAAGAAACACAGATCGCAGCGATACCACTAAGTGCTCGTTGGAAAGGTGACAGTTCGAGCGTTACTTTGAGTGTCTAAACATCAAAATTTGTGCAGTGGTTGGAAAGTTGGTTGCGTTTGAAAATGGAGAAAAGTAATAAAATTTTGCGCTATATTTTGCAATATTATTACAAAAAAAAATTTTGCTGTGTACGGTGAAGGTACTTTATCAAAATCTGCTGCGCGGAAATGGTTCTCTCGATTTCGTTCTGGTAATTTTAATGTGAAAGATGACTCACGCTCTGGTCGTCCAATCAGTGAAAAAGCTGATGGAATTCTTGAAAAAGTCCAGCAAGATAGCCATATAAGCAGTGTCGATATTGATACTGAGCTAGGCATTGATCACAAAACTGGCTACAAAAAGAAGCTCGATATATGGGTTCCTCATGAGTTGAGGGCAAAAAACATGATAGACCGAATTAACATTTGCGATGCGCTGCTGAAACGCAATGAAATCGAGCCATTTCTGAAAAGTGTCATAATCGGTGATGAAAAATGGATCACGTACGACAATCGGAAGCGTGAAAGATCGTGGACAAAGGATGGTGAGCAGCCGTCACAAGCGTTCGCAAAGCGAGGATTGACGCCGAACAAGGTGAGCGTCCACCATGAGCTACTTCCAGTTAGTCAGACGATTGATTCTCAACTCTACTGTGGACAACTAGAGAGATTACGCCAGGCAATTGAAAGAGAACGTCTCGAATTGAATAATAGGAAAGGTGTTGTCTTTCATCATGACAACGCAAGACCACATACTTCTTTGATGACCCGTCAAAAATTGCGAGAGCCTAGGTTGGGAAATTTTGTTGCATCCACTGTATAGTCCAGACATAGTACCCTCTGACCATCACCTATTCCGATCTCTGCAGAATTCTCTCAATGGAATTAAGCTGGTTTCAAAAGAAGCCTGTGAAAACCACTTGATTCAGTTTTTCAACCAGAAACCACAGATGGCATCATGGCTCTACCCGAGAGATGGCGAAATATTGTCGATAATAATGGAGCATATTTGGTTTAAATAAATTCATTTTCACACTATAACAAAACCAGTTGAATTTTACTAAAAAAAACGCCACGAACTTTTTCTCAGACCTGTATATGTTACTACATATCAGACTCAATAGAGTCCGGGCAATAAACTCGCTTCCCTGTACTCCGTAGGCAATAATTTTACCACGGAGCCACGTCTGTTCTAATATGACTAATACACAAATATATTCAATATAATAAATAGGTTCTTAACAAGCTATTGATATATTCTACCCCATACCAAATGTTCATCTCTATATGAATAAATTTCACCTAATTTAAAATCATTATTAATGAGCTGTTATTGAAAACAGGATATTAATGTAGCGACCCACTAGAGACCCGCATTCTAAAATGGTATTTGATTAAAAATATAACGGATTACATAACTAGATTTTATGGGCTAATGTTTTGATTGTTATCATAATGTGGTTAGTTCCATTACCAGTTAATGTACGAGTAATACTAACCACAAATATACATTTACATTCATATTATTACAAACAAATTAATAAACAATATTTAAAAACTATGTTTAAAAATTCAATGGAATTATTAAATGGTGCATCGGAACACAAGAAAGACATTAACGCTGCGTATAAGCCCCAGAGATTATTTCTTGTACAAAATTAACAATCTGAAATAAAATTATTAACAATCAACATTTTCACCGAAATTTCATCTATTTAATAGGATATTTTTAATTGTAGAAAAAATTGTTGTAAAAATGATATCGTTCAATAACTTAATAGTATAGATATCAGTCAAGAAAGTACAGAAATTTTTAAATATACAGCCTTGTACAAATGTATGGAGCACCCATGCAGTTAAAATCTAACAGCTATATTTATGTGCATTGGAACTTGTATATATTTGACAAAAGTTTTTAAAATATCATCGACACATTCTAAAAGACGTACGTCTAACCAGATAACCCAAATGTAAACAGAGTTATGATAAATCTTGAAATACAAATAAATGCAGACTCAGATCTGTTACGTTTTGTTTACATAAAAATAAACAACTAGGGCTTGGATCATTATTACACATGCGTTTGAAGTGAACACTGTTTTATTGAGTTCAAGTGAATATTTTTAATCGTATTATGGCTAAAAATCTTGAACTCACTGTGGCAGAAAGGAGTCAAATTATATTGCTCCAATCACAAGGACAGTCGTAAATGAAAATAAAAAAAAAAAAAAATGGAGTGTTCAAGTAAAGCCGTGCAAATTACCACCAAAAAGTTCCAAGAGACTGATGCTTATGAAAACAGACAAAAAACCGGAAGAAAACGTGCAACCACTTTCAGAGATGATCTTTTTATAAAGAGAAGTGTTCTTCGTAAACGTTCAATATCGTCAAAAGAGCTGGCTGGTGATCTGTGGGAGCATAGAGAAGTAAAAGTTTCTTCTAGAACAATTAGATGTCTAGTGGAACGTAATTTGCATGGAAGAAGAGCTCGCCGAAATCTACTGTTGACCGAGCGACACAAAAAACTTCTCCTTGAGTGGGCCAAAAGACATGTAAATGGGACACTTGATGAATGGGCAAAAATCATTTGGTCTAATGAGTCCAATATAGAAATAATCATTGTAATAGTTTAATGTGAATTAACAAAAAAAAATATTTCTAAGCAATTATTGCACTAACAATGTAAAATTTAATTTACTATAAATTTATGAAATTAAGGTTTGTTTTTTTCTTTTGTGGATCAGCTTTTTGGACAACCTGGAGCAATATTTGTAAGCCATAGGCCGGATGAAGTTTTTCATACCGACTACATTATCCCTACGGTCAAATTTGGTGGTAGTAGCATCATGATCTGGGGGTGCATGTCTGCAAGTGGTTTAGGCGAAATCTTTTTGTGTGAGGCCTGCATGAATTCTGGTCGTTATATTATCATGCTTATTGAAGTTTTGGAGCCATCAACATTAAAATTATTTGATGAAGACAATCCAGAATATGTTTTTCAAAAGAATAATGCCCCTTTTCACAAAGCCAAAGCAACAAATGAATGATTTTCTAAAAACAATGTGCCTCTTTTTGCATGCCTCCCCTCCAGTCACCAGATTTATCACCAATTGAAAATTTATGGTCGGTTCTGAAAAACAAGGTGTCTATTTACAAATGCAAATCTAAAGAAGAGTTAAAGAAAATTATTGTGGACGAATGGTTCAATGTACAATGCGATGTATGTAAAAAACTTGAAGACAGTATGCCTAAAAGGGTACGTGCGGTAATTAAAGCACGAGGAGGTACAACAAAATATTAATAATTTTGATCAAAGTTGTCATTAAAAGTTCTATATATTATTTTATTTATCCTTTTTCCTGTAATAATCCTAAAATTCAATAAAACGTAGAATGCTCCATACATTTGTCCAAGACTGTATTTGCGGTTCAAAAAACTTTTATATTTATATAGTTTTATGTAAAAATGTGCAAGTAATACGTCAAAATTTTCAAAAATTAAGAAATTTATTTTCATAAAAATTTTCTCTCTCCAATGACACTCCTACCAATATAAAACTCTCCTCTGTTCGATTGCTAATGAGTTACGGGTATTCCCCTACAGCGATGTGAGTCCCAATTGGTTGTAACCTTGTGACGAATAATGAACTGTATATGTATGACGTCAAAGCTCAGCTTGCGTAAGTCGTCACTAGAGTGCTAGCTGTATTGTCGTAGTACTCATAGTAGTTAAAACACATCAAAATCTTCAAAAGTGTCTCCTAAAAAATCTTGCCAGCCGAAACATCGTTTGCCGTATATGTAATAAATGTACGCGTCTTCGAACCACCTGTAAAAAGTTTCAGTTGCAACACAGGTGTCGCAAATGAGCAATATGTATCTGTATTATTTGTAACCTTGTCTGATCAATCATGTTATGAAATACAACAATTAAAGGAGATGTCAACAAATTCTCTCTCTTAAAGTTTACAATCCTAAGATTGGTTGGCAGCAGCTCTCAATTCCTTTCTGACTACTGCTTTTTTATTAGGGTTTTGTAGGTATGACCAAAAAACCCTTATACCGTCATTTTATCGTCTGTCTGTCTGTCTGTTCCCTAAAAATTGTAGCCAAACGGCTAAACCTAGAGAGTTGAAATTTGGCATGCTTATACAACTCTTTGACCCGCACATAGGAAAAATACTAAAATATATAAAAAACATATCCCCCTAACAATATAAACAATATGTGCTCATCGAAAAAAAAAATTTTTTTTTTAAATTTTGAGTAGGGTATCAAATGAAAGTCCTTGGTACGTGTATTAACGATCAAATTTTTATTTTTGCATAATAAATTATTTTAAAGCGATTTTTGCCAAAATTGTGCAAAAAAAATTTTGTCCCACACCTTGTAGCCAAGATGGTTTAAACTAAAAATCTCAAAAAATTCTAAGTAATGTACATTGGTGTGAACCGGAATAGTACGACAGGAATTTTTGATCAGATTATGTTTTTGGAAAAAAAAGCATTTTTTGTGTTTTTTTGCTAATAATGTTGAAAACTTATAGTTATATAACACTCTAAACAGTTACGTGTATCTTGGTGCATTGGCTAAGATACTGAAATTCTGCCCAAGAAAATGAGTTCGAATCCTACGAGAGGAGACAATATTATTTTTTATTATTTTTTTTTTTTTTAATTTTTATATTGTTTCAATTATTTTTGCAAAATTCTAATTATATTTTGGCAATTGTTGCATTTAATTTTTGGAAGTTGTTGAAATTATAATTTAATTCTATATTTGAATGTACACGAAATCAAAGGGGAGGAGCTATGACTAAAAACAACCAATGGAAGTCATAGGCGCAATTTTCAAAATCTTAATGAACCTTGATATATAAAAAAAATACTGCACATCTTTAGAAACTTAAATAATGGTAATAGGCATTCGAATTAAAATTCATAAAAAAATATTTTGATATAAAATTGTTTTGGCATCCCAAATAATCATCATTCACTTACTAAATACCTGCAAAACCCTGAAACGTGTGAAAATTCACACTTCATATCAATTTTTCAGATCTACATAGTTCTGACAGTTAAGTTGCTCCTTCAACTGACTCATAAAGATTAAGGGGGGGTCTTCCTTTAGGGTTTGTTCCTTCGACCATACCTTGCACGATTATTTTCAACAAACCCTCAAGCTAGCTCGTCTTTTATTTATATTTTGAAGCAGAAATCTTCTTGCTTCTTGATTTTGAAACACATCTTTGTCAACCTACTCAACATATTATTATATGAAATATATATTAAAAGCATATAATTTCAATTTGTAAAAATCGTTTTAATTTGCAAATCTGCTCATATGAGTGCAAATAGTTCCAGTATAATCATTTCATGTTTCAGAACTAAAAGAAAATTATTCCAGAGCCATGAGAAAAGTTTCCAGTTTAAAATGAAACAAAGGTTGTTGTATTTTTGTTAGTTTTCTTTTGATGAAAAGTTCTATATGTACGTATGTGTGGAGTAGCTTTGTTCTGTAATGAACACAGTTTTTCTATAAATATATCCTGAACTTTTAAACACGTACATGTTTAAGAATAAACTAGACAGATAGAAAACTTCATAGCTATAACAGGAAAAATTTTCTTCATTTATCAATCAAAACTTTCTGGTAAAAAATAATTAATGAAAAATTTTCTAGAGCCACATAGGACAGAGAAAGTCCATTATCTCTTTCTTAACCTCTGGTACTATATGAAAGTCATGATTCGAATCGTATAGGTTATCGACTTTTTTGTGTTTTTGGGATGAGAACCAAAAATAATTGATGGAACAAGAGAGGTACAAAATGGACATCGAGAGATCACAAAACAAACACAGGGCGTCAAATGACTAGATAGAAAGACTAACTGATAGAAATAAATGACTTGTGACGTCAATATTTCCTAAGGTTCTGGTGTTTGGCAGACAATCCTATATCCTTTGACCAATATGAACAACATTTTGCAGATTTATTCTCTAAGAATCTGCGGACAAAATAACATACAGAAATGTCTAGGGTTTCGTAGACATAAATTAGATATAAATAAGAAACTCTAGACGCTCCTATATTCTTTGATCGATATGAAAATATTTTGCAGATTTATTCTCTAAGAATCTGCGAATAAAACAACGTATAGAAATGTCCATAGTTTCGTAGACATAAAAAAGAAACTCTAGACCTTTCTATATCCTTTGATCGCTACAAAAAAGATTTTGCAGATTTATTATTTAAAAATCTGCGGATCAAATATCCTATAGAAATGTCTAGGGTTTCGTAGGCATAAACAAGAAACACTAGGATACTCCTATAAATTTTGAACGATATGAACAGTATTTTGCAGATTTATTCTCTAAGTATCTACAAATATAATTACATACAGAAATGTCTAGGGTTTTTAGGCATTAACAAGAAACTCTAGACAATCCTATATCCTTTAACCTTTTGCAGATTTATTTTCTAAGAATCTACGAATATAATTACATATTATGTATGTAATTATATTCGTTTGACGGATCTAGGGTTTCGTATGCATAAACAAAAGGCTCCTATATTCTTTGACCGATATAAACAACATTTTGCAGATTTATTATTTAAGGAATTGCGGATAAAATTACATATAGAAATGTTTAGGGTTTCATAGGTATAAACGAGAAACTCTAGACACGCCTGTATCCTTTAACCAATATGAACAATATTTTTCACATTTATTCTCTAAGAATCTACGAATATAATTATGTATAAAAATGTCTAGGGTTCCGTAGGCATAAAAAGGAAATTTTATAAACTGTTATATCCTTTGACCTATATGAACAATATTTTGCAGATTTATTCTCTAAGAATCTACGAATATAATTACATACCGAAATATCTTGGTTTCTTGAAGCATTTAATTATTTTTAGTTATAACAATATAAATGTAATGTTCTGAGTAAAAAAAAAACGTTTTCCCATCTTAAAAATTTATGAATAAATAATCCAACTATATAACTGTCTGTATGTAGTGTCGATAACATTGTGATGGCAATTTTTCCTAATAAACCGGGAGCTCATGACAGTTTTTGGTCTCCGATTTCATACAGCATGCCTTTTGGAGGAGAGAATATTTACCCTGTGACAACAAAAAAGGGATGGTACTAAACCCCTGCACGCTTTCCGGTCATAGGTAAAATGGCATTTCCACTTAAACACAAAATTTTTGTGCTTTTCTCTGATTTAATATTGCTTGCCCTTTTGTCAAAAGAAAGTTATAACAAATTTAAAGTCTTTTAAATATATGCATGCGATTCGGAGGGTCCCAAAGGGCTCAAACGGTCATGTGATCTTGTAATAAAAAAATATGATTTTCCGCGTTTTCATACAGCATGCCTATAGTTAAAAGACTTTAAATTTGTTATAACTTTATTTTGACAAAAGGGCAAGCAATATTAAATCAGAGAAAAACACAAAAATTTTGTGTTTAAGTGGAAATGCAATTTTCCCTATGACCGGAAAGCAGCAGGGGTTTAGTACCATCCCTTTTTTGTTGTCACAGGGTAAATATTCTCTCCTCCAAAAGGCATGCTGTATGAAATCGGAGACCAAAAATGTCATGACCTCCCGGTCTATAAGGTTCTTGTGATTGGCTAACTGGGGACACCCTGTCTCTTGACTGGCTGACAGGTGACACCCTCTTCCGTGATTGGCTAACTGGTGATATCATGTCCCGTGATTCGCTGACTGGCGACAAAATTGAAACGTTAAAAAATAAAACCAAATACACATACTAACAATTGAAATTTTTATATTATAAATCCGTCATTGTTGACGGGTAATAACCTAGTAAAGATAATATTGGCCGTGGTCGGTTTAGCTGTTACACCCTGTATATTTGTCACTACAGTTGGCCATTGTTTCTCTAGTAGCCTTATAAGCTTTGTGAAGATGTTCCACTATCAAAATTCTTTTCAGTAACATCCTTAATCCTCTAAAATATAAACGGTATCCCATATAATCCGTTTACCCTAAATATAAGACATTCATGCTCACGCCTACCTCAGTTTTCAATCATCGTGAGGAGACATTAATCTAGTAGAATGTGTGTTCATCCCCTCACCGTCTAAACACCCTCACCCACTACCAGACCCCAGGAAATTAACAGAGAATGTTCCGCATACGTTACTGGTGTTATAAAGGTCTTGTCTACACCCTCATAATTGTGTCTAATAAATTTAAGTGCATGAAAATATCTATGAATGAGCTGCATGCAAGGAGATGATAACGGTTGGTAAATAGACTAAATGACTGATGAAATGTATTGACAAGGAGAGTGAGAATGTCGGAGGTGTTAAGAATGAAAGCTTGTTAGATGATTAGTCACAATACAACTTGCTGTCATTAGCGATGGATTCAATAAAATTTCAATACGTTCAAAGTAGTGATTGCTGGGTATTTTTGTGCTAATTCTTGCAAAAAGTTTTATTGCCTATTGAAGCTAATAAATGTTACTTATACTCAATAACTGATATTCCCAAAAGTATACGCATATTTTTTAATATTCCATAAGAGTAGAAATTGAATTAAATAATGAATTGGGGTGATTTTATGTTAAACTAGTTAAGGTTAAGTTAGCAAAATCAAATTTATTTGTGGCGTATAGAATCTGTGGGTACGGAAATATTCCTTGCACTGCCTTCTTTGATTCATAGTGGTGTAACACTGGGCAAAAACGAAAATAGTTTCATATAAAAAAATTTAAAAAAATCATCTGTTTCCACCCCAAGACCGACCGCCATCACAATGTACTTGTATAAAATACATTCTAGCAGCGGAGTAGAAATAACTTGGCCCAATATTATCTAACAGAGATATTATCTATCATTACCATGGATACGTTACATATATGAAAAATAAATATTTAGAAAAAAAAATCAGCTGTGGCCACCACAGGACCGACTGCCATCATAAAGTACTTATATAAAATACATTCTAGCAGCAGAGTAGATATAACTTGGCCTAATATTTTCTAACAGAGATATTATTTATCATGACCATGAAAACATTACTCATAAGTATGAAAAAATTTCGAAAAATTTTACAAAAATTATTCGAAATTTTTCGTTTTATCAAAAAATGTCTCAAGTAAAAGTTATTAGTTATTGCTTTTATAGCAACTTTTGTTCAATAAATTTTTTCGAAATACTTTTCTGTTGTGAAATATTCACAAAAATCTTAAAATCGACACGGGTAAACTCCCATTTTTAGTAAACCGATTTTTACCAAAAGTTGATCAACTTGTGCCATTGATGGTAAAAGCTTAAATATGAAGTTTCATAAAAATCCTTTCAGCCGTATTTGCTCTGCACGTGTACACAGACAGACGGACAGATAGACAGACGGACGAACAGACAGACCGACAGACATCATGTTAAAAATAGTCAAAACGTTATGTAGGGACATCAAGTCGTGGAGATCCATCGAAATCTCGAAATGTCAAAATCGGTATGATCACAATACCTCCCTTATATATGTTGGCGGTCGGTAAAAATTCAATTTTTTCATTTTTTTTTCTTTTTATCAAAAAATGTCTCAATTAAAAGTTGTTAGTTATTCCTTTTATAGCAACTTTTGTTAAATAAATTTTTTCTAAATATTTTTCTGTTGCTAAATATTCGCAAAAATTTTAAAATCGACACGATTAAAGTCCCATTTTTAGTCAACCGATTTTTACCAAAAGTTGATCAACTCGTGCCATTGATGGCAAAAGCTTTAATATGAAGTTTCATAAAAATCCTTTTAGCCGAATTTGCTCTGCACGTGTACACAGACAGACAGACAGACAGACAGACAGACAGACAGACAGACAGACAGATAGACAGACAGACAGACAGACGGACGGACGGACGGACGGACGGACGGACGGACGGACAGACAGACCGATAGACATCATGCACAAAATAGTCAAAACGTTATGTAGGGACCTGAATTCGTGGAGATCCATTGAAATCTCGAAATGTCAAAATCTATATGATCACAATACCTCCCTTATACCTATATATGTTGGCGGTCGGTAAAAAATTCAATCTAGTCACTGCAAAATCTGTATACAACATCGTTAAAGGTGACGAAACTTTGATTTATTCATATGAACCGGAAACTAAGCAACAATTCACTGGTTGGGTCTTCAAAGATGAACCGAAACCCACAAAAGTTGTTCGTTCACGAAGCACTTTCAAGAAAATGATTGCTTGTTTCTTCGGATGTACTGGACATGTCACAACCATTCCTTTAGAGCAGTGTTTCCCAACCGTCCGTCCGTGAGATTTTTTTGTACTATACAACTATTCGCCTAAAAAGTTATAACCCACTTAATTTCGAGATGCAAATCTCGGTCTTTAATCTGTTAATTGCAGAAAATAATAATTAAGTTAATAATTTGTTTCTTTTTTCACTAACTATATGTGATTTTTTATTTGTTTTTTTTTTGTGTTTGTAATCAGTGCAATAAAAAATATTAAACTTTTGCGATACATATTACTTTCTAACCTTCCCGGTCCGCGAATTTTTTCTAGGTCATTTGCTGGTCCGCCATGAAAAATTGTCGGGAAATGGTGCTTTAAAGGATTGGAGAACAATTAATGTTGAATGGTATACAACAATTTGTTTACCAAAAGTCACAAGAAAAACAACCAAAAACGTCGCATCATTCCTCATCATGACAATGCAAGCTCCCACACAACAGGTGAAACAATTGATTATTTGAAGGAAAAAACATCGAATTAATGTCTCATGCCCGCATTCACCTGATTTATCCCCTAACGATTTTTTTCTTTGTTCCCCAATGTCAAACAAAAAATGCGTAGACAGCGATTTCCATCACCTCAAGAAGCTGTTGAAGCCTTCGAAAACCATGTTTTGAGATACCTACTTCAGAGTGGAAAAAATGTTTCGAGAATTGGTTTGAATGCATGCAAAAGTGTATATATTTTAAATGCGAATATTTTGTAAAGCAATAAAACAGTTTGTTCAAAAAATTTTTTTTTCTTAAATCGTAGCCCTCGTACCTGCCAAATCAGTGCCGCCCCTAGCATTTGTGGGGCCTGGGGCAAAACTGGAATTCCGGGGCCCCAAAACTGGATTTGCGGGGCCCCATCTATATATGTACATATTGAATAACGATATTTTCTTTCATATTATTAACTATTAAGAAAGTACACATACTTATGCTCAATGAAAATATAATTTTTTTCCAACTATTTATAATTTGGAATAATATTTTTAATGTATTTTATTATTTTAGTACTTGACGGTCGAAGCGCGGGGCCCTTAAAGGCGCGGGGCCTGGGGCATGTGCCCCATTTGCCCCCGCCTAGGGGCGGCCCTGTGCCAAATCATGATTTTTGCGAAAATTCATACTTCAGATAATTTTTTGCAAAATGGCAACCGTCTAATGAAGTCGGTTGGTATACTAGGGTTTAGTAATATAAATAAACAAAAATGAAGTAGCTTTAGGAATTATTGTTAATTTAAAGCTATTAAACTAAACATTATCCAAGTATGTGAGACGGTAGGTATATAGAGGCCCATATATCTGCTAAGTGTCTTCACAGCAATTCCGGACTAATGGCCCTGTTCTGAACTCTGCCCGAATTAATTAATGTCATTATTTAAATGTAAATACGGTCCTGTTCACTCCGAATTAATTTCAACAACAGAATTAACGGGCCACTAATTTTTAAACGTATATTAATATTAGAATAGCCAAAAAGTGACATCGAAATGATTTTTTTTTTTATCAAAATGCGACTTATTTTTCCTCATAGTCTTCTTTAAGTTTGATACATGTTTTGCAACAATATTTCACTTCTTTAAGCCTTCCAAAAAGCACGATTTCTCAAACTCTGCAAAATAGTCATGTGTTTTAGCGATAAACTTCTTGCTCGATGCGAATATTTTTCCAGAGAGACATTTCTTCATGTTTTGAAAGAAAATGAAGTCACAGGAGGCTAGAGGCAAATAGGGTGGATGAGGGAGCAGTTAGTAGTGCAATTAGACCAATTGAGCTTTTGCAATAGGGGCTAGGCATGATTTTTTTTAAATTTTCTATTATATTCCTCTTGTTGCATATAAACATAAAAAACAGTTTTTAATTTTTTTTTTGTAATTTGAAGGCTTAAAAAAATCATAAATGTATGTAGCGCGTGAAAACGACGTGTGACGTCATACCCCTTCTAACTGACGCATGACACTACTAGCTTACCGGCGTACATAGTCTGTTGTGAACTTATTTGTTTGTATAACTTTTATAGGTTATGTAAAGTTAGAGTGATTTTAATTAAAATAAAGTTTAATTCTATAAAAACAATTTATACATGTTTACCGAATTAAATTTTATATTAAAATAGATAACATATATTGCAGTATTTCAATTATGCCTCTAACGTTTTGTAACTTCATGTAAACAATGTAGTAAAATTCTGACATCTAAATTACATAAATATTTACATTTTACAGAGTTGCAGCGTTTGTTTACATAAAGTTATAGAATATAAAATAAAAATTACTTTGACACCACGTATTTCTTCAGCACTGTAGCATTCATTATTTTTCATATATTCCATGAGCATAAATGCATCAATGTTGGGTAAATTATCACTCTGAGCCCTAACAAAATCTTTATCTGCCATTTTAATAATAAATGCGTGAAAAATTGTTTAAAAACAAATACAAAACTCTCGAACAATACAATACACACACGTGTAAAGATTATGTTGTAGCTCTATCTGTGATGTGAAACCCCTATCGTTTGACGTCATACTCAGTCGTTTTTACTCGGCAACCTTCGCTCCGTAGTCGGCTTATTTCAAATTTACAATATTTTAATTCAAAAATTTGGCTATAATATTAATTAAAATGTAATTTTTGTTTTCTTTGGTGACATAATTAACATTAACATATCAAAATAATGTAGTTTTAAGGAAATACAAATTTTATGCGTATCCCCTATTGGGCTTAGAAATGTGATGGTAGACCAGAACTTTTTTCTTCGCCACTTTTTATCAATTTAACGTGTAATCGACCCAATTAATCAGCATAGTATTGTCCTGTGATTGTTTTTCCCTTCTTCAGATAGCTGATGACGATTACCATATTAGCCCGAATACAACGCGATATTTTTAATTATTTTCTGTGAAAAAATTGACTCGCTCTAAATACGAGGTCTAGTTATTTATATTCTTTATTCCCTAGGCCTTGCGGCATTCAGGGTATTAACCATTACAAATAGAAATAAAACAATCAAAAATAAATAACGTACAAAACAATACAATTTACAATATTTTTATCTCATTTCTTTCTTCTTACTCCAGTGTCTCTCTCTTTTTTCCTATTCTCATTCTGGTTTCCCTCTCCGATCTCCTTCCTTCTTGCTTTCAGTTTTCTCGCCCATCTTTAATTTATTCTATTCCATTCTCTTTCCTTCCAACCATTTTTTCACCCCTCCTCCTATCTCCCTTCCTTCCACCCCATTTCCAGGTAACCTCAGCCCCCTTCCTTCCTTCCATTTCTCCCCTTCTGCTTCCCACTGGGTCTCTTCCCTCCTTTCTTTACCCCTTCCTGTTATCCTACCCCAATCTCAATCCTTCTTGCCTCCAATTCCGTCGCCCACCTCTCCCCTCTTCCATCTTCTTGCAACAGGTCTAATGTGCTCCCTGACCATACTGTCATCTCTCTACACCTCTTCGCGTGGTGCTCTATATCTTCTTCCTCCTCCCCGCACATACTGCACATCTTATCCTCCTGTATCCTGTTATTCTCAAGGTCTAGTTAATGGAATGTAATATAAACAACCCTTCTTATTAGTACGGCTATGCCTCCACCATAAGAAGGGTGAAAAAAACGGTCTTATTGAAGTCAACTGGTTACGATAAGTCCAGAATTACTGTTATGCTTGCCGTTACTGCTGATGGACAGAAGCTTCAAAAGATATATTGAAACGTAAAGCAAAGCCCAAAGAACAGCTGAAACCAGGAATAATTTTTCGGGCCCAAGAAAAAGGTTGGACGACCAGGTTCTCTGAGAAAACCTCGCTCTTTGATGCATTTCGAGGCCAACTGACGTCAGGTGTTAAGGAAGAAATTCAGTCATTTAATTCCGATAGTTCCAAGTGGTATGACACCTCAGTTGCAAGTCTTGGATTTGGTGGTCAATAACCCATTTAAAGACAACTTACGAAAAGAATACAACAATTAGGTATTACCGAGAAATCGCCCATTGACTCCTTCAGGAAAAACAAAGAATTCCTCAGTCTGACTTTTAGGAGAATGGATTGCGACCAACTGACACAAGATCGAACCTGAATCGATAGTGATGCTTTTAAGAAATGCTACATTTTAAATAATTTAAATGGGTCTGAAGATGACATTTTGTGGGAGACTGAAAGCGAGCATACTAATGATACCGATGCGATTTTCGGATAACTTTTTTTTTTCAAAATATTTTTTGAATAATTTTGTTGTCGCGTTAATTTCGGGGTCGCGTTATATTCGGGTTAATACGGTATGTTTTGCGAATCCCAAGAAATCATGGCCATAATATTTTCAGACAAGGGAACTATTTTTGCCTTCTTCTGAGCACGTTCACCAGGAGAAATATACTGTTGAGACTATTCTCTCATTTCTAGTGTGTAGTTATATATCCATTATTTATCTTGCCGATCGTTTTTTCATGCCCAAATGTACGTGCAGGATACGAAACACGAGGTCACTTGAGATGTTTACTATCTTTTTATACTATCGTGTTACTATATTGTAATTGCATATAGAATATCAAATTAACAAATTCAAGTTAAGGGAGATATTAAAATTTGTCTTTCTGGAACAAAAGAAAAAAATCAGCTGTGGCCACCACAGGACCGACCGCCATCATAGAGTACTTGTATAAAATACATTCTAGCGACAGAGCAGAAATGACTTGGCCTAATATTTTCTAACAGAGATATTATTTATCATGACCATGGAAACGTTACATATAAGTATGAAAAAATTGAGACTTAAAAAGACGTCTCAAATAAAAATTATTAGTTATTGCATTTATAGCAACTTTTATTACATAAAGTTTTTCGAAATATATTTCTGTTGCTAATTATTCGCAAAAATCTTAAAATTGACACGAGTATTTCTCCCATTTCTAGTCAATCGATTTTTACCAAAAGTTGATCAACTCGTGCCATTGATGGCAGAAATGTTTAAATATGAAGTTTTATAAAAATCCTTTTAGCCGAATTTGCTCTGCACGCGTACACAGACAGACAGACAGACAGATAGACAGACAGACAGACAGATAGACAGACAGACAGACAGACAGACAGACAGACAGACAGATAGACAGACAGACAGACAGACATCATGCTAAAAATAGTCAAAACGTTATGTAGGGACCTCAATTCGTGGAGCAATTCCATCGAAATGTCAAAATCGGTATGATCACAATACCTCCCTTATATACGTTGGCAGTCGGAAAAAAGAGGTGTCTATTGAAAGAGCCTAAAAATTTGAGTAGCCTAGGGCCTCGTGTTATGTAAATCCGGCCCTGCCTATGCTTCATATAGGAACGAAGCGATACATGAATCTTATTCATATCTGTGAGCATTCCAAATTAATTTTAGATGAGTTACACAAATAGTTATAAATTTTTTACTGTCTTGCTGTAAGATATTAGACAGCCTATGCAAAAACCTGCCAGAATTCTTTATGTACAAAGTAGTATAAATAACCTGAAATTGTATACATAGCATATAGTAAGTTATTAACTCAGTTTACGCACTAATTAAAGAGTTTTTAGTGTAAATTTTGTATAAACAAATCCTCATGTACACGGGGTGAGTCGTTAATGACGCAGCTAGAGATGTGTACATGATGTTTTAGATTAATTACTTCTGTATACTTTGTACACTGCCTCGTTGTTTACCATAAGAGATGTGTTTGTATATGAAACATTATAGCTGCGGGCTTATTTGTATTTATTGAACTATGAACTTCTGATCATGTAGGAGAACATGGAAACTCGAAAATGTTTTATTTCAAAATTTGTTGCTTTACTATAAGGTAGAAATTAATAACTATTTTAGATTATTCTAGGTGGATTTTTGTAGAAGTCCAACTAGATTGGCAATGCTGAATTCAATAGGGGAAACTTTTTAAGATCGCAGCGCCATATGCGGCAAAGCTGGAACACTCGAAAGTGACATTAAACTGTTACTCGTGTATTTGTTTATATGGTGAAAATGAACACGAGTTGTATTTTTCATGTTTTCCGAGCTTTTTTTTTAATTTAAAGTTAATCTACAATTTACAAGATATGTAATAATATACTATTCTAAAGAAATTTCATGGAAATTTTTAGTTTTCCATTGTGGTTTTAATTCTTTTTGACTGTCTGTCAACATAATAACAACAAAAGAATGGTAAATATATTAGTAAAAATTAATATCTCTGACTTAAAAAGTAGAAGGTTCTTTTAATATATCAACTGATGATTTAGGTAAATTTTGGGTGAGATAAATGCTTTTTTTCAGTCTTTTCTTGGACGTAAAAAATCACTTTCCATAAAATGCAACGAGCAAACGTGCATGCATGGGTTTGGATTTTTGCCCATTTTTAGTTTTTGGGTCCATAAAAACCTACGATCCACTTTCTCTCTGCCTCCAAAAGTCGTTTCAATTGATATTTTTTTCTATTTAGGTAAATTATGAAATGTTTAAGAGGGATTCTTCCTTATTCACGATTTTCATTGCGGCACACAACAAAATTGATGTTTTTTTCCATGATTCACAAAAATAAAACACGTATTTCTCCATTGAACAAAACAAAACAATGTCACTTTCGTATATTCCGCAAATTGCCACCAGATGTCAGGGTGCTTAGGAAGTTTTCCCTATTCAAAATGAAAGAAGGCTAAAGATGAACGTAACAACTTATACACTTTGATTTTTATCTTGACCCTTCAAGGTCAACGCCGCATCGCTTGAAGTAAGAGGACTACTCGCTAACTTAATTGCCAACTTACAATATAGGTTGCGTAATAAGCTTTTAGTGTAGGATATATATATATATATTGAAATTTGTGTTGCATAGATTCACATTATGAATTTTTATAGTGTTTTATTTTGATTTGGTTTAGCAGTTTTTAAGATTTTTTTTGCGGTCCATCGGCGTTTTACCTTTAAGCATTTGGCCCATTTGAAGTTTGACATGCCTGGTGTATAGGTAAGTCCAATCCAATCAAGTGCCACATCGGCTACCATGGAATGCCACTTGGTTCTATCGTCCACTACATTAATTAGTTTTTGAAAATTTTGAGTCCCTTTCTCACTTATAATACTAGAAACAACAATTCTTCTACGTCCTCTTTCACGTTTTTTGTCAGATGGTTCACTGCATAAGTTCCACTCAATATTTCTTTCCCTCATTATGTGACAAAAAAACTTTTGTCCCCCACCCTATCTCCCAGATGGGTTGATCTAAAAAACTTTTAAAAAATCTTAATAATGTGCATTCATAGGAACCGAAATAGCTGAACAGGAATTTTTGATCAGATTAGTTTTTTGAAAAATATCGATTTTTTTGTGTCGTTAAAAAAATTATTATTAAATAGAAATATATTATGTGGTATCAAAAAGAAGCTCTTAAAAGGTAGATTAAGGAACGAAAAGTAGTTCTTAAAAATTTGTTTCTTTTAACACTATTGTGGCCAAAAATGTGCTAAAAAAGTTCTCGAAAAGGGGGCGGCCTTTTACCCAAAGAGATTAAAATAAAAGTCTGAAAAAATTATAGGTAATGTACATTGATTTGAGTCGGAAACGTACGAGAGAAGCTAATTAATTTTTAATTAATTGCTAAATTATGGCTTATTATTTAAATTTAGTTTAAAAAATTAAATGGAAGGTCTTAGTACTAAAATAACGAATAATACTGTTAAAAAAATGTTTATTAAAAAATTATTTTTAGACATCCAGCATTCTGTTGGCTTCTTACACTTATTAAATAACTACAAAATCCTGAAATGTGTGAAAATCACACTTCACATCAATTTTTCTTTACTTACTTTTCATTTTTAGGGTTTTGTAGGTATGACCAAAAAACCCTTATACCGTCATTTTGTCGTCTGTCTGTCTGTCTGTCTGTCTGTTCGGTAAAAATTGTAGCCAAACGGCTAAACCTAGAGAGTTGAAATTTGGCATGCTTATACAACTCTTTGACCCGCACATAGGAAAAATACTAAAACATCTAAAAAACATACTTCCCTAAAAATATAAACAAATATGTGCTCATCGAAAACAATTTTTTTTTTTTTAATTCTGAGTAGGGTATCAAATGAAAGCCCTTAGTACGTGGATTAACGATAAAATTTTTATTTTTGCAAAATAAATTATTTTGATGCGATTATGCCAAAATTGTGCAAACAAATTTTTGTCCCACACCCTGTAGCCCAGATGGTTTAAACTAAAAATCTAAAAAAAGTAATGTATATGGGTGTGAACCGAAATAATACAACAGGAATTTTTGATCAGATTATGTTTTCGGAAAATAACGCATTTTTTGTTGTTTTTGGTTCACAAAGTATAAAAGTTATACCAATGTAAGACACTCACATGCAAAGCGTGCGATAGCGTAATGGGTTAGAGCACTGGTGTCGTAAGCTAAAATTAGCTGGAAAACGAAGGGTTTCGAGTTCAAGTACGGAGTGAATTTTATTTTTTCTGTTTTTTTTTTTTTGCATTTTTATTTTGTTGAAATTATTTTGTCAAAATTCTAGTTATATTTTGACAAATGATGTATTTAATTAACAATTAACGGGTAAGGAGTAATAAACGGGTAGCGGGTAATATCCGGGAAATTGTGGCGTGTACCCGGTTCCATAATTTTCTAATTCTCGTCATTCTTAGTATATAGACATAAAGACAGACAGCCAACGGATAAACTAATGAGTGACGGTACAAACGTTTTCATATTTTACCTACAAAATCATAAAAACAATAAAATATCTAATTATTCCTGACGATTAATCCTTTAGACAAAAAGCTTAAAGTGAGTAATAATTATAAATGTAGCTCCTTCCACCACGTTCTTGACGTTGATTAGATTACGCATGTGCTGAATATTTGAGGTTAGTATAAGGTGTGTGCGTTGAAGAGGGGTCCTTACTGCGTTATTAAGACGCGGTTTCGGGTGAGATTCTGCTAAGTACAACATGTTTGAGGCTTCCAATGAAGGGAATATATGTTTATTAACATACGAGAGCTATGTATGTAATTTTAGCTGAGGTGGAATGATTTTAGTTTATGTGACGCCGGATTATAGTTTATTAATTTGAAGGGGAGAGACATATTTAGTTATTCTGATGTATCTAATAGCACAAGACAACTTAGTTATAACAGCAAATATACCTAATACTGTTAATTATATCTTTTAGTTCTCACTCGTTATTTTTACTTCAGCACTGGCGATAGAATTTTGAATTGTCTCACATAAATACACAAAAAAAGGGTCCACATAGATAGGCACTAAAATGGTACCAACTGGTTATTTTCATTTATCGTTGTTTTATGCCCACAAAAAATCCTTAAATTTAGTTTTGAGACGGCATCGTTTAGCCTAACGACAGGATTTAGATATAAACTTAGTGCGCTTACTGAAATCTTTTCCTCCATTCTGTCAGATCCTTTCTCTTGCTGTTAGTTGCGTCTAAATTATTACGTCATCGTGCATCACAACTCTAGATCCTCGTTTAGGTCTGTCACAATTCCATGGACTTCTCGGTCTAGTTTTACGATTTTTTATAGGTATATTCCGCCCATTGTAGGCGTTTATTTTCATCAGTCTCTATTTTTTAAATTAGTTTATTTAGGGGTGTTCGAAGAACTTGGTTATTAGCACCTCGGGACATTGGTTTACATTATTTTACATTTGATATTGTACATATTTGTTTACCAGGTCTACAAGAATGAATTCCGGTTTTTTTTTTTTAAATAAAACACATTAAACTCAAAAGAACAAAAAAGTGTATTTATTCAAAGTATGCTCCATTAGAAGTTATACATTTTTCCCATCTTTCATGCAATTTGTGAATACCTCGCCAGTAGAACTCTTCCCCTTTCCCCGCAAACCATTCATCAAGCCATTCTTCTATATTTTCATATGAACAAAAGTGCTGCTCGGCAAGTGCGTGACCAATCGATGCGAAAAAGTGGTAATCTGAAGGGGCCAAGTCTGGTGAGTAAGCGGCATGGGGTAGCACTACCCACTTGAGTGCCTCCAATGTGTTGCAAACTGCTTTTGCCTTATGTGATGGAGCGTTATCGTGAAGAAAGATTACCTTGTGCTGTCTTTTTTCGTATTCTGGTCGTTTTATGAGCAGCGAATGGTTCAATTCGATTAGTTGTTGTTGGTAGCGTTCGGTATTAATTGTTTCACCAGGTTTTAACAATTCATAATAGACCACACCCTTTTGGTCCCACCAATTACAGAGCATTGTCTTTTTGCCAAAACGATTCGGTCTTGCAGTTGATGTGGATGGTGAGCCTGGGTTCACCCATGATTTTTTGCGTTTGGGATTTTCAAAATAAATCCATTTTTCATCGCCAGTCATGATACGATGCAAAAAAGACTTTCTTTTGTATCGTGCAAGCAAAATTTCACAAGTGTTTTTGCGTTTTTCCATCTGCCTCTCATTCAATGCATGTGGAACCCATCTGCCGACTTTATGGATCTTACCCATCTCTCGTAGGCGACTGGAAACAGCTTGTTGACTAACGCCTAACTACTCTGTTAGTTGTTTTTGTGATTGACTATCGTCTTCCTGTAGCAATGTTTCCAATTTTGTATCTTGATATTTTTTGGAGATTTTCCATGTTCTTTGTCTGTAAGATCGAAGTCACCACTTTTGAAACGCCGAAACCATCGTTCACACGTATCTTGCGATGGAGCATATTCACCATAAGCTTCTCGAAGCAGTCGGTATGATTCAGCAGCAGTTTTTTTCAAATGAAAACAAAACAGTAGTACTGTCCGCGAATGCTCTTTATTTGGCACAAAATTTGACATTTTTAACACAGTAAAACAAAACTATATGATCACTTTTCAAATTATAACCTATACGCATTTGACACTTAATGATAACTTAACAAAACGCCATATGTGTTGAAACTTTGAACTATATTTTTTATTTTTCTGTTGTGAAATATTCACAAAAATCTTAAAATCGACACGAGTAAACTCCCATTTTTAGTCAACCGATTTTTACCAAAAGTTGATCAAATCGAGTCATTGATGGCAGAAGCTTAAATATGAAGTTTCATAAAAATCCTTTCAGGCGAATTTGCTCTGTACGTGTACACAGACGGACAGACGGTCAGACAGACAGACAGACAGACAGACAGACAGACAGACAGACAGACGGACGGACAGACAGACCAACAGACATCATGCTAAAAATAGTCGAAACGTTATGTAGGGACCTCAATTCGTGGAGATCCATCGAAATCTCGAAACGTCAAAATTGGTATGATCACAATACCTCCCTTATATATGTTGGCGGTCGGTAAAAACTATAGATGCGAACCTAAAACATCTAAGATATTTACAAAAAATGTCAATCTACTTGAAACTAGGAATGATATGACCAAAAAAAATGGAAATTAATTCAAAAGAAAATAACTCTTCAATTAATATAGCAGATTGTTCCAATAGTACAATTACTTTTAATATAAATAAAGAAATAACTCTTTAATATTCTCTTTATCCTTCAAAATAACGTTTGTTACTTTTTTGTCCTGGGTACGTAAGTGTCTTCATTTACATTTAATTGAAAATTACATAAATATAAATATGGTAGCATAAAAAATCACTTACGCATCTAGAAATGTAAATAACTATTTGTGCTTTTGTCTGTCAGCCCTGAAGCTTTATCTCAATATAACACCATCTTTTTAAAAGTACTATCTTTTGTTGTTATCTTTTCAATTAAGATACATACGAGAAACGTTTTAAATTTATTCAAATTTTATGGCTCTATCAAATTACACGATAAATTAAACAAAACAAAATAATCCCAGATAACATGGGAATAAAAAACAACTGTCAAAATAAACATTCTTCCGACCAATCTAAAGGAACCAGTACTTCCGTTTAAACATGTTTATTCATGAACCCTTCTTCTCATGTACAATTGTTTAGATTCTTCCACCAATTACAACCAACAATTTGTCAAGGTGTCATAAAATGGACCAATCACGTTTAAGAATACACTTTAATATGACCCAAATCGTGATATGATCAAGTTTCCGGTGAATAAGTATAGTTGAACAGTTTAGTTTTGTGGGATTGTGGATTGAAGTATGTGGTTTGTTTTGTTGGATGAGTGTCGCTATGGCGATTACAGGATTGTTAAGAGTTCTAAGATATGGTTGAAGTAGGGTATTGTGTGTTTGGTGTAATTGTTAAGAGCCATTTTTCTAACGAGATTTTAGTGATCTGATATTATTTACTATTAGCAATTTCAGATTAAATTCAGGATTAGATTGGTTCTATAATCTTAACAATAATAAAATTCATCAAATCAGAACTCTATTAGAGTCCTCACTTTCGGATTTTTTCGTTTGATGTAATTTATATACGAGAATAAGTCAGTAATTAGGTCACAAACTGATGTTGAAAAGCTGAAAATAGCTGTATTTCCAAAAGTGTCATTAGATGGCAGCACAATCCAGCTTGATAACACTTAAGTGACAGTTGTCGTGTGCGTGCGCAGGCAGTGTGAAAATGGCGATCGTGCTCGAAGAGTATACTGCGGAAGACTAACGTTCTGTTGTGCGTTTTTTGTGGGCAAAAGGACTTCATGCAGAGGATATCCTTAAGGAAATTTATCCTGTTTACAGTAAAGAGTGTTTGTCGCTTAAAGCAGTGCACAACTATGTCTATAAATTCTCTCAAGGGCGCTTAAAAGTTGTTGACGAACACCAAACTAATGGTTAGTATACTCGCTAGCTACCCAAAATTCTAGGGTAGTGATGGCGAACCTATGACACGCGTGTCATGGGTAACACGCCAAGACATTTTGGGTGACCCGCATCGTTTACGGACTTTTTGTTTTTGCTTTTTTAACAAATAAATACAGTACCTAAACAAAATATTATAACCACTTATGATTTTTTAAAAATTCATTGTTTTACACAAAATCAACAAAAAAAATCATCAAATTATTTTAGTAGATTTATAAAATGTTTTTAATATTTTGTGTTGCCCCCCTTTGCTTTTATATGCCGTAATTCTTCGAGGCATACTCTCAATACATGCCCTAATACAATTTTCAATTTCTGGAGAGCCATGCCATACTTTTTTAATATTATCTATTAAAACTTGTTTATTAGTATTATTTAAATCATAAACAATTCTTTTCAGGAGGCTCCAAACATTTTCGATAGGATTGATATCCGGCGAATTACTTAGCCAGGACAAAATCGGTACTTTTTGTTCTTGCAAATCAGTCTCAGAATAAAACTACAGAGTTGAAGATGTTTAAAATAGCTTATCTTTTAATAAATACACGATATATGTCGGCATTTTTAATAAACAGTTGTTTTTTAAGTGGTTATAATATTTTGTCTAGGTACTGTATATAAAAAAAATTTAATGGGGCTGCAAATATCACAAAATTATGAGTTGAGCAAGGTTTTTTCCGAATTTTGACACACCGAGTTCAAAAGGTTCGCCATCACTATTCTAGGGTCCCGCCCGAGCAGAGGAGATAATTTTATTTTTTGTTTTTTTTTTCCATTTTTATTTTCTTTAAATTATTTTGTCAAAATTATAGTTATATTTTGGCAAATTTTGCATTTAATTTTTAAGAGCGTAAATTTAATAACCAGTTGGAATGTTGGAATTATATTTTCATTCTATGTGTCATGTATACGAAACCAAAGGGGCGGAGCATATGACAACCAATGGAAGCCATAGGCGCAATTTTCAAAATCCTAATGAACCTCGCTATATATATATATATATATATATATATATATATATATATATATATATATATATATATATATATATATATATATATAAATACTGCACATATTTATAAACCTAAATAATGGTATTAGGTATTCGAATTAAAATTAACAAGAAAATATTTTAACATAAAATTTGCTTTTAAAGCTCTTAGATTAACAGACAATAAATTATTTTAAAAATATCGTTCATTTTGCCGTGTTTCAGCATGCCGCCTTCGCTTATTATATACCTGCGAAATCCTGAAATGCGTAAAAATTCACACTTCACATCAATTTTTTTATTGTTTGTATCTCATATACATATCTAGCTTCTTTTGAAAATATCAAGATATTTTTTACCGATAACAATTATTTTAATAAATTGTCCTACGCCACTGTACAGCCAGAAACATATTTTCCGCCATTTTGAAAGACCATCCTGGCCCTTTCAACTTGCATATAAACTTCTTTCTTTTAGTCTTTTATTCAATGAGTTTTTGAATGAATATAACCTCAATATAATGAAACTTAACCAAAAATTTAAAAGCCAGATTTACAAGTTCACATGGTTTCATAAAAGTCTATTTACACCACAACAGTCACCAAAGAAGTGGCGCAGCCAAGGGGGGGGGGGCGACGGGACTCGGCCCCTCCCAGGACCAGCAGATTACACGGCGCTGCTCGGAGAGTTGAAGATAATTTTTTTTAACACAACAGTAGTTAATTTTTAAATTACTTCATTGTTAACAATATTGGCATTTTTTTTTTCGTATTAATAATTTTTTTTTTTAAGATTGCCTACTCTTGATAAAGTGACATAATCATTGTTCAAGTGAAAATACATCACTTTCCAAATATGCTCCAACGAATTATATGAAAGGGAGCGTTGATCCTTTTTCCCCCCTGACACATCGACTAAAACATTCGCCCAGTCAAATGATCAAACTGTTTTAAACAACTAAATACTCGATTCAGATAAGATAAAATGGAAATCTGACTTCGGTATAACCTTCAGAATGTAATTTTAAAATGACACCTCGAACGTGAAATAGAATAGAAATATAATAAAGAGTAGTTTTGGAGACAATCGCGCTCTTAAAATCGGTATTTGGTTTTATTTTGTAGATAAATATGAATATCAATATCTTCTTAGGTATTTTTGAAATTATGATGTTTTACACACAAAAAGGATATAAGTTGTACTCAACAACAGTGGAGTATTCAGGGGGGGGGACAAGCCCCCTCTGAAGTTCCAATGAAATGAAAAGTTAACAAATTTATCATAATCGTACAGCAAAATAACTTATGTATATTACATTAATAATAAGCTATATTTTATTATGATTAGTGTTGAAATTAGCAGAAAATATATATTTACATTTTATTTTTAGGTTTTCGTAGGTATAATCAAGAATTCTTTATTCCGTCACATGAGTTTGAACGTTCGGTACAAAATAGCGCGAAAAATATAAATAAATATGTATTTATCGAAGAAAAAATCAAGTGAAAGTTTTTGTCTCAATTAAGTCTCAATTTTTTCATATTTATATGTAACGTTTCCATGGTCATGATAAATAATATCTCTGTTAGAAAATGTTAGGCCAAGTTATTTCTACTCTGCTGCTAGAATGTAATTTATATAAGTACTTTATGATGGCTGTCGGTCCTGTGGTGGCAACAGCTGATTTTTTTATCAACAAATACTGAAATTATTATTTGATATAAACATCAATATCCAACAGCAGGGGTGTCGAACTGATTTGGGTCGCAGTCTATTTTACATACAAAATGGTAAGTAGTGATGGAACTTTAAAAATCCCGAAGGGTTTTTTGACATTTTTTTATAAACAGAAAAGGGGAAGAGAGTATATTTTACGTTTTAAATATATTTTCCCCCTAAATAAGCTCAAGTGATTTTGATTACCATTTCAGGGGCCTCAAAAAATTAGGTTGGAGGCCGTATGCGGCCCGCGTGCCCACGAAATTTGATTCGGCCCTCCCCAAGACAAAATCCTGGCTGCTCCACTGCACCAAAGTAATCAGATCTGGTTACGTATTACAAGATGAGACAGATAATACTTTTGAAAATTTTGTCGAGTTTAAGAAAGTAATACACTAAACATGGCTGTTCTACAGTCTTACTTACTTTATAGGGCAATACTTTGCCGGCATTTTTATTACCATGGTCATGCGATATTAATTGTATAATGTATGGTACTTAATATATGTATTTTATTATTGCTAGCAAATTCAATTGTTCAATTGTTCTTATATTAGATTCAATAAATAGTTTCCTTTGTGTCATAAAATACAGGTTTATTGCAAATAATTTTAATTATATTCTTTTGAGTAATCTTTGCAGCACTTTCTCATTCAATTAATCCGTTTATATTTAAGAGTATAGATTCTACTAAGGCAAAATAAAAGTGTTATAACAATTGAAGGAGTAAATATTAGCTAAAATATTTTAAAATAAAGATATCTAAGTCTCGTTAGGGGATAAATCAGGTGAATAAGGGCAATGAGACATTAATTCGATGTTTTTCTCAATTGTTTGAATTGCTGAGTGGGAGCTTGCATTGTCATGATGAAGAATGATGCGACGTTTTTGTTTGTTTTTCCTGATTTTGTCGAAATTCTGGCAAAAATTGTTGTATACCATTCAGCATTAACTGTTCTCCGATTCTCTACAGGAATGGTTTCGATATGTTCAGCACAACCGAAGAAACAAGCAATCATTTTCTTCGAAGTGTTTCGTGAACGAACAACTTTTGTGGGTTTCGGTTCATCTTGGAAGACTCAATCAGTGAATTTTTGTTTAGTTTCCGCTTAATATGAATAGGCAGTGCACAATATAAGATAAAAATATGCAAAAAAATCAAGCAAAATATAACTGAAAAAGCTCAGCATTGCATCATTTGAATGAAATTATATTAAAGCCGCAGTATTTAATTTTATGTAAATTTTATAAAACAATTTCGTTCACCTTACTTCCTCCAACTTAATATAAAATGTGTGCCACTGTTTTGATGCGGATATTCTGATATTCCAACATCCCTTATCAATTTTTCTAAATTAGAATCAGCCTTGCATGTATAAAATGGTGAAAATTACAATGCACGACTAAACATTTTATTAAATAAACAATCAATTAGCATATTATTGTTGTTAAAGAAGCCCCCTTGTATAATATTATCATATCAAAACCAGTTCGCCGAAACATATTAGCTCAGCTACCATATAAACCTCAAGGCAAAGACACTTTGAACTGCTTCAAGATAATTATTCAGATTGTTGTTCTTAAATTAACGTAGATGCAAGTCAAATTTCGTTAATTACTATTCCGGTGCAATCACACAATATACATAGGAGATGGTTGCTTTCATATTTGGGAATAAGTCCAACGTTCTGATTTGCTTTGGTGCAGAGCTGAATTAATAAGATATAAGACGAGTTTCGGATTGTTATTCTCCTGTACTGTTTGCATGTTAATGTTGCAGTTCTAATGTCGTTTCTCTAAGAGATATTAGGTAGATACTCTCTAATATACAACAACCTCCTTATTGTAAAGAAAATTAAATTACCAGCTGGGTATTTGAGCATGAATTAACATGAATTTACAAATTTGTAGACCTGTAGAGTCAGCAAAGTGAAAATAAAAACAAGGATAACGAAATTCAAACACGTATATCAAGAATATAGAACAAACTGTGGTCTTCACTGTTCCTAAAACAAAATAAAAATTGTGCCATCTGTTTTAAGTAATGGCTTTCAACATATATTTAATACTTCTATGAGGATCATTTGATAATAACAATAATTTACTGACTAAATTACATATACAGTGGGTGGCCAAATTATTACGGACAGTACACTTTTTTTTGTAATTTTCAAGTTTAAATGCATTTTGTGAGAAAATAAATTGTTTTTTAATCATTTTTCTTCTATATTCTTGTTGCTGGTATCATTATTATTTTAAAAAGAGGGAGATCGCCAAAGAAATCATCACCACCAAGCGGAAATTTATAGAAACCCTTATCAGAGAGTGGCATCACAACCCCAATCTCCGACACAACGCAAAAGTCTGCACAGAAAGCATGCCCAGACGCCTGGAAGCCGCAATCGCAGCAAAGGGTGGCATTACAAAATATTACGATTTTACTTAATTTGCTAAATTAACACTTTTTATACAAAAATAAATGATTATGAATAAGCAATTATGTCGTTTTATATTTTAAATAAAGCACTCTAATGAATAAAAATAAATACGAGACCCAAAGCCACTTATTTCCTCATTAAATTCATTTGTAAATTACAAAAAATCTGCACTGTCCCTAATAATTTGGCCACCCACTGTACATATATTGTTTCTAGTCAGTCATTATTAGGTACATAAAGTTTCACATACAAAATTCAATATTTTCAAAATTATTAAAATCATAAATGGAATTTTTCAACAAAATGTCGTTAACTTTATTTGAAAATGCTCTGCATGATAGTTTAATCTCCTAGGACAACACATTGAAAAATTTTATGTAATAATAATTTGAGCAGTATCTGGATTTGTTCAAGCGAAGGTACTGAGAACGGATATCGTTTTTTGAGCGAGTGTTGCACTCATGTGAGTCTTCAAGAGTAGATAATTTGCTCAGATTCTTATGTATTAGTAAGAGGCAATTATAAATGAATAATGCTGGTAAGGTCATTATTTTGAGACTTGTAAAATAATCTCGACATTCGGCTTTGTAGGCACCGCCAGCGATAATTCTGACAGCTTTACGCTGAAGGCTAAAAATTCTGTCAGCGAACGGAAAATGACCCCATATAAGTATACCATAATTTAGGTGGGATTGGAATAATGTAAAATAGGCTTTCAATATGACCTCTCTACATACTTCGTATTTCAATCTCCTTATCAGGTAAATGGTGGACCTAAGCTTTCGACTAATAAATTCAGTGTGTTGGTCCCAACGTAAATGAAGATTTACGTGGATTCCAAGAAACTTTGCGTAACGAGGATTTTCAAAATTATGTTTCCTAGTTTGGTAACAGCAGGGTCTGGTATTTGTCCGTGTTTAAACAAATTTTTATTTTTGAAAACTAATTTTTTTATGGGGTTCTTGTCAGTATAATGCCAAAAAACTTTTGTTCCCCACCCTATCTCCCACCCGAGGAGTTGAACAAAAAATTTGAAAAAAAATCTCAATAATGTACATTGGTGGGAACAGGAATAGTCAACAGGAAATTTTGATTAAATTGGTTTTTCGCAAAATATTGATTTTTTTGTTCAAAGAAATATTTTTTTAAATTTATTGTATGGTACCAAAAGAAAGCTCTTAAGACGTAGATAAAGGAACGGGAAGTAGTTTTTTCTTTAATTATTTTTTTTTTTTCATTTTAATACAGTTTTTTCCAAAAAGTACTAAAAGATCAGTGTCCCGTTTCCTTTACCCTAAGGGGTTAAATTAAAAATCTGAAATAATTCTAAGCAATGTATATTACTATGAATCGGAAACGTACGAGAGGAATTTTTTATCCGATTTCAATTTTGGAAAATATTACAGTTTTTGTGTTATTAAAAAAAAAAAATTAATTTTATTGTGGGGATATTAAAATTTAAATGGAAGCTCTTTATGTGCAGATTAAGGAACGGAAATTGATTTTTGAAATACAATTCATTTTGACTAAATTTTGCAAAGTATTAAGATTTTCGTTAAATATCTTAGCTAAAATTAAAAAAATATATTTATATATACATGGATACATTTTTTTATGGATACAGAAGAGGTACGTAAACCTATTATGCAAATATCGACTAGGAAAATAAATAAATAACTGGCTGATAGCTGGGTTTCCATTTCTAGTAGAGAATCTATTAGTTTTTCATATAGTCGCAATATAAACAATGTCTTTATAGGAGCGATGCTCTTGCGTGACAAAACATCGGCCGCAGTGTTGCCAGGTCTGGATTAGAATGACATTTTTGCAATTACACAAAAAAAAATTGCGTTAAAATATATATTATATTATTATTAGAGATATATGACCACAAAATTAGAGGAGTTCTAGTGTAATTAATACAAGGTAGAAAAAATCTAACTGCAACCTTCTTGTCTAGTGACAGGCATTCATCGTTTGATCTTCTAATAATCATCATTCACTGACTAAATACTTACAAAACCCTGAAATGTGTGAAAATTCACAGTTCACATTAATTTATTAATTTTACTTAATTTACATCTGCATTTATTTCTGCAACGAGGCCAATCGCCGATGACAGGGGGTAAGCATCTACACCTGGATGACGGGTTAATGATTGTGAAAATTGAAGTAATGTTAACATATTATTCTCGCCCGAATAATATCGCCAATGGAGAATCGAATCAGCAACCTCACAATTCAGACTGTTTTAACCAGTTAGAATTGCGCGATTTAACGAGCTTGGACACTCCGTTGGTGAAACTAAACATGTTTAAATCAATTTTGATCAAAAATTAATATTCGTCTGTTAATCAAAATATTAAGAACTCGCATTAATATTTTACATAGTGGAGATTTATTTAACTTTTTCAAAAATAAAATTCTTTCACAATGTAGAAAGTAGAAAATTCAGTGGATACATCGGGGATGGAATTCATCTTCTGGGTTTCCTTGTCTTACCACTGCGCCACAATAGCTCTTATGCGGGTTTTAGAGTGCCTATAATTTTTGCAAATACGCCTAAGTGTGTTTCCTATATCATTATCTGCACAACTACTTTAAAAATTCCTTTTTTAAGAGCACTATTGTCACCCAATTTACTCGCTTGAATAACCAACATTCATTTAAAAATACACCCTATAATTTCGGATAAAACCTCACTTAACAAAAATATCAAATAACCATTGAAAATGTCACCATCTTAGTGCGCCATATTGTCCCATTGAGCTATTCATTAGACGCTGTCAAAGCGGTTTCCTGGAGTAGGATATACATGCTGGTTTTAGGCCACTCCTCTTAATCACACTTGCACAGGACAAACAGGAGAACAACAAAGAACTGATGGGAAGCCAGATAAACTTTAAGAAATGTAAAAGTTTGATTAAAGATTAGAGCATAAGAAAAATTGAAACTGGGTTCAAAGATTTCAGTTTGATTGATCAGTGTTAACTATAGTAATATTTCTCTCTCTCTCTCTCTCTCTCTCTCTCTCTCTCTCTCTCTCTCTCTCTCTCTCAGTTTTTGTTTTCGGGTAATCTAATAACCCGATACTAAACTAAATAAATAAGCTCCAAAAAGGCTGTTAAATTTCATAATATACCCTATCTTATAATACGCACATCTGGAAATATTATTTGGATACATTATTTAATTTTTCCATAGCCAACCCTCATGTAATTTCTTTTTGAACTCATGGTATTAGGTGTGTCAATTACATAATTCGGTCCGTTTTTTTCTTCCAGAAAAGACTTTATTGTGAAAAATCATGAAAAATACACTATACAAATAGACCGGGAGCTCATGACATTTTTGGTCTCCGATTTCATACAGCATGCCTTTTGGAGGAGATAATATTTACCCTGTGACAACAAAAAAGGGATGTATGAAAACGCGGAAAATCATATTTTTTTATTACAAGATCACATGACCGTTTGAGCCCTTTGGGACCCTCCGAATCGCATGCATATATTTAAAAGACTTTAAATTTGTTATAACTTTCTTTTGACAAAAGGGCAAGCAATATTAAATCAGAGAAAAGCACAAAAATGTTGTGTTTAAGTGGAAATGCAATTTTCCCTATGACCGGAAAGCGTGCAGGGGTTTAGTACCATCCCTTTGTTGTTGTCACAGGGTAAATATTCTCTCCTCCAAAAGGCGTGCTGTATGAAATCGGAGACCAAAAACTGTCATGAGCTCCCGGTCTTAAAGTATTTGCCATCGCTTGCTGTTATTTTTTCTCATCTGTCTGGCAGTTGTTGTATTCCTTGACGGAAAAACGACTCGTCCTTCGAAGCGATTCATTCATTAAGCCTATTTCTTAAACCAATTTCTCTATTTCTTCATAATTGTTCAAGTGCTGACCCGAAAGCCCGTGTACCATCGATCTGAACAAGTGATAATCTGATGGAGAAATGTCTGGTGAATACGGCGGGTGAGGTAAAACTTCCTTGCCAAATGCTTCCAAGGTGGTCTTCACAATCTTTACAACATGTGGTCCAGCGTTATCATGCTGGAGGACAGCTTTGTCGTGTCTCTTTGCATATTCCGGCCGCTTATTCTACAATGCGTTGCTTAAACAGAGCAAATTGTACTACACCCTTTTGATTCCACCATATACAGAGCATTACTTTCTTGCCGTGAATATTCCGCTTTGGTCAAGATGCGGATGGTTTTCCTGGGTCTCAAATGGATTTCCTTTATTTGGAATTATCGAAATATATCCACTTTTCGTCTCCAGTCACAATACGATGCAAAAAACCTTTGCTTTTTTGCCTGGCAAGCAATATTTCAGACATGGTTGTGCGCCTCTCGATATATCTTTTTTTCAGTTCATACGGCACCTATCTACCTTTTGTAAATCTTTTCCATGGCTGCCAAACGCACAGAAATTGTTGATCGATCAACATTCAACAATTGCGCGAGCTCATGTTGCGATTGAGCGCAAATAGCCATTGTTGCTCTGCGCCAAAAATTTAACTAGAAAACTAACTACGCTAGCGATTGACACGCATCGATTAGCGCCTGCAATTCCTCGTCCTCGAACTTCTTCGGTTAACCTGGACGAGGTTTGTCATCGACACCGAAATCATCACTTTTGAAACTTCGAAACCATTCTCTGCATGATTTATCGGTGGGAGCACTTTCACCATAAGATTCTACGAGCATTCGATGAGCTTCAGTGACTGATTTCTTCAAATGAAAACAATATAAAAAGTGAAGTTTCCCTCTTAGTAACGTATTATATAATTAAAAATATTATATGAAATATAACCCATAACCTGCCTCGAATTTACCTTTAGTTATGTTGAAAATCAAGTGGAAATTGCCCATACAGACGTACCGACAGATAGACGTTAACATTTATTTATATAGATTACTAAATTTATTTCGGAATAGGGAAAAATAGCTTATTTATAAATATATTTTTAAAATACTTGGTATCATTGACCGTGAAGTTATTCTAAAAAAAAAAATTGATTTGGAATGTGAATTTTCATACATTTCAGGGTTTCGCAGGTATTTAGTAAGTGAATGATGAATTTGGGATGCCAAAACAAATTTTATGTTAAAATATTTTTTTGTTAATCTTAATTCGGGTGCCTAATACCATTATTTAGGTTTCTATATATGTGCAGTATTTTTTTTGTTTTTTTTTTTTTTATAGCAAGTGTCATTAAGATTTTGAAAATTGCATCTATGGCTTCCATTGGTTGTTTTAAGTCATAATTTCCGCCCCTCTGATTTCGTATATATTGAATTAAATTATAATTTCAACACTTCCCACTGGTTATTAAATTTACGCTTTTAAAAATTAAATGCAACATTTGACAAAATATAACTAGAATTTTGACAAAATAATTTAAACAAAATAAAAATGCAAATAAAAAACAGAAAAAATAAAATTGTGACAGGAAGCGAACCGTAGTTTGTAACTTAGGAAGCGAGATGTCTAGCCACTACATCATGAAGGCATACTGGTTTACTGTCTTATACAACATTTTAAATATTTACGACGTCAACAAAAAAACACAAAAAATGCGCTATTTTCCGAAAATATAATCTGATCGAAAATTCCTGTTGTACTATTCCGTTGTAAAATCGCGTCAAAATAATTTATTTTGAAAAAATAAAATTTTGATCGTTAATCCACGTACTAAGGGCTTTCATTTGATACCCTACTCATAATTTAAAAAAATATATTTTTTTTTTCGATTAGCACATATTTGTTTATATTTTTAGGGGGATATGCTTTTTAGATGTTTTAGTATCTTTCCTATTTGTGGGTCAAAGAGTTGTATAAGCATGCCAAATTTCAACTTTCTAGGTTTAGCCGTTGGTCTACAATTTTTACCGGACAGACAGACAGACAGACAGATAGACGACAAAATGACGGTATAAGGGTTTTTTGGTCATAACTACAAAACCCTAAAAAAGATCTTTTAAAATATGAGAAGGTGTCATCTTTAATTAAAATCTTAATTTAATTCTTAGTCTTTGTGCTTATAAATGTTCTGAAGTAATATTACAGTAGTTGAAATTTTAGTTTAGTAAACTAACATGAAGTTCTCATGAAATTAGTTCACATATTACAGTTTCAATTCACCTTTGCAACAATCTAAGATTCTGAAACTAGATAATATTCCACATTTCCAATAAAGATCATTTAAACGCAACATTGACCAAGAATCAAGGCAATTTGCCCCAATACTCTATTACACAGATGGCATTAGTTCCACCTTTGCAATCACAGATTCAAAACCAACTGATAGCCTGCTAGCTATACTGTTCAATGCAGACATGATCCTGCAGGATGCAGGATGCAAGGACCATACAGAAATGCGATATGAGATTCAGGAAGTGTGATTGTTGATGTTTGTGGTAAGAAACGGAAATTCGAGATGATTACCATAATGAGACTAACTTGAAACTATCTCATAAAGGTCCTGTTGAACAAGGATAAATCCTTGAAAACTTATTATTTAAGATGTCTGTGATATAAAAATAGTATGACGTTGGTATTGAAAAGTTTTCTATTTTCATTTTCTCTTAAGCCCACAACATAAGCACACATGCTCTTGAACCCTAAAAAATTGACGTGAAGTGTGAATTTTCACACATTTCATGGTTTTGTAGGTATTTAGTCAGTGTATGTTGATTATTAGAAGACCAAACGATGAATGCCTGCCACTACATAACACAATTACAAGTGTTGGTTTTAAATCCTTTAAATCAATAGGCACGACAAGAAAGTTGCAGTTAGATTTTTTCAACCGTGTACTAATTACACTAGAACTCCTCTAATTTGGTGGTTATATACCTCTAATAATACCATAATATATATTTTAACGCATTTTTTTTTTTTTTTTGTATAATTGCATAAATATCATTCAATACCAGACCTGGCCATACTGCGGGCGATCTTTTGTCACGCAAGAGCAGAACGCTTTCAGAGACGTTGTTTATTTTGCGACTATACGAAAAACTAACAGATTCTCTACTAGAAATGGAATCCCAGCAACCGTCCAGTTATTTATTTATTTTCAGATATTAAACGAAAATCTAATACTTGGCAAAATTTAGTCAAAATTAAATGTGTTTCAAAAATAAATTACCGTTTCTTAATCTGCACTTAAAGAGCTTCCATTTAATATCCCCACAATAAAAATTAATAAAAATTTGCTTGTTGGTCCTCTCACTAAGGGGTTTCAGTTGATATGCCAGACAAAATTTTAAAAACATATTTATTTTTTTATTATTTACATATTTGTTTATATTTATCTGGGGTGTGTTTTTTTTGAACTCGCAGTATTTTTCCTAAATGTGGGGCGAAGAGTTGTATAAGCGTGCCAAATTTCAACTTTCTATGTTAAGCCATTTAGTTACAATTTGTACCGTACAGACAGACAGACAGATACATGAGTGACGTTATAAGGGCTTTTTGGTGGTCATACCTACAAAAACTTAATAAAAGTAGGTAATAATAAAGCCTGTATTTATGAATTCCAATAAAATAATTCTTGTACAATTTTTTTAACGCACATATGTTAAAAATTAGAAATTAAAATATATAAATAAATACTTTAAAATAAAACCAAGTAAAATATGTAAGTAGTTCATAGTAGAACACAGGGACGTAGCCAGGATTTCAGCTGGGGGGGGGGGCAAAAATAACAAAATATTCTAAATTGGTCGGTACGACCTTAATTACATGGCTTGGGTAGAAAATAACAGCGTTCTAGGTCAGGGGTCGGCAACCTTTCAGTGACAAAGTCAAATCTATATTGAAAAAAAAAACACAATAACATGAAAGAGCCGCTAAAAAATATATGCTATATTTAAGAAAAAAACGTAAAAATTGTTTATTTGTTTTAAAATAATCAAGTATTACAATAAATTAATATTTACTTATACATTTAGTTTGTGATACCTATTGTAGTTGCCAGTATATTACAATATAATAATTTTTTTAATGGGACGATTGCTTTTGTATAGTGTTCTATAAGACTTCAATATTTGGTGAATATTCAGTAATCTTTAACTTAAGGCAGCACTCTAGTTTCAGGTCAGTACGATTACTTCTTATCTGACTCTTTATTAATTTCATATGTAAAAAGATTTGCTTACAGTAATATGTGGATCCGAAAATTGTCAGTAGTCCAAAAGCATAATTTGTTAAAAGATTGAACGATTCTCGAAGAAGGTTCCAAGCTTCGAAAAGAACTTTATCTACATTTTGAAGATTGCGAATTTCGGTCCACTTATGCTGGGAAGATAAAATTCACTTTTTTCTTTCTAAATTTTCCAGTTCAGAATTAAGTTTTAAGAATATGTAATTCCATAAACCTTTGGATTTCAAATCCACTAATTGAAGGTGATAAATGTATTTGCTACATATATACTTCAATTGGTTTTATCAAAAAATCTAGTGTAGCTTTATATTTTCTAAACTCTTTAAATCTATCTCGAAAAGCTTCTTTCATATTAACAATAATTTGTGCAAAACAAAATTGCATTAATAACATGTTTTTGCAAATTAATAAAATGTAAAAATGTTTTTGCACGTAAATCATTCACAAATACAGATAACTTTTTTTCGAAACAAATAACTTCTTCTAAAAGGGAATATGCAGTAACTCGGGGAATTACCGGGCTCGAATTGCACAGTAAAACATTCTGAAAAATACAAAACCTGTATAGTACAGGCAGAAAGTTGAAAATTAGAAAATAGATTATATTAAAATAAAAACCAGCCAATTTTTAAAGAGCCACAAAATTTTCTAAAAGATCCGCATGAGGCTCCGGAGCCGCAGGTTGCCAATCCCTGTTCTAGGTCTTTTGTAGTATATTAAATAATAAAAGTCCGGTAAATTTATAAATTTTCTTCACCTCCGGTGAAGAAAACTTCTAACAACCTAAATTATATTTTATATAAGGTAAACTAACCAGGATTTAAATTATCCTGGGGGAGGGGCAAATGCCCCCTATGCCCCCCCCCCTGGCTACGTCCCTGGTAGAACAGTTTAAATAAAACAAATAAATAACAAAATTAATAGTTAATAAATTAACATGTATATGATTTTATAGAACCCATTTTTCAGCGAAGGCCTTCCTCATTTTACTCCATCCATTACGATTATTTGAAATTTTTGTCGAGAGGTCTCCGACTTACTTCTTAATCTCGTTGTGCCATTTCTTAACCTGCCTACCTCTTCTTCTCTTCTTATTCCTCGAAACCCAAACCGTGGTTTCTCGCGTCCACCTTTAGTATTTAGTATTTAGTATTTATTTATTTAAGACAGAGTACAGAATAAATGCACATATCTTATGTCCAAGTACAATTATTTATATTAATATAACATTTATAACTTACAACTAATCAATATTTAACAAACTTTATCATTTCCTTAAATCTATTTGTCAAAACATATTTATAAATTCGTATTCATTGCCATATACTCCTCAATCGAATATAGTGCAGCACCAAACATTATTTTTTTTACAGCAATTTTAAATTGTTTAAAAGTAAGATTTTTTATTTCTAATGGCAATTTATTATATAGTGTTGGGCCCATAATATCGATCCCTTTGTTTAAGTAGCTATACTTGGGCGTCATTACTCTTATGTCGTTACCTCGTCTTGTTTCATACCGATGGTAGAAGCTATTAGTTGCAAAATTATTTATATTCTGCTTGACATAAAGTAGACATTTAAAAATATAAAGGCTGTGTACAGTCGGGATATTGTATTTAACAAATTGGTCTCTACATGATGTTCTCGCTGGTACTTTTGCAATTATTCTAACAGCAATTTTTTGCAATTTAAAAATCTTATCAACATTTTGTGAGTTTCCCCACAGTTCCAATCCGTATGATAGAGCTGACTGAAAGTACGCAAAATATAAAGCCTTTAATGTTTCTAGCGACACTGTTTTTGTAACTTTCCTTAACATATAATTGCAGATCCTAAGTTTGTTAGCTACTTTATCTATTTGGGATGTCCATTTTATCTGATTATCTATGTTAAAACCTAAAAAATTTATATTGTCCGTGCAATTTAAAACAGTGTCACTGAGAATTTGATTTCTACTAAATATAATATTTTGCGTTTTATTTTCGTTTAATTTTAAATTATTTGCTGAGAACCATACAACAGCTTCTTGATTAGTATAACTGATTTTGTCTTTTAATTCGTATTTAGTTTTACTGGTATGTATAAATGTCGTGTCATCAGCATACATCGAAGTTTGGGCATTTATAGTATTTGGCAGGTCGTTTATGTATAATATAAATAGTAAGCTTCCTATCACAGAGCCTTGTGGGACACCTGTATTAATAACTTCGCTGTCTGACACTTGCCCATCATGTGCTACCACTTGTCTTCTATCTTTTAGGAAACTCCCTAAAAGACAAGACACATTACCTCTCAAACCATATTTGTTGCATTTTTCTAGTAGTATATGATGTGAGATGCAATCAAATGCCTTAGACAGATCACAGCAAGTAGCAGCGACATGAAAACCTTGATCGATACTTACAGCTATACTGTCTATAAGCTTGATTGCAGCCTGTGTCGTGGATTTATTTTTTCGAAACCCATACTGGTTGTCTACAAATAAACTTTCATCTCTGGTTCTCATTTGATGTCCTGCTCATTTTAACTTGGGAGATTTAATTCTAGTGACGCCATTTGCAACATTTATCTTGTTTCTTATTTTTGTGTTTTTTATTTTATCTTTAAAACAAACACCCAGCATGCGTCTCTCTATTCTTCTTTGACACGTTGCGAATTACACATATTAAATACCTACAAAACCCTGAAATGTTAAAAAATTTACACTTCACATAATTTTTTTATTATAAATGTTATTTAATTCACAGTCAATTTTCCATAAACCCCTCTGTTAAGAGAATAAATTACGTTTACTACCAATAAAATAAAATATAACTGCTTTTAAATTATTATAGGTGTTTAAGTGAACATGAGTTAAATTCAGAGTAATTTAGAAAGTTGGCGTTAATTTGTAGATTTCAGATATAATTTTATTTGCTTTTAGTTTAATTTGTTTTGTAGTTGTAGTCTAGACAAAATAATTTTATTATAAGTTACTGTATACATATAGATGAACTCAAACAGATATATCAAAAGTTTTTAGTCCAGACAAGTTTCGTATTAATAATTAATACAAATTTGTAAAATGTATGGAAGAACATTATTTGTTCACAAATTGTATTGATTGAATAACACAAGATTAAAATTAAATTAAGTTCAGATAAAAAATAAAATTAAAAGCGTAGAATTAGAGAAAAAAAAAAAAAAAAAAAAAAAATAGTTATGGCCTGTTTTTGTATTGCTAACTGTTGGTTAGCTCAAATCAATGGTTAACGACATATTGGCAATATAGTAATTACCGTAGGTTTCCACGGTAACCACTAACCAGAGACTTAACTACCGATTGAAAACTAACCGTTAATGTAATATAACATTATTATTATCCTGCAATGTAGGCAGTGGATGCGCCAGGCAGTGGCGCCCCCAGGAGGGCGGCCTGGGGGCCCCAAGAAAGAGGGAAATACCAATTTTTAAATTTTTTTTATCATTATTTCTTAGGTAAACATATGGATTTAAAGAGAGATGAGGATTTATTTTTGTCACCACTTGAATTTTGCAAGTGAGGACCGTTTTTTTTTCTTTTTAGGTCATCATTTGTATTTCAAGAGCGAGGAACTTTTTTATTTTCCACTGCTTTTTATTGACCACTGCTTTTTTGGCTTTCCGATCCCCTCGGCATTCCACTCAACTATTTACAAAATATTTTTTTTTTTTCGATGAATTGATGATTCGATGAATTGATCATTCGATGAATTGATTTTCTATGAATTTGCTTTCGATAAACTCGTTTTCAATGAACTCGTTTTCGATAACTCGTTTTCCATTAATTGATTTTCGATGAATTTGCTTTCGATGAACCTACCGTGAATCATCTGTCATTGTTATAGACTCCACGATTGCATATCGCCAGGGTTTGGGATGCAATTATCAGTTTTTAGCCATAACTAATATTGTGCCCTAGTACGACATGCCCTCTAGGTGCCTGCAGTGAGGGATCAGTGGATGTTTGTTAATTGTTATGTTGTATTTAAGGCCATCAGGCGTGCACCCACAGGAGCGTCACGGGCTTTATCCCTCTCCCAAGAACTCAAAAAAAATTGTATTTAAATAATATCTTTGAATTCTAGAGCTCATGAGCTTCTTTTCTTAGTCATCACTTGTAGTTTGGATGCGAGGATCTACAATTTTGTCTTCTAAGACCCCCCCCCCCTGGAGACGCGACTTACATATATATGTGAAAACAATGGGGTTAGCTTGACTTTTTAACTGAGATCTAGTATCCTTGTATTAACAGGCACAAATTTTAAGTATTAAATAATTCAAGCTGAATCGACACCTGAGCTGACTGAACAGTATTTGATAATGAAAATTTTGAGCGCCCGGTATTTTTAATTATTAAGTAGATTACTGCTTTTTACCCAATTTATTTTTTAGACGCTATTTTATATTTTAGTTTTAACTTTCAAAATTTTTCTAAAAACTTTTTCTATTTATTTTATAATAAATTCTCAACCACCAATACATCACCGTATAAAAGGCCTATAGCTATCCAGTGCCGTAATCAATCTTGGCCTATAATAATGAAGTGAAACCTTAAGGTAGGACCTCACGTCGATACGGTCCTGATAACGTAAAATAACTGCGAATAAATATCGTTTAAAACATATATATGGACTTGGAAAGCTGTATTTTATTTTTTATATGACGTAGAGAGTATGTTTTTATTGAAATATTGTAAAAGAAATAGGCTTTTAGATAGAATACGATTTGGGGATTGTTGGTAGGCAACTCAAATTACAGAAATGTGAAGCGGGTCACATAAGTTAGACAGCTACAATTTGGTAAAACTTACTACTAAAATACAATAGTTATATATATATCTATTTGATACACTTATGTCCGAGTTAAACAACACAGTTTCAGGCCTCATTTGGAAGGCTAGCGATGTTAATAGTTTATAGTTTACAGTGTAATTTTTCATACATTACAGACTTTAGTAGGTATCAGTGGCGCAGACAAGGTGGGGGCCGACGGGCCTGGGCCCCTCCCAGGACCAGCAGATTACACGGCGCTGCCCGGGGAGTTGAAGATAAAATTTAACCACAACAGTAGTTAATTTTTCAATTACTTCATTGTAAACAATATTGGCATTTTCTTTTTCTTTTTTTTTCGTATAAATAAACATTTTTTTAAGATTTCCTACTCTTGATAAAGTAATTTTACATAATTATTGTTCAAGTGAAAATACATCACTTTCCAAATATGCTCCAACGAATTATATGCAGGGGAGCGTTGATCCTTTTTCCCCCTGACACATCGACTAAAATATTCGCCCAGTCAAATGATAAAACTGTTTTAAACAACTAATTACTCAATTCAGATAAGATAAATCTGACTTCGGTATAACCTTTAGAATGTAATTTTAAAATGACACCTCAAACGTGAAATAGAGTAAAAATAGTAGAAATATAATAAAGAGAGTAGTTTTGGAGACAATAGCGCTCTTAAAATCGGTATTTGGTTTTATTTTGTAGATAAATGTGAATATCAATATCTTCTTATGTATTTTTGAAATTATGTTTTACACACAAAAAGGACTGATATAAGTTGTAATGAACAACAGTGGCGTATTCAAATGGAGGAGGGGGGGACAAGCCCCCTCTGAAGGTCCAATGAAATGAAAATTTTACAATTTTATCATAATCGTACCGCAAAATAACTTATGTATTTTACAATAATAATAAGCTATATTTTATTATGATTAGTGTTTAAATTAACAGAAAATGCACATTTTCGTAGGTATAATCAAGAAATTCTTATTCCGTCACATGAGTCTGTTCGTTCTGTATAAATTGTGGCCAAGCGGCTGATTTAGAGAACTGAACATAAGTAAGAGAATTATTGAGACTTCAAAAATATATCCCACGAAAAATATAAATAAATATGTATTTATCGAAGAAAAAATCAAGTGAAAGTTTTAACAATTACATTTTTTTATCAACAAATAATGGAATTATTATTTGATATAAACATCAATATCCAACAGCAGGGGTGCCGAACGGATTTAGGTCGCAGTCTATTTTATATACAAAATGATAAGCAGTGACGGAACTGTAAATATCCCGAAGGGTTTCTTGACATTTTTTTATAAACAGAAAAGGGGAAGAGAGTATATTTTACATTTTTAAATATATTTTTCCCCTAAATAAGCTCAAGTGATTTTGATTACCGCTTCAGGGGCCAAAAAAAAATAAGGTTCAGGGTAGTATGCGGCCCGCGTGCCCTCGAAATTTGATTCGGCCCTCCCCAAGACAAAATCCTGGCTGCGCCACTGGTAGGTATTTATTAAATTACAGAATTTTTAAAAATATTTTACAATAATCGTTTCGAAATTAATTTTTGTATGCTAAACTAAGTATTAAATACTTTCATTCAGTACCCTACATCAGCGGTGCGCAAATTATGTCCTGGAATTATTATTATTTTATTTATTTTTTTCTCCTAAGAACATGGAAATATAATCATCGTGGTGCTATGATTCTACGTTTTTAAGTATTCGCTATCCCTTTGGTCCTTCTTGACATAAGTTTGAACAGATTAGTTTTTCCAAAACAATATATTTTTTTAAAACGTATTGTGTGATATCAAAAGAACGCTCTTAAGGCGTAGATTAAGAAACGTCAGGACGCTTTTAAAAAATCGTTTTTCTTAACATGATTTTAGGGGAAAATCTGCTAAAAAGGTTCTTTTCCCGTACCCTTTACCCACAAGGGTTCAAATAAAAACTTTAAAATATTATAGGTAAATTGATCTGAGTGGGAAATGTAACAGACAGACAGACAGACAGACGACAAAATGACGGTATAAGGGTTTTTTGGTCATACCTACAAAACCTTAAAAAAAAAGTGCTGGATGCACTACCAAATCATTGAAAAATATATGTATATATCCGTCTAATAAATGCTGACTAATCATGGGATGCAATCAGAATTGTCTTCTATAAGGCGCACATCCAAGGGGGGGGTCACGGGCTTGAGCCCGCCCCCAAACACTCAAAAACATGTCTTTAAGGGACATATTTGTTTTTAGACCGGGAGCTCATGACAGTTTTTGGTCTCCGATTTCATACAGCATGCCTTTTGGAGGAGAGAATATTTACCCTGTGACAACAAAAAAGGGATGGTACTAAACCCCTGCACGCTTTCCGGTCATAGGGAAAATTGCATTTCCACTTAAACACAAAATTTTTGTGCATTTCTCTGATTTAATATTGTTTGCCCTTTTGTCAAAAGAAAGTTATAACAAATTTAAAGTCTTTTAAATAAATGCATGCGATTCGGAGGGTCCCAAAGGGCTCAAACGGTCATGTGATCTTGTAATAAAAAAATATGATTTTCCGCGTTTTCATACAGCATGCCTATAATTAAAAGACTTTAAATTTGTTATAACTTTCTTTTGACAAAAGGGCAAGCAATATTAAATCAGAGAAAAACAAAAAATTTTTGTGCAAGTGGAAATGCAATTTTCCCTATGACCGGAAAGCGTGCAGGGGTTTAGTACCATCCCTTTTTTGTTATCACAGGGTAAATATTCTCTCCTCCAAAAGGCATGCTGTATGAAATCGGAGACCAAAAATGTCATGAGCTCCCGGTCTATTTGTAACCGAACGTGAACCTGCTCAAAGAAAAAAAAATGTTCTTCTAAGACTCCAAATAATGTTTGTTTTTTGTTTTTGAGGGCCCTGTAAGAAATTATAAGTCCTATCTCCTATGTATAATTTTTGCGCGATATATTAAATCTAAAGCCACACAGCGTAAAGTTTGTTTATCCATAGCACACTGTCAAAAAGTCGCTATCAAACTATCTATCGTTAACGTAGCCCCTCCGGTTTCTGCATAATCTTTGTCATGTGCGCTGATTCTATTTATATATTACCTCATACTGCCTTTCTTTAATTTGAAATAAGATACTTGCGGGTTTCATAATGTTACTTGTGGTTACAAGAAACGTCTGTAATTTAGTAATTTTGATGATTAATAGCGTAATTTGGTTAGGTTGGTATCTGTTATGGGGTAACTATAAATTTCTACACATGTAACTTATATTAATTATGTTTTCTCTGAATTAAAATTCTGTCTTAAATTATGGTGAAAATTATTAGAGTTTGAGGTTACATATATTACTGAAATTGTCTCGTTTTGGTTAATCCAAAATAGTATTATAGTTAAGAAGCAGGACCACAAGCAAGAAGTAACATTTTTATGTCATGCAGCATGGTTTATCCGTATTCGGTTATAAGTACAGAACTTGTATATTATTGTTAGATGGTTCGTCGATTCACGGTAAGTTCATCGAAAATCAATTCATCGAAAATCAATTCATCAAAAATCAATTCATCGAAAATCAATTCATCGAAAATCAATTCATCGAATGATCAATTCATCGAAAAAAAAAATATTTTGTAAATATGTGAGAGGAATGCCGAGGGGATCGGAAAGCCAAAAAAGCAGTGGTCAATAAAAGTTGACAGACTACATTTATTAAATAACTATCATACTTGGTCTATTAAATTTTTTTAAATTTTCCATTCAGAAAATGCGCCAGATAAAAGATACCTGTTGGATTATTTTGAAATCGAACAGGGCTCCTTACATCAGAAAAATCCGGTTAATGGAATCATAAATGTACACCCATTCTTAAAGGATTATAAAAATGGTATTTATTTTCACAACATAAATCACGAAAATCATATAAAAATAAGTTATATTAATATTAAATATATAATACAAATTAAAAATGTAATAAAAATCTATTTTAATGTGAAGTATGGGCTTGTTTCTTCGCACATAATTCGTTAAATCGCGGTTTATATGAAGAAAGAGCCACTCTTATTTCGTCTTTCACTATTAACCGTGCGCGATATTTTGTTTTATTAACAGCTAATGTGGAAAATCCTGCGATCCGCGACCCCCTGGTGAATCTTGTACGAACCACAAGGGAGTCGCGCCCCCCACTTTGGAAACCGCTGTTGTACATACATAATATCTAATATTGATACGCGCACAGTGAAAAGCATAATTCAATGTGTTTTAAATTATAAAATGTCATGCATTGAATTCTATAATTATATAAAAAGGGAAAAAGAGCTGCTCCAAAAAACGAAAACATCGGCAAAGTATGATTGGGCAAAGAAGAGCGATGATAATGAAGTCACCGAAGACAGGGAAGGGTAAGAGTGAAGACAAGAGAAGAATGGAAAGTAGGGTTTTATTAAAATGAATCGCTCATTAATTTATTATACAGTGAATATATTTATTAATGCAACATGTACTATGTCATTACCATGGATACACTTTTTGACAGCAATATAGATCGTGGTCATTTTCATTTGCAACATAGAAAAATCCATATTTACTAGCAAAATCAAAATATTTTATTGAAAATACAAATAAAAAATAATAATAATAAATAAATAACTAATAAAAACTTATAATAAATGTTCAAAAGTTTCTCTGTTTACTTGCATACAAAATGTTAATCGATCATAAAAATGATTCAAAACATTCAGCAATTGCTCTTGAGGTATATTGTTGGATGCTTGAACAATTTTGTCTTGCAGTTCAGCAACATCCCTGAGTTCTCCATTATATACTTTGGCCTTTAAATATCTCCAATAAAAAAAATCATTGGGTGCCAAATCCGGAGATCTCGTTGGCCAATTCATCAACCTGCCTCTTCCAATCCAACTATTTGGGAAAATACATGTAAATATTCTTTAACTATTCTAGAATAATGGACTTGTGCGCCATCATACTTGTCCATTAATATTCAGGTTTCACAACGCAGGTAATATTTGGTTTTGCAAAAGGGTTAGATATTTTGCGGCATTAAGGTTACCGTCAATAAAAAAGGCCCTATAATATTGGTTCCTATTATCACTGCCCAAACATTTAATTTTTGCGGCCTTTGAGTTCGGGAGGAATGAAACAAATGCAAATTTTATCGAATCTAGTACCTAAAATTTTGTCTATACACTTCACCATTTAGAGTAAACGTTGCTTCGTCAGTAAATAAAATTCTTTGAAGCATTGTTGGGTCGGAATTAATTTTTTCAAACATTTCAAAACAAAAATCCATACGTACTGCTGCGTTCCTTTCTAACAATTCTTGATGATTTTGAAATTTGTATGATCGAAACTTTTTTTAAGAAATTAAAAACAGATCCAATACTGATACCAACGGTTTGTGCAATTGATCTTAAAGTATTTTGATGGTTTTCTTCCACTTGTAATAATATTTCCAACTGCTTCTCTTTTGTAAGCAAGTGAGATGTTGTTCTTTTTTTTATTATGTTTTGACTTAAGACATCCTTCGCGATGAAATTTATTAACTATAATAATTATTAAATTAAATATTAATTATAGTCTTGAAATTGTAGAGGAATTTGCTATTGGCCGATCTGGGTAAGTTGCACTAAATACAGCAGAAACTTCTCTTAAACTCATTAGGGAGTTATACCAAGTTACCATCATTATATTTTCTTCATCTGTATACATGTTGATTAATTTTAAAATCAGCAATGAGCAAAAGTAGACACACTAATTGTCTATGTTGCAAATGAAAATGAACACGATTTATATTGCTGTCAAAAACTGTATCCATGGTAATGATATAGTATATGTTGCATTAAAAAATATATTCACTGTATTATTTTAGATTTGGTACAGACGCATACACAAAAAAACATCAAATTTTTCCAGTCGAACTGAGTGTTCCAAAATGATTCACCATTGATCCCAACGTTTTGCTCTTGGAATACCTATTATCAATCTCTTCTTCAATTGTTTTATTTTTTTCTTCCAATTTTTTTTTTTTTTTGATTAATTTTTTCAAAGACTGCAAAAGTTTTATAATAAAGGTATGATTGTCTATAAAAGTTTCTTTTAAGTGTTTTTTTTTTTTGGAAGGGGGTGACCCCGTCGGTAGTCCGACAATTATGGCACCCCTACATTAATCCTGTATACGCCACTGGGGTTATTGGCAAGTTGTTATTTTATAGAGACAGACTGTACCTATTTATTAACTAGAGACAAGTATCTCTCCTGCTAGTTTTCATTCCTACCTAACCATTGAAAAATGTAGTACAATTGTGTAAAATGTTTAGGCAGAAACCAAGAAATTAGTAAGTTCCTGCCCTTTACAACTGGGTTAGATCACTGTGTTTCGGTAACACAACCCTAACAATATACATCATTGGGTAGAACTGACCACTCAACTCCTTATTGTTTGTACCATCCATGAAAATGTTCGTAAACAGTGGCGTTAAGTTGTGACCGCTTACATGCGGTGTCCTGCAAGAAACGACCTTTCCCGGATCTTATAGTACGGTCCCACACCAAGGAGATCTTCAATGATTAATCACCGCGCCAGTTCGCTAATCCTATGTGTGTGCGGCCGCGTACCGCAAACAATGCGCGCTAAGATAACCCAGTGCTAAGCTCTTCTTGCCATGCTATTTGCGGCACCAAGGTTACCGACATGTTTTATCATCCTGATACTCAGTCTACGTATTGTGGAGCCATGCTGCGGCAACTATGACTAATTCAACAACTAACGACAATATTTCCTTGCATCTTACGTACAACTTACCTCGAACTACTTAACTAACACTACACATTTAAATAACAACGTTAGAAACTTTAAATCAGAGACGTAACGAGTACTTTTGATGCATATGGCGAGTAAAGAAGACTAAGTTTCGTAATTAGTAAAAAAAGTAGTGTAATTGAAGTAAAATTCATCACTTAAATTGTATTAAAATGTATGAGGATCTTTGATTAATTTAGAAATTTAAACAACTAAAAATAATTTTAAATAAATTTCAAATAAAATGAATATACACTTAAATTATTGCACAAGTTTAATTATTCATACTATAAACAATTAATTTTTACCAACCGCCTTATGAATTTGGATTCATATACAGGGTGTTTGTTTGAAACGGGGCACCCCGAAAATCTCCTTTATTTGTAAAGATACAAAAAATCTTCAGAATAAAAGTTAAACTAGACATAAAGGCCCATCTAAAGGTTACTATAAGAATTCTGAGGCACTTCCGGTTTCACCGGAAATGATGTCAACTTTTGATCTAGCATAGGGAATCGATAATTTTATATTTTTTTCCTAAAACTACATTAAATTAGCTTTACAATGACACCAAAAAGTCATATTTTTATGTTAACCATTTCAAAATGGCGACCATTTATTTACAAAATAATAATCAACATAAGTTTTACAAAGTTGAACGTAGCAAGCTTTGAAAACAATAAAAAAAGAAACAAATATCTCTAAAATAAACTATTTGACTATTTGATGATTATTATTTTGTAAATAAATGGTCGCCATTGTGAAATGGTTAACATAAAATTATGACTTTTTGGTGTCATTGTAAAGCTAATTTAATGTACTTTTAGGAAAATAATATATAATTATCGATTCCCTATGCTAGATCAAAAGTTGACATCATTTCCGGTGAAACCGGAAGTGCCTCAGAATTCTTATAGTAGGGTGGTACTGGGATAGGGACCTCTTATAAATTTTTAATAAAAAAACTAAATTTAAAATCTCATTTATACTTTAAAATTGCATTAAACTAGCTAAATATATCTGCACATATTTATTTTTATAATTTCTGATCCAAAAAATTTTCATCGCTGTTAGATTTTGAAAATTTAGATCTAGAAAACAATGCTTAGGTGGACACTACTCGTAGTGTCCCAAAGCACAGTGTTGCGTTTCTAATGTATTTATCTACGCAGTAATAAAAATTAACTGGAAAGGGCAACAGCGGCGAGGTTTAGTGTGTATGTATTAGTGAACCTCGGCGGGTGTCCTTAATTTAGTTCGTTTGTTTTGATTCGTGATAAGTACTCATACGTATAACTGGATATGCTTTACATTAAACTAAAACAGTGCTTTATATTAAAACTAATGTGCTTATGTAACTATGAAACTAAATTATTAATAAAATTTATTGGTCCTTATTGGCCAAAATTGAATATTTTGCAACCGAAAATAAAAAAATAAAAATAGAACATTAATGGAAAATTCAGTAAAAAACAATAGTAATTTAGAATGGGGCACCCAAAGCTACAGTTTTTTTAATACAAAATATATAAATAATAAAAAATATTTTACTTTCAAGTCGTACTTCAAAGTATAATTTGAAAGCGAAATATTTTTAATTATTTTTATTATGGTCAACTTTGGTAATCAATTTTTTTACCAACTTTTTTTCAACACATCGCGTTTTCGAGAAAAATCGTGTTCCCCCTACCTTGATACATTGTGTATATCAATTCTAAATATGTTTCACGGACAAGATTGAGTTGAATTGGGGCCACTTTTTATTTAATTTTTTTGATAAAATACCTTAAAAAATGATTTTAATTTTGAAAAATCGTTTTTTACTGATTTTTATCCACGTTAAGAGATTTCATTTGATACCTCACCCTATGTTCAGCCGTTTGGCTACAATTTCTCCCGGACACACAGACCGACAGACTGGCACATAATTGACGTTATATAGTTTTTTTTGTTGTAAACAGCAAATATACATATATAAATATTTGTTATTTCAATTATTTATACATGTATATTTGCTTATTAACGTATATAAATATATATTGTTCAATATTATCTACGGTTCCAATATCCGTGGGGGGGGGAGCTTTAAGAAGCCTATATTCCTACGGTTCCGACCGTATAAATTTTACTATAATATACCGTCTGTACAATCAAATAGGAAAATACGTGAGTTACGGTGTGGTGGCAATGGTTTATGGCACATGCAATATAATTTCTTATTACCAATTTCCGCAAAAGTGTTTTAAAAGTATTTTTACAATTCTATTTATTATACAATCTTATTTATTTTACAAGTTTTATATTTTACAAATAATCACGTACTTAAGAAATTATTTTTACCCCCAGAGGTCATAAACCATCTGTTCATTACGACCATGACCCTTTCGCTAGCAACCGTTCTTTATGACGGTTCTGTATTTTAACAGCAACCCAGTTACCGATACATCTCCAAGCAGTTAACATCTCATATCAATCGCAAATACAAATTGTTTAAACTCTAAGACTGGAAATTTTTATTTAAAATACTGTAGTCATAATAATCCCAAAATGGTATAAGGATTTCTTGATCCTACAAACGAAACCGTATATATAATCAGTCAGCAAACCTAAAACAACCAATACAACCAAATAAAGGCCTGTACAGTACAGCAATAAAAGTAAGCAATGTGACAGTCGATTATGTGTGTGACAATACTTTGAGCCAAGGGAGTTGCGTACACGCATGGCAATAGAGATTACCAACGCAATATCCTCTATTTTTACCAGGGGAAATGGATTAGAATAAACGCACGGAGCTTATTTAACGGTGTCTGTTTGCGATGGCCTAGCACAGTTAGGGCAGGCCGAGCCGAGACACTTCCGGGAAGCGAAATTTCCCAGAGGGCATAAAGGTTTTTATTTCTTATGTCGCGAAAAATTGTTTTTAAAGATGTGGAGATTTGAATTAATGTTATTATTTTTAATTTAAAAAATAAGAGAAAGTGATATAGGTCCATTAACTGTTAAATTAAATGGAATGATTAAATATAAATCATAATTTTCGGAAGCTAACAAAGCAAATAGAAATAAGACAGGAAATAAAATTGCACTAATAGAAGGGGATGCTCATATCCTAACAACCAGACATCGTTAGACCAGCATTGCTCTAGAATCCACAAGGCAATAGAAGTATTAACAGATCAAGACCAAGATAAATATGGCAGCTAACATGGCTTATGTTGGGTCTACAACATATTACAACAAACGACAGTGTAGAAACCTAAAAGAACAGTGAATTCAATATGTATAACAGTAAAAGAAAACAAACGAACGAATTCTTTCGCCTTGATTCCGACCAATAAGGGTACATAATAATAGGTTCTCAACGCCTAAATAGCCGTATAAGGGGCAGAGAAGATAAGTTCTCCGTTTCTATACCGCCGGTCATTGACACGAAAGACATATGGTCAGTGTGACGTTTAGACGTGTCCTATTATCCCTGAATGAACAGGTACTCATTTATAAGTATTAAATACTTGAGGCTGAGTCGACCCCAGAGCTGTCTGCACAATATCCGAAGATAAAAATCCGAAGGAGGTGGGAGGCATCGAACCAGCGTCCCTGTGCTTCGTAGGCAACCGTCTTACCACGGAGCCACGGCAACTCTTATGGTTGGTTTATATACGGAACAAGAATAAGGAATAAGAAATAAGAATAGTACACAAGAATAAAAAATATTAAACCGTTTATATAGGACATAACATTTCGTCGCTGCGCCTGCGTACTTGCGTTGGCCTGTGTTTAACGTTTGTCACTTGACAGGTTCTTAAAACTTACAAGAAGAATAAATAAAAATAATAAAAACATTTTATTGTTGTTTACAACCCTCTGATCACAACTGAAAAACATCTGTTGAACAAACTTTATTACGGCAGACATTTTGATTGCTGTGCGCAGGCTTATCATGTCTTATTCTTGAAATAAGAATAAAAAGTTGAATGTTACCAACTATTCTTATGTTTAAGTTAAATTTCATTCCTACATAAATCGATATACGGCGCAGCCATATTTTAACATCTTGTGTACTATTCTTATTTCCTATTCCTTATTCTTGTTCCGTATATAAACCAACCATTAATAAGGGTACATTCAGCGCTGAATTAACGTAGTAGCAAAGTTAGTATAATAAAATAATAATATATCTACAGAAAGTATATACTAAAATATGTCTATTTACAATTAGGTGTAATTACAGTTTATCAAAGTCATCTTGCTGACTAAGTAAGGACATACGAACATTGTCCCATTTACATACAGCAGATACTCGCCGAACGACTGCCCCGCTGAACGACTACTTAGCCAAACAACTGTCCCACTTAACGACTGATCGCACAACAACCGAGCTTCATGAGGCACGCATTTTCAATCACAACACGACCAAATTTTGCTTTTCTAAACTGAAAGAAAATAGGCAGACGCAATCAACCCTAGATAGATTCTTCAAAATTTACTTACTTTAAAATCAAATTTTATTTAATATACGATTCAGATTTTAACAATTTTGTACCATTTAGAAGGTTTACAAATTATGTGTCTAATTCCCTATTGTATGCGCACATAAACTTGAATGAACTTGTACCACATGAACAGTTACAGAACTACAACACGAGGCAAAAATAGAGGCAAAATCTATCCAACCTATATAGGGCTCCAAAATCAAAAAATATTACTAACTATTATTCAGTAAAGTTCATGAATTTACTGCCTGATAATTTTAAATCTGACTCTTTCAATACTTTTAAAAATGAAATAAAAAATTTTTTAACAGACAATCCATTTTATTCTGTCAACGAATTCTTATAATTTTTTAATTTTTTTTTTCTTGCCCTACCTTAATATATAAGGGGCAAGTATTGTAATCGCGAAAATTTTCGATGTCGAGATTTTGACTGATGACCACGTTTCAAGGTCCAGGGAATCCAAAAAACTTATTTTCGAAGTGCCGTCCGTATGTGTGTGTGTGTGTGTGTGTGTGTGTATGTCTGTGTGTGTCTGTGTGTGTGTATACACGATAACTCAAGAACGGTTTAACTTAGAGAGTTCGTTCTGGTACTAAAAAATTCTCCTATTAATTGGAAAGAACCCTATTGTTTTTTATGAAAATCCAAAACCGGAAACGGAAGTTATTAAACTTTAAAATGTTAAAAAATTCGTAACTAGTAAACCAAGCCTTGGACAAAATTTTTTATAGAACATAATTTGATGTCTTTTTGAAAATTTACCTAAAACTTTTTTAATTTAATTTTTTTTTAATTTTTTTTTTTTATTATTATTTTTTTTTATGGGAGGGCGGGTCTAGCAGAGGTCTCTCTTCGCCACTGGTTATTTATTTTAAGACACGTCAGCTGCTTGGCTATTAATGTCTGAAATTACTGTAGTTTCATAATTGATACATAATTAGTATATTGATTGACATTATTAACTTTTGAACCTATATTAGATGACGAATATTGGTTGCCTGTAAGAAGTTGAGTACGTTATTAGTCATTGTTGAGTCTAGTCTTAAGTTGTCTTTAAGGTCTTGTTGTAAATTTTAGTTTGTGCGTAAGTTAGTGTAGAGTTGGCCTTATAAATTTCAACTCTTGCTAGCTAGTATAAATCTCTCTGAACTCTTGTTTTAATATTTAGTTCTATATTTATATTTTCTTCTATTTTAAACTATTATTTTGTGTATATTATGTGTAATTACGACTGACTTTAAACAATTTATGTATTGTAACATAGTCAATAAATTATATTATTATTATTATAAATTTTATATTAAAAATAACCAAAAAATAAGTGTAAATAATTAACACGAAAAGCGAGGGACTTTATGGTACACTAAAAGATCATTTCTTAGTGTATCATGAACTCCCTTTAACATTACTTTTTTTAGAGTGTAACTAGACTGGCGGAACAAAATATTTTTTTAATTTTTATTTATTAGTGTTCGTTTCAGATTGTTGTTATTCGCTAATGTATGCATTCGTTAAAACTTACAAATTTTACAAATTCAACAACAGAAATTTCCTTTAGTGCAAAAATGTGCGACCTAAAAACAAGAATCTGCAATGTCATTGACTTCTTCTTCTCGTGTCTATATGTCGTTCTGGTGTGTGCGTACGAAGTTGTTGGGTGTGGGATTTGCGTGTACGCACTGATGGCATTAGAGATTGCCATCTCAATATCGTTTGTATTTATCAAGGGAACAGGCGACAGTAGCGACACGGGGAGAGATGGGAGACGAGGAAATTACTGTGTCACTTTGATGGCCTACTCTATATAGGTGTTGAGTATGAAGATACGGTGATAAAGAGAATACATAAATACTTGGACTGATCAATGTCTTTACATGCGCTAAACTTACTTGATAGTTATTCAGTAGATTACACTGACTAACTTACTGATACTGAACTAAAATATAAATTAATATAGAAACTCGGTTGACATATGAACTTTAAACAAGATCATATACTAAAAATTGATGTGAAGTGTGAATTTTCATACATTTCAGGGTTCTGTAGGTATTTAATAAATGTAATAAACCAACAGAATGCTGAATTTCTAAGAATATTTTGTGTGTGTGTGTGTGTGTGAATACACGAAAACTCAAGAACGGTTCAACAGTATTTAATTTTTTTTTTTTTTTATTTATTTATTTTTTTTTTTAAGGGAGGGCAAGTCTAGCGGAGGCCTCCCTTTGCCACTGGTTTTCAATTTCAAAAACGTCTACTCATTATTAACAATGTATAATTTGATTTATAAGTACTTCACTACTAAAAATGATGTATTCTAGCTTGATACCTCAAAACTAGAAAAATAACTAATTCAAACAATACGTTGAATCATGGCGTATAACAGTAGATGCTCCGCCTATAGGCTCCTTACACACATGAGCTCGATACTCGGCTGTTATATTTTTTTCATTTTATTTTTAATTTCAGAAAAAACATATATTCTACCTTAGACATAAATACAAACAATCAGCTGTGGCCACCACAGGACCGATCGCCATCATAAAGTACTTGTATAAAATACATTCTAGCAGCAGAGTAGAAATAACTTGGCCTAATATTTTCTAACAGAGATATTATTTATCATAACCATGGAAACGTCACATATAAGTATGAAAAAATAGAAACTTTTTCGTTTTGTTATAAAATGTCTCGATTAAAAGTTGGTAGTTATTGCTTCTATAGCAACTTTTGTTAAATAAATATTTTCGAAATATTTTTCTGGATTTTACTTCCGGCTTCCCACTCTTATTTCCTTTTTTTTAGCCTCCAGTCTTCTCGCTCATCTTTCTCCCTTTCCTTCCTCAGTCATCAGTTACTTTATCTCTTCCTCCCAGACTGCCATCTCTCTGCATCTATTCGCTAAATGCTCCAAGGTTTCCTCTTCTTCCTTGCACATTCTACAGAGCCTGAGTTCTGGAATTTCCAAGTACCTGCTGTTCCTCTCTTCGTTGCCGCATCTTAACCTCGCTATCCTCCTGACTCTACCCCCTGATCTTCCTCTTTACCCCTTCAAGTATCTCGGAATTCCAATCACTCTTACCTCTTTATATCTTTTCACACTCCGCGATTTGTCTATTCTGTCTGTTCTTTCCTGTTCCTGTACCTCCTTATCCATCGTTTTCAATTCTTCTACTATATTTGTTCCCCCGTTTCTCTTTCTCTTTGTTTCTCTTATGTCCATTCCACACTTTCAAAAGTACACTTTTCTTGTCTCTCCTCATGCCGACAAGTTACCATTTTATTAATTTCAGTGCTACCATTAAATTTTTTGGATTAATTGTGAAAATATTTTTTCCCAGCTTGATTACACGTCTCGTTTTCGAGTAAAACCCCGTTCCTTCCATTTTGATACACTAATGCCCGGTTGCAAGAATACTAATTACCTCTTGATCGCGGAACAAATCGCGCATTAAATTGATACCCGAAAATTCACCGATCAAGTCGAGATCAAGCCAAATTCGTACCGCCATTTTATGTTAAATATTTTGACGTATGACATATATCTCGTTTTGAAACATTTTTATTATCGTTTACCGTTTGTTTAATCATTTTTATACTGTGATATAAGCACAGCATAATTATTGGAGATATGGACACCCTGTCCTGTTTGGGACACCCCAAAAATTACCCTAATTTTTGTAACATAGTTTTAGAATGTATTAATTATTAATACGTATAAATAATGTATAAGAAAATATATACAAAGTAAAATAATGAGTAAGAAAATGTGTAAAAAATAAAATAATATGAAGAGAAGAAAATCTATTTAAGTATAAAATAATGGAATAAGCAATTTATTAAACTACACTAATCTATAGAATAATGGAAAAAACTATTTTAATTTTAATCAAGCAACTAACAGGTAATACTAATCTAATACAAAATATGAAGAAATATATCTATATTAACTAAAATGTAATATTAATAGCCAGGGGCGGACTGGCCATGTGGAAAATGTGGAAAATTCCACAAGGGCCGTATACAAATTGGGCCGTTTTCTAACTATGTACATAATATACCGTTATGTCGTAATATATATATATATATATATTTCAAACAGTTTCAAACCTCAAAAAATCAAAATTTTCCCTAATAGTTTTAGGTCGTTATGGACCAAACATTAATTTTTTCTAGACAAAACATGGTGTGAGAATTCCAAAAATTCAAACTTCAAATCTCTATGTCTTACCTTTTTTGAGATATGAATTTTTAAAATTCCAAAAAAAAAACAATTTTTCCCTAATAAATTTAGGTCATAACGGACCAAACATTAATTTTTTCGAGACAAAACAAGGTGTGAGAATTCCAAAAATTTAAACCTCAAATCTCTATGTCTTACCTTTTTTGAAATATGAATTTTTAAAATTACAAAAAAATCAAAATTTTCAATAGTTTTAGGTCATTACGGACCAAACATTAATTTTTTCTAGACAAAACAAGGTGTGAGAATTCCAAAAATTCAAACCTCAAATCTCTGTCTTACCTTTTTTGAGATATGAATTTTTAAAATTACAAAAAAATCTAAATTTTCAATAGTTTTAGGTCATTACGGACCAAACACTAATTTTTTCTAGACAAAACAAGGTGTAAGAACTCCAAAAATTCAAACCTCAAGTCCCTACCTCTTACCATTTTTGAGATATGAATTTTGGAAATTTACAAAATAAAATCAAAATTTGGTAAAATGTTACTGTACGGTCCGCTCTAACTTCATCCAACTCTATCCACTCCACCTACTTGCTGTAAACGACAGCTCACGTGTTTTACCAGTGGTCCTAAAACGTACTGGCCGGTCTTGGTATAACTAGAGAATAGTACCTACGCTACTGTGGCATTGTTATGTTAGTGTGAGTTTGTTTTGTCATTAAACTAGATGATGGGTAGCTCGCTTCGCTCGGCTTCTTCTAACCAAACCCTTACTAACATAACCTAACCTAAGATAGTGTTTTGTCATTAAACTAGAAGATGGGTAGCTCGCTTCGCTCGGCTTCTTCTAACCAAACCCTTACTAACCTAACCTAACCTAAGATAGTGTTTTGTAATTAAACTAGAAGATGGGTAACTCGCTCCGCTCGGTTTTAGACTTTTACTAACTAAAACTAACCTGATAATCTTGTTTTTAGGTGCATAGTACTTTATTTTCCCCCATATTAGCCCAATTAAAATTGTGTATCATTGTGTATAAATTTATAAACCAGAAACCATTGTTTTAAAACCACTGATAATCCTTGAATTATTTAGTGTCTTCAGCATGCATGACATTTACGATAGTAGTAGGAGAGGGGAGAGAATTGAATGAAGTTCGAGCGGACCGTAGAGTAACATTCAACCCAAAATTTTACCAATTAGTTTTAGGTCATTACGGACCAAATATTACAGAAAAAACATCGTAAAACTAAATTTTTTAAAGATTTAAACCTTAAGTCTCTATTTCTTACCATTTTTGAGATATAGTTTTTGATTTAATATCCAAATTTCCAAAAATAACTACACTTTCACGAGACCCAATATATTCAATGTTAAAATCCATACAAAAAATAACTTAGAATTTATAAGAAAGACATTTTAATGTTATCTCGATGTTTTGTTAACCACAAATGAATTAGTATGGGATTAAAAAAATAATTAATCCTCTTAAATAAGTTGATAAGGAAATTTTATTTTTATATCATTAGCAGAAATTACGTAAACATTTATGCGACGAAACATGTTTATCTGAAAAAATATATAAACTGTGAATTTTCATAGTTTAAAGGATTTCGTAGGCAGGGCTGATATTAAAAATATTTGAGAAGATAACATGATTTATCACAGTAATACAGTTTTGAAATTTTTGTAGAAAACTTCACAAACCAATTTGCAACAAGTTTGGAACCTTATTTTACGACCTACTTATTTTTAAGGTCCCAAACAATTAATTCAAATATGTTATTAAAATCTTAAAGCACTAAATTACGAAAAATCGATATTTAAATTTGACAAAAATCACGTTTTGCATGAACTAAGTGGACAAATAATGGTTTAAATTGACAAAAAAGAAGGATTAAATTTGATTTGAATGTTTATTATAATGTTTATATGTTTATGTTTGTTAATATGGATCTTACTAGCATTAGCTAAATAAATAAACTATTATTATTATTATTATTATTATTAACAAATATAGGTTTACATTATTTTATTTATTATTTTTTTAATATTATTATGTATTTATCATTTTTTTAAATATGGAAATGCCAACTTTAATTTTCCATACAATCATATCTCAAAAACGGTAAGAGATAGAGACCTGCGGTTTGAATTTTTGAAATCCTCAGACTTTACATAGTTTAGAAAAAATTAAAGATTTAGTGGCTAGCACACAACTTTATAAATAGGCCATCAAATAAAATTGTCGAAAAGTACCAAAATTTGAAAATTAAAAAATTGATGTGAAGTGTGAATTTTCAAACATTTCAGGATTTCGCAGGTTTTAGTAAGTGAATGATGATTATTTGGGATCCCAAAATAAATTTTATGTTAAAATATTTTATTAATTTTAATTCGAATGGCAAATACCATTATTTAGGTTTCTAAATATGTGCAGTATTTTTTCTTTTTTTTTTATATAGCAAGGTTCATTAAGATTTTGAAAATTGCCTAACCCGGCCCAGCCTGTCTCAATTTTTTATACTTACATGTAACGTTTCCATGGTCATGATAAATAATATCTCTGTTAGAAAATATTAGGCCAAGTTATTTCTACTCTGCTGCTAGAATGTATTTTATACAAGTACTTTATGATGGCGGTCGGTCCTGTGGTGGCCACAGCTGATTTTTTATTAATGGGCTGGTAACATTTTTTCCACACAAAAATTTTAAGGCCATTTAATAGCTAAACGGAAAGAAACAAACTATATTATTGTAGTGTAACAAAACTAATGATACTTAATAAATAAACTAATAAACTAATATTAAAATGTTAATTATGTGTAACAATTTGACAGATGGAATACAATTTTAGGTTAGAATAGTTCATTCACAATTACTTGCCCCAGTAAAAATTATGAAATGAACGATCAACTGATCTTGCATTCAAACAATGGTGTTAAAGTTGAATCTGGTACAGTGATGCCAACTATAGATACTTTCAATGCACTAAATAGAGCGTAAGAATTCACCAGAAATGCACCAAAACTAGGAAGTAGTCCGAGTTTGGGGAGTTCAAAAACAATATCGAACAATTTCTTTTTTGTTGTATGAAGATGCCTGTTAGCAATAATAATATAATAATAAATTTATTTATTTATTTTTTTTATTGTTGAATTATACCTTTTAACATTTTAATATTCAGTACAAGAATAATAAATATATAATAAACATTAACTATTAACTTAATCACATTCAAAACAAAAACTACACATTGCAAACTCCCAATTGCCTAGTTAACATATTTTTAATCACAAGATAAAGTAAATGTTTCTCATCTTAACTACCAAAATAGGAACTCCGAAAAATTATTATATATTTTAATTTATTAAAGATTAACGTCTTGATTTATTTCATTTTTGTATGTTTCGTTTGTTTTGATTTTAGAAACCACTGAATCCGGCAGTTCATAATTAAAGCAACATTTGTTGTATCTTTTGAGTCCAGCCTTTACTGTTAATATTTCATTAACAGTATCAACCTGAAGCCTATTTCTTAATTTTTTTTTAATTATGTTCAAATTGCTAAAAAGTCGTTCTACTTCAGCATTAGAGTGTGGCAATACTAACAATAATATAGCAAAATTTGCCAACTTATAAAAAGTTACGCGCAATCATCAACAGATGATTTAAAACAGAAACACACCAGAATTTGCACTAGCGCACTAGAACGCAATTTTGGTCACTAGATAGGCTTTCAATACACCAGATCTAGTGCAAAATGCACCAACTTGGCATCAATGATCTGGTATCAACGGTGATTTGAGAACAGTTGATCTGAGAATTGATCTCAGATCAATTCATAGTTTCGTGATCAGATACATAAGTTTCAATACAAGGGTTTTTTGGTTATATCTACGAAATCCTCAAATGTATACAGAAAATATAAATACATTTCTAAGGAACACAGCTCGAGTTAAAATGTAGGGGAGACGTGGGGACGGTGGCACACATTTTGGTTTTCTGTACATAACATTTTCAATTTTGAATTTTTTAAATAAATCTTTTCGCCACTTAATACTTATAATGCCGTTGTTTAAATAACCTGTTAAAAATTAATGTCCTTATCACGTGCCATTTATAATTAATATTTTTGTTGACCTCTGTAATTGTGCCACTGTCCCTATACGTGAGGGTACAGTGAAACAGCATTAGGGATACAGTGGAACAGTAAATATAATAGGTTTCCAAAAAATCTGTATATGTATTAATAATTTTTATTGAAACTTCAATTCAATGTCTTTCAAAATAAATCATCTGAAGGTACTGAAAAATTAATAAAAAATCAAATTTTTTGGAACCATATAAAAATGAATATATAAATTTAAATTTATTATTAATATAACAAATAAACTTTGGTAAGTTCCTTGGAAGCAGTAAGTTTTGATAGTTTTTATTTTAATGTTAATTATATTTCATTAAATTTACTGTAAAAATCAAAGCTTCTAAACGGTGTTTTGTGCTATCAGACAGAGCAGGAGATGGTAAAACTTTTATCAGCTCTGATTTTTTAAATGTGTAATTTTTATTTGTTTTAATAAATTTAAAGAGTAGAGTCAGCCGTCGGAGATATGTTACAAAAATATCGTCAGTCGTTATTTCTATGATTTACCCTATAGAATGGCTCTTCATTTTATTCTTTCAGTGTCCTTCAAATATTAAGGCATATTGCAAAAGGCATAAGTCAACATTATCATCCGAGTTTGAATTCTCATCAATATTGACATCAGTATCAGACGTGTCTGAACAAGAATATCTTTTAATTTTCTGATCTTTTTTATTTTGCGCAGTTTGGAATTGTTCTTCTAACTCGTACCCACGTACGTGGGTACTGTGGCTCACTGTACCACTGTATCCACATAACACGTGTGCCACTGTTAGCCTAATCCTATTTTCACGAACATTTTATCAAATATAATAAATGATATAGTTTAGAACATTAGTAATTGCTTTACAATGTAGACAAATGACCAATTTACAACATGTAGTACAAATTTTCTTACTAATTTAGTTCTATGTCGTTCAAATAAAAAAATTCTTGTTACGATAAACTTTAGTTTGTCAATCTCAAATCAACATTTTCATTATAAATGGCAGGACTTCAATTTATAGACTCAAAATGTGGATAGTATAATTTCTCAGTACCAGAGGGGCCTATATATACCCAAACAGACATGAAAATATTCTATATTTCAAAGATATTTCAAATGTTCTACTGTACCAATTGTGCCACCGTCCCCACATCTCCCCTATCTATCTTATTCTTTAATCTACTGTTCATAAGGTTAGACTCCTCTTGGTCTGAGAGTCTAAGATGTCAGAAGATACCTTAATAGATCCTGCTTCCGTTCTATTGATGTACAATTCAATTCCACCCCTCACATAAAATCCCATTACAATAATACTCCATCTTTTCGTACGTCTATAGTGAAAACATTCGGCAGTACAGGGAAATTTTTTTATTCTTGTACTTTGTCACCGTAATGTTGTTCGAAGGGCGCGAACTAATATGATTGTATAAGGAAGAAGGAAAAGAAGTAGATATGAAAACATCTGAGAGGTTAAAGATCACATTTAGAGATGGTTAAGATAAGAAAAAAAATATTAGGGTGGAATTTTGAGGAGAATGTTATGATGAAGTCTGAATATATGTCTTCCTCAATTTGAACACGATTTTGACATTCATATTATGAAACTACATAGAAAATATCATGCTTGAAATTTTTAAAATACTTGGTATCACTGACCGTGAAGTTATTCTAAAAAAAAAAAAATTGATTTGAAATGGGAATTTTCATACATTTCAGGGTTTCGCAGGTATTTAGTAAGTGAATGATGATTATTTTGGATGCGAAAACAAATTTTATATTAAAATATTTTTTTTGTTAATTTTAATTCGAACGCCTAATACCAATATTTAGGTTTCTAAATATGTGCAGTATTTTTTTTTATATAGCAAGGTTCATTAAGAATTTTAAAAATTGCGCCTATGGCTTGCATTGGTTGTTATAAGTTCCGCCCCTCTGATTTCGTGTACATTGAAACAGAATTAAATTATAATTTAAACAATTTCCACTGGCTATTAAATTTACGCTTTTAAAAATTAAATGCAACATTTGCCAAAATATAATTAGAATTTGCAAAAAATAATTTAAACAATATAGAAATTAAAAAAAATATATATATATATAGTCCTTCTCCAGTGTTCGATCCCTATCGGATCGGGTTACATGGGTGAAAAGTCAGCGTCAAATACCACTAGACCAGCACACACGTTAGAGTGTTGCTTGTTACAAAGCTATAACTTGTGTACATTATTAGCCAAAAATCACAAAAAATGCGTTTTTTTCCAAAAACCTAATCTGATCAAAAATTCCTGTTGAACTATTCCGGTTCACACCAATGTAAATTACTTAGAATTTTTTCAGATTTTTAGTTTAAACCATCTGGGCTACAGGGTGTGGGACAAAAAATTTTTTGCACAATTTTGGCAAAAATCGCTTCAAAATAATTTATTTTGCAAAAATAAAAATTTGATCGTTAATCCACGTACCAAGGGCTTCCATTTGATACCCTACTCAGATTAATAAAAAAATATTTTTTTTTTCGATGAGCACATATTTGTTTATATTTTTAGAGGGATATGTTTTTTAGATGTTTTAGTATTTTTCCTATGTGCGGGTCAAAGAGTTGTATAAGCATGCCAAATTTCAACTCTCTAGGTTTAGCCGTTTGGCTACAATTTTTACCGAACAGACAGACAGACAGACAGACAGACAGACAGACAGACAGACAGACAGACAGACAGACAGACAGACAGACAGACAGACAGACAGACGACAAAATGACGGTATAAGGGTTTTTTGGTCATACCTACAAAACCCTAAAAATAGTGGTTAAACATGTTGCCAGGAAGATGTCTAGTTCTGGCTAGGGAAGACTTACAACACCCAGGGCCGTGCCCAACAATTTGGCGCTTGAGACAGATCATACTAACGTACTTACCCCCCCCCCCCAATATGATATGCTCTTTGATAATTTTCCAACAAAAATGATAAGACACATTTTAGTGTAGGTATTTAATAAGTGCAAAGAAGCAAACATAATACTGGATGTCTAAATATATTTATCATATCAAAATCAACACTCTTTTTGATAATCACTTTTATTCGTTATTTGAGAACTAAAAGCTTACATTTAATTTTTTTAAACAAAATTTAAATGATTTGTAAAATATCCCAGCTTTTTTTCTGCATTTGCTTTAAAATATATTTTAATAATTTTAATAATTTTAGTTCCAAAAAAATACTTGCACTATATTAGCTATAAATACAAACAATCCATAACATTATTAGCCATAATTTAACCAAGATTTAAAAAATAATCAATTTTGTCAAAAACACAGTCTGATCAAAAATCCGTCTCCTGTATTAGTACGCAAAATTTTCACCACATATATTCGCCCACATCTAGAATTCGCCGTTTCTGTTTCGTCACCAAGTTTTAGAAAAGATATTGATATTATGGAAAGAGTCCAGAGACGTGCTACGCGCTTACCATTTGGATTTAACAGACTTCCCTATAATGAGAGACTCCGAAGACCTAATTTGCCCAAAATGCAAAACCGCAGAAGTCGTGGTGATCTTCACCTACCGTGTACTCCATCGGAATTTTGATGCTGATCTTACTGGTTTGTTTAGACTCTCGTTTATGTGGACATTCGTTAAAGTTATGTCACGAAAAGTTCCGTAAGAACGTTCGGCCCAAGTTTCTTTCTAACGAGTGTTTAAGGACTGGAACAATCTACCTGGAAGTGTAGTGTCTGCCCCAACTGTGAACAATTTTAAAAATAGACTGGACCTTTACAATCAGTTGCTACTATCCCCATAACCTGAAACTTTCTGTTTTTGTACACTTTTTATATTTGTTATTGTTTGATTTTAGTTGTTTATCAAATTGTTTTGTTTCTTTCAACTTTCCTGTATCACAACAATGTGAAATATTGTAATTTTTCTATAAGAACTTTACAAGCCATTTGCTTCAGTTCTTTTAAATAAATAAATAATAATAATAATAATAAAACACAAAAATACGTACCAACGCATTGAGTATTTTTCAAATCTTTTAGGCATATAAAAATAAAATTAATAGCTTTTTTCTGCTCTTAGATGTTGAAATCTACTCAAACTTCAAAGGACTTCTAACAATATGCCAGGAATTATATATATTTCACTAGATCTTCCGTCAGATGATCTCTATCTTTTGCAAGGCATTCCCATTTGCCAACGGAAAGAGTAAACGTAAAGGGTGTTTTTTTTAGAGGTATAGAACTTTAAATTGCAATAAAACAACGATGGATTATTCGATTGACATGATTTTTTTTTTATTCGAAAGATAATCTTGTGGCATTACATTTTAAATATGATTTCTGGCATATGACCGCCACGGCTGGCTCGGATGTAGTCCAATCTGGACGTCCAATTTTCGATGACTTTTTCCAACATTTGTGGCCGTATATCGGCAATAACACGGCGAATGTTGTCTTCCAAATGGTCAAGCGTTTGTGGCTTATCCGCATAGACCAATGACTTTACATAGCCCCACAGAAAGTAGTCCAGCGGTGTTAAATCACAAGATCTTGGAGGCCAATTCACAGGTCCAACACGTGAAATTAGGCAGTCACCAAACGTGTCTTTCAATAAATCAATTGTGGCACGAGCTGTGTGACATGTTGCGCCGTCTTGTTGGAACCACAGCTCCTGGACATCATGGCTGTCTATAAAGTGGATGGACACAGATCCAATTCCTGTGCTCGATGGCGGATGGACTCATTCGGGTCTTCCTCAATGCTACGCTCTACAGTACCAATAGCTTCTTCTGTACGCACCGTACGGCGTCTCTGGGGATGCGAGTTATCAATAAGAGTAAACGTGGTGCGAAAACGTTCTATGGTTAATCGAATTAACTGCTCTGATGGACGATTTTGTCGACGATAAAATGGACGTAGTGCGCGATACGTATTCCGCACAGAACCATTATTTTCGAAATAAAATTGCACTATTTGCAAGCGTTGTTCAGGCGTGAGTCTATTCATGATGAATTGCCAAACCAAACTGAGAATAAATCACTTGACAGCTGTTAAATCGGTCGCCATCTTGAACAGTAATGCCAACTTAAAGTTCTATACCTCTAAAAAAAACACCCGTTATATAGTTTTATTTCTAATCTCACGGTGACCTGGATTCATTTAATTTTGTCTTATTTCTTGTATAAACATTGTATCCGTGGACCACCAGAGTGCTTATCTGCGCCATCAGCTACATGTTTGGACGGCGGCATGTTGTTTCGTGTCGCGGTTGCTATGGTAACTTATGTCAGTTGTCTGGCCCGGAGATTTACTGCTAAATAGCGAGTTGCGGCTTGCGAGACACTTCACCAACTCGAAACACCTTATTTATGGTATATTCGTCCATTGTCTACAACCCAGAGCGAACCAGACACACTTCAATTGACGAGATGACACGTAGCTCGTAACTCTTATTTTTAATATCTGAGGGGTTGGCTTTTAAAATAAATTATGTCAAATGTTAAAGAGGTACTGCTATTTCTATTTTATGAGTTAATAAGTTGAAGTAATTTTTGTTTTGTTTAACAAATTAGATTTGTTGAAAAAAATATGAGGGTCTGACAGGTCAAAAGGTTCAAGGTTAACCATAAAATCAATGATAAGAACTTTGTACATCAATTTTGAACTTTAGAAATTATTGTTTTAAGGGAATGGCCAATGGTTAAACAACATAGTTCTCTGAAATTTTGTTCTATAAAAATTACAATTAGTTATTTTACAGGGTTTATTTTTGCCGCCATATAATGTCACTAAAAAATAATTCAAGCTTTGTAAATGACAATTTGAATTCAAATATAATAAAAACTATTCATAAACCAATTTCTTCTCCTTTGTGCAATATTTTTGACAAATGTTTCTTAAAAGGTTATTTTTCAGATTTGCTTAAATTCTCACAAGTCCTTCCCAAGTAATTATATACCTATTTCTATAACTTCGTGCTTTTCAAAAGTTTTAGAAAAGCTCCTAAATAATAGGTTAATATCTTAGTTTTTGCATCATTTCGTCCAGTTGCTTGCAGTATATTTCTGCTGTGATCGATGAGCCAGTTTTTTTTTTTTTTTTTTTGTTTGGTTTTTAAGTTACCTGTACGAAATTTCGCGAACCAATTTGATATTGTCTGCTGCGTAGTAACACTAGAGCCAAATACACTATTAATGTTTCGGGCGGTCTGCGATGCCGTAGTTCCACGTTAGAACTGATACTTCATAACAGTGCGAATTTCGGATCGTTCACAAAACTATTTAAAAAAAAAAAACATTTTCAACAAAATTAAATTAAAAAAAAGTTTTTGTTATTTTTTAAAGCATACTATGATTTCTGTAAACAGGCAGGATGTGTAACCAAAAAAAAAAAAAAAAACAGTTATACAGTTTCTTCTTGAAAAAGTTAATCTTTGCCTGTTGTTTACTTTTTGTAAATTATGTAGCAGTATAATCTGTCTCAATTTGTAATACGAAACTACAGTCTGTTTCAAACGGTTAGGCGGAACTAAATGGGAATTTCGTTCTTTTAGGTTGTCACGACAAAGGACCTTGCTTGGGTAATTTCATTTTTTACGTTGGAATGTCAAAATTTAAAATTCCAACAATGAAACCATGGAAACGAATAACATTAAATTATTTTTTTACACATTTTAATGACAAAAAAATAAATAAATGGGAAATTTGTATTAAGAATGACACAAAAAATCAAAATATAAAGAAAATGACATTATAAAATGATATTAACCTTAACAAAAAAATGTTTATTGTAAGTATGATTTACAAAGCTTAAACAAAACGGCCGAAAAGCACGATTTAAACGATGAAAGTAACTAGACTGCAAAATCTAGTTCCGCCTAACCATTTGGAACAGACTTTAGATATGGTTACTTTAGTGACTGTTGTGGTGTAAATAGACTTTTGTAGAATCATGTGAACTTGTAAATCTGGATTTTAAATTATGGTTAAGTTTCATATTGAGGTTATTACTAAATTGACATGTCAAAATTGTGATTGACATGTCAAATATTTTGAATGTATATATTAATATTTATTTCATCAAACTTTCGATTATTACTCGTATAATAGTAAAAAAATATTACGATTATCAATGAAATATCGTGATAAAATATAAAAAACAAAAATACATATTATATAATAATAATTTATAATTTTATTCTGCTGCCCTTAAAATTTAATTCTTGTTTTGCAAAATTTAGTAACATATTTAAACAAAAATATTCATTTTTTGAATGTAAATCCCAAATTTTTCTCTATAAAATCTTTCCGAAACATGTAGTCTGTGGTTCTATCTGTTTTCTTATTATTACTTCTTCCCATGTTCGTCGGTCTTAAATTTTCTACACCTTCATTTAAAATTTTTCTTACTTGTCCTTCAGAAATCTAAAGAAATTGAAATGGGTAAATTATTTTATATTTCACAACAAAAAGGACACCAAGATTTACTGAAAAAATATTTGCCACACGGTCTATAATTTTAATTTTGTTCCATTTTTTTCTAAAAGTTTTCCATAAGCGTTATATATGTGTTTTTTTGTATATTTATCTAATTGTTGTCTCTTATGCATATTTTCTGATGTTATGTTCTTATTTTGGTTGTATAAAAATACTTTTCAATTAAAAAAAATAAATTGACATATAATTTAATGTCAAATATGAATTGTCAAATGTTTTGAAAGGTGCCATTTCAGCAGTACCACCCTAAGATGATACTTTAAATAGACAACATAAAAAATGAAATTTTCCTGTTAGTTTCGTAGATCAAATTGAGGCAGATAATACAGTCTGTTCCAAACGGTTAAGCGGAACTAGATTTTGCAATCTAGTTACTTTCATCGTTTAAATCGTGCCTTCCGACCGTTTTGTTTAAGCTTTGTAAATCATACTTACAATAAACATTTTTTGGTTAAGGTTAATATCATTTTAAAATGTCATTTTCTTTATATTTTGATTTTTTGTGTCATTCTTAAGACAAATGTCCCATTTATTTATTTTTTTGTCATTAAAATATCTAAAAAAAATATTTAATTTTGACATAGGTCATTCGTTTCCATGGTTTCATTGTTGGAATTTAAAATTTTGACATCCCAACGTGAAAAATGAAATATCCCAAGCAAGGTCCCTTCTCGTGACAACCTAAAAGAACTAAATTCCCATTTAGTTCCGCTTAACCGTTTGGAACAGACTGTACAATAAACATTTTTTGGTTAAAGTTAATATCATTTTAAAATGTCATTTTCTCTATATTTTGATTTTTTGTGTCATTCTTAATACAAATTTCCCATTAATTTATTTTTTTGTCATTACAATATCTAAAAAAAATATTTAATTTTGACATATGTCATTCGTTTCCATGGTTTCATTGTTGGAATTTTAAATTTTGACATCCCAACGTGAAAAATGAAATAACCCAAGCAAGGTCCCTTCTCGTGACAACCTAAAAGAACTAAATTCCCATTTAGTTCCGCTTAACCATTTGGAACAGACTGTATGTACTGTTTGGAGTGTTCAATTTTTTATTGTTTTTTGTCATTTCTATTCGACAATCTTTCTAATATTTTCACACCACCATATCTAATTTAATTTTTGTATTACGTTACGAAAATTTTCTATATTTGTTTTAATATCTAAATTAATATTTTGCAAAAATGTTTTAGAACTGAAAGTAAAATTCCATAGGCTTACCAGAGAAATTACACGCGTAAAATACATGAATAATTAATGTACAAATTAATGAATCCTTTCCATATGAACGCAACCCTCAAATGTACAAAATATTTGTGATGTTAATGGCGAAGTCCTATTCCACATTTCCATTAAATCAGTAAAATCTCTTGCAAAGCCACCTACGTCAAAACATCAAACACGAATTTCATTAAAACCAAAGCTCACTTAACCTAACATTTAACTAATGAAGGTGATAGCCTGTTTTATTCCACTCTGACATCTAATTATTAGTGTAAACGCAGCCAAAAGCCTTCAGGCCTTAATGAAACGGTGTTATGCTACGGCTAATGGCATTGCCTGCAACATAATGCATGGGTTATGTCTTCAATAGAAGAAAATTAATACTAACACTAAAGTGAATTTCAGCTTAAAGCCATACAGCCAATTTTGGTATTTTATAAGTCAATCAAGGGTGGCTTTTATGTTAGGTAAGGTGACCATTTTTTGTCAAATATAAAACCAGGACATTTAAACTAGCTCAAATACAGGCGCGTGCAATTGGAGAGGGGTCCTTGGGTCCTGCCCCCCCCCCAGGAACTAAAAAATCATATACTTAATAAAAAGATACTGAAAATAAAATCATCTCTTTTGTTGATAAACCAGTGGCGAAGGGAAATCTCCGCTGGACTTGCCCTCCCATAAAAAAAAAATATAAAAAAAAAATAAATTTAAATTTAAAAAAAAGAAAATTTAAAAATATTTAGATAAATCTTCAAAAATACATCAAATTATGTTCTATACAAATTTTTGTCCAAGGCTTTGTTTATTTATTTTTTTTTAATGATTTTGGCTCTTTGGTCCTAATATATATACCTTTAGCCAGCTACTCTGTTATATTTATTTTGGATACTTTTTTTTAAATTTTATGACAAATACAAACATCCATGCCATCACCGGGATTCGAACCCGAGTCCCCACGGTTAGCAGTCAAATGAGCTGACCACTACGCCATAGCGACCGGCAAGGCTTTGTTTACTAGTTACGAATTAATTATCATGAGCATGGAAACGTTACATATAAGTATGAAAAAATTGAGACTAGGAAAAATTTTAAATAATTTTACAAAAACTTTTCGAAATTTTTCGTTTAATCAAAAACGTCTCAAAGAAAAGTTATTAGTAATTGCATTTATAGTAACTTTTGTTCGATAAATTTTTTCGAAATATTTTTCTGTTGCTAAATATTTGCAAGTATCTTAAAATTGTCACGAGTAAACTCCCACTTCTAGTCAACTGATCTTCATAAAAAACAATAGGGTTCTTCCCATTTCATAAGAGAATTGTTTAGTACCAGAACGAATTCTCTAAGTTGAACCGTTCTCGAGTAAAATGTAATAAGACCACCCCTCCCCGTAAAGAGGCAATAATAAATTTTATATAATTGATCGGATAGTTTTTAGAAATAGACCCCCCCTCTCAGTTAATTTTTCAGGAGCGCGCCTGCTCAGTCAGCATGAAGAAAAGTGGATATCGTAGAATATATATAAAAAAAATATTGCAGAGTTAGCTTAGTTTTTTTGCCTTTAAGTGAAAAAATAAAATGTACTTCTTTTATTTATATTGTAGATTAAGAAAGTAATTTTGAAAAGGCCGCCACACTGCTGAACCGTATTTTGTGTTTAAATTTAGGCGCGTACTGAAAGATGGAACGATTACTCGATCTTTTGAAAAAATAATAATTTTTGATTTTGTGTCCCTAAACTGTACTGGTTATATTTCACGACTAACCAGGACCAATGACAAAAAAACAGTACAGTACTGGTAAAACCAGTACGAATGATCACCTTATGTTAGGGCAAATGGGCAATAGTAGTAAAAAGAATTAAAAAAGTTACAAATTATAATACGTTAAACTCATACAAACAATTCTTGGTTAAATATTGGTCAAAATAGATCTTATTATAATATGTTTTCTGTAAACAATTTGTAGTTGAATAAAAATATTTAAATTTTTACTAATTATTGTTTAGTTATGTCAATAACTAGTTAGGTAACAACAAATACAAAAAGTCTTGACCATGTAGAATTTTTATATTTGAGTTATTTGAATAAAAGCGAAAAGTTGGGGGATGTAAAGTTAATGTCAAAATTGTTTCGTGGACCCCAGTTTAAGAACCGCTGTTCTAGGGGATTTTTTCGGTTGTTTTATTAAAAATCTTAAAATATCTCACCTATTATTGACTTAACAGAAAATGTGTAGAACAAAAATTGTTTATAGTAAGAAAACAAAAACGTTTTCAATTAGATGAATGTATAGAGAGTTATGGGGGGACGCCTAAAACTAAAATCTACATATATCCCTTTTACTATTGACTTAACAGTAAAATCATGCATTACGAAATTGTTTATAATAAGAAAATAAATCTTTTATTTTTATGTATTATCTGTCTCAATTTGTAATACGAAACTAACAGGAAAACTTCATTTTTTATGTTGTATATTTAAAATATCATCTTAGGGTGGTAATTCTGAAGTAACACCTTTCAAAATATTTGACAATTCATAATTGACATTAAATTATATGTCAACTTACTAACACAAATTGTATAAAACACTAATTGACAAGTATTTGAAATATATTTTAGGCAACCAGAACAGAAAATATGAATAAGCGAAATAAGATGAAATAAACATTTGTATATAATTCAAAATATTAGACATGTCACTCACAATTTTGACATGTCAATTTCGTATCTGACATGTAGTTTTTGAGTGAATATAACCTCAGTATAATGAAACTTCACAAAAAATGTAAAAGCCAGATTTACAAGTTTACATGGTTTCAAAAAAGTCTATTTACACCACAACAGTCACCAAAGTAACCAGATTTAGTTTCGTATTACAAATTGAGACAGATTATATCTACCTTATCATTTACGTTATAGCAAAATATACATTTCAAAAATCGTTACGGGTACTCCAGCTAGTTTATTATAAATCTAAAGATATGAAGATAATAAACTAAATATTTCATTTTTATTAAATCTTTTAAATCTTTAAATTCTAGCATACTGGATTGTTTATGAACGGCACTGCAGTACACAGTGACGTTCTCACTTTTCCGACATGCAAGTGTTTTGTACCAAACACTGCCAATATCTCTATGTAAACTCCCTTTGCGCCGCATCATAACGGATACCCTAGTCTTAAGTTCTCCGTAAGTATACATTGGGACATTGCCCGAAGTTGTGATGTATTTAGCCGAATTTGTTTGTTTTCACTCTGACATTGTCACGATATGACGTGCAAGTTATTTTAAATTATACTTACCGAGGTTTTTTTTTTGTTGATTTTACCGATTTTTAATTAATTAATAATAATAATAAATTTATTTCGTGCCTTTCGGCTTTTATAGAATTGGTTTGCATACTATAACATTTATATATACTTATTTATGATACATAATAATTCATTTTGTTCTTCTTTCCAAGACTGCTTTAATCCAGGCTAGGCCTCTCCCCAAGTCGTCTAGTAGATCTTCTGTTTTTCGTGGTTCTGGATGCATTCCTTCACAGTTTCTTAGGCGGTCTATTGTTTCTTGTTCTTTTCCGCAGATTCTACATATTTTCTCCGTTTCTTCTATCCAATAATTGTTTGCCCTCTCCTCCTTGCCACATCTGAATCATGCGATTACCTTCTGGTCCTTCGTTTCTTCTGCCAGGTATCTGGGTAATCCAATAGAGGTTATATATTTGTACACTTTTTGTATGTAGAATTTTGTATTCTGTTATACTGTTCTTGTAACTGCACTTCTTGGTCTCTTTCTACCATTATGTTTGTCATTTGTTGACCTTCTCTTCTTCTCTTTGTGACCTCTTCTATGGAAAAACCGTTCCGTTCGTAAAATTTTTCCCGTTTCCTTCCCCATTTGGTATCGGATTTCATCTTCTCTCTCTTTCCAGCACTCTTCTAATATTGTGTTTTCTGTCAATATTACTTGCTCTTCATATTTACTGGCTCTTCTCCTTGTAAGTACTCTTATTATCTCCCTCTTGGTTTCTTCCAGTGTGACATAAGTTTGTGTTTGTCTGTTGAGGTCAAGAGTCCATTTTAGGTATTTTTTTCTATTTCTTCTTATTCTTTCCATCCCCATATTTCCACTCCATATAGCATGACGCTCTTAACCAGAGTATCAAACATAAACATTCTACGGTTGGAATTGTCCGTAAATTTACTCTCGTCTATTCCCCAAACTTGCGCCATTACTGCTTTCGGCTTCTTCGTTAACTCCTGTATATGTCTGTATTCATCGTTATTTTTTTGTTACATCCCAAATATTTAAACTCATTTACTTGTTCTATACTTCCCCGGTTCCACGTCCAACGTTCCGTTTTTGATCTATTTCCCCCTTTTCTTAATTCCATGACTTTTTATTTTTCTGTCCGTCCAAGTATCCTTCCATTCTTTTCATCATGTCTTTCATTTCTTCTGGTTTTTGGGATAACAACACCATATCGTTGGCGTGGGCCGAAAGCCCACATTTTCTTATTCCCTAATAAAACTTCTCCCGTTTGCCAGTTCCTGTAAAGATTTTAAATTAATTAATATACTTCAATAAACTCCTACCTGTACCCTTTTTAGATATAAAAATTTGCGCTTAAATTCTGAATTTGTCTGTGCGTGGGTTATTGTATTTTGCTATATGGTTAAGGCCTGTAGGCACTTTGCAATAACAAAGAGCTAATGTATGATTGAAATTTGTAATTAAATTAATAAGTTTTAATAACAAGAGATGGCAGAGTATTTCACTATGTCGTTATTATGTAACATTATTTAGTATGGTACACAGAACATAGACTTCATATCATATGTATATGAACGCGTTAATTTTATTAAATGGCTTTCAAATTTTGATTATGAGAGGTTATACATGCAGCTAGTATTAACATAATTGGAATTAGGTTGCAGTTATTACTTTACTTGTTTTTAAAAAGATATATGCTGACCAAAATAATTTAGTGTGGGTTTAACAAAAGAAGTTTTTAAATACCGTCAAACGATGTGATCTTGACCAGTTTTTAGGTTTAAATTATCGGTAATCGACGAGTTCATCGAAAATAAATTCATCAAAATCAATTCATCGAATGAACAATTCATCGGATCGTCAATTCATCGAAAAAAAAATATTTTGTAAATATTTGAGAGGAATGCCGAAGGGATCGGAAAGTCAAAAAAGCAGTGGTCAATAAAAGTAGACAGACTAAGAAATAATTGCATAATTTTTTTTATACGGTTTAAAAAAAGGTAAATAAAGTGACATAGTGTTTGAATATAAATAAAGAAATATAATAAGAAAACTTATATAATAAAACAAATAAATTTTTTGTTTTTAAGCTTTAATAAGACAGGTTATGGGCAATTGCACGCAAATAATTTTTATAAATTCATACACAAAGATAGGCATTTTAATTGGGCTAATATATGGGAAAATAAAGTACTATGCATCTAAAAACAAGGTAATTAGGTTAGGTTTAGTTAGTAAAAGTCTAAAACCGAGCGGAGCGAGTTACCCATCTTCTAGTTTAAGGACAAAGCACTCTTTTACGTTAGGTTAGGTTATTAAGGGTTTTGTTAGAAGAAGCCGAGCGAAGCGAGCTACCCATCTTCTAGTTTAATGTCAAAACACTATCTTAGGTTAGGTTAGGTTGGTAAGGGTTTGGTTAGAAGAAGCCGAGCGAAGCGAGCTACTCATCTTCTAGTTTAATGATTAAATTCTAGTCTAAAAATGAGAGCAATGCTCATTGATGTGAACCGGAATAGTACGGAATTTTAAATATGATAATTTATTCGAAAAATATCGAAATTTTTAACTTTATATTAAGATCAACGGCTGAAAACTTATTCGGAAAACTGTTGAAAATAATTTTAGATTAAAAATGTCTCATACTAAACCCGAATTTTTAAATTTAACACTTTTTTATCAGTGTTTTAATGCAGAATTATAATAACTAGAAGAACAAATTTTTGAAAAGCTTTTGCATGAAACAATAGCCAATTACATATTTTAATAATTCTGAATATTAAATGAAGTGAGAGAATATAAAAATGAAACTAAAAAGAATGTGAAGTGATATAAAAGTCAGGATCAGGTTTAGGAAATGATGAAAGATTTTCAGAAATAATAAAACAAAGTAAACGTTTTTCCTTTTGTAAGTAAAGTTTTTCTTCTTATCTAAACATCTGTTGGAAAAGTAGATTTTTGTTTTCATATGCAATAAAAACAGCAAGTTATTTTTACTACCGATGGGAGTCGAATTCAGAGGCGCACATAGGCTTTTCAAACTAATTTAAAGATAATACCAGGTCTACAAGTATGAAATGCGGATTTTTTTCAAACTTGCCGCGCAAACAGAGTGTTTAGTTCAAAGTTTCAACACATATGGCGTTTTGTTAAGTTATCATTAAGTGTCAAATGCGTATAGGTTATAATTTGAAAAGTGATCATATAGTTTTGTTTTACTGTGTTAAAAATGTCAAATTTTCTGCCAAATAAAGAGCATTCGCGGACAGTACTACTGTTTTGTATTCATTTGAAAAAAACTGCTGCTGAATCATACCGACTGCTTCGAGAAGCTTATGGTGAATATGCTCCATCGCAAGATACGTGTGAACGATGGTTTCGGCTTTTCAAAAGTGGTGACTTTGATCTTACAGACAAAGAACATGGAAAATCTCCAAAAAAATATGAAGATACAAAATAGGAAACATTGCTACAGGAAGACGATAGTCAATCCCAAAAACAAATAGCAGAGCAGTTAGGCGTTAGTCAACAAGCTGTTTCCAATCGCCTACGAGAGATGGGTAAGATCCAGAAAGTCGGCAGATGGGTTCCACATGCATTGAATGAGAGGCAGATGGAAAAACGTAAAAACACTTGTGAAATTTTGCTTGCACGATACAAAAGAAAGTCTTTTTTGCATCGTATCATTACTGGCGATGAAAAAGGATTTATTTTGAAAATCCCAAACGCAAAAAATCATGAGTGAACCCAGGCTAACCATCCACATCAACTGCAACACCGAATCACATTTATGCACTTGTGTCTTGTGACGCCACTGTAGAATGTCCCTTTCAGAATCAAATACCCATCCTTCTATCGGATTTAGTTGAGTGGACAACCAAGTTCAAATATATAAGCTCTGATCGTAAATATTTTACATCAGAAATTCTTACCTATTACTATAATTTATTAAAGAGTAACAAGTAAATACCAGAGCTTTAATATAGAGCTTTCAAAGCAAAACTAGCCTAAAGTACAACTTTACTGACCCTAGGTCATAACTAATGAACGAACAAAAAAGTCTAAGAAATATGCTAAAAACATTCTTATCAAGCGGTGAATCTATATCGTTTCTTTAAAACAGTGAAGATGATTGTGGTACAATTGTCCAAACAAGTAATTGTTTTCAAATGTGTCTACAAATAAAAGTAAAAAGCTTTACTAATTGGCTGAAAATAGGCAGAGATAAATTTTCATTGATATTGGATTAATTAATTTCTTATCAATATTTTAACCATTATAGTGGGCGATAAAATGTATTTTTTTTAAATCTTAGACTTAGGTATACAGTTAGTAATTTAAGGCAGAATAAAATTGCTTGTTAGTTTATAAAGACTAGATTGAAATAACATAAGTGCCTGTGAAGACATATTAAATTTAGTTCAGAACCTAAATACGTCCTAACAATATTGATAACTTTTTAGTGACTATTTTGTCTTCTACACAGATGAGGATCAACATAGATATTTTGACTTGTTTTAAAAGTTTTTATTTACATTTATCATAGATTTTTCAGCTTTAATAATACTTAGAAACTCTTCCCGATTTGTTGTTTTTGCTTTCATTTTCTCTGCTCATTGTCTTTCCTTATAAATTTCTTTCTAGGTACTGAAAATATTTTGGTTCATTAAAAATCATTGAAAATAATAAATTGTTAGTTATTCTTAGAGATATAGATGGCAGTTTTAATGTTTATAAAGTTCTTGGCTTTGAATCTCGTTTCAAGGATAGATATAATGAAGCCAATTAAAGTTTGCAAGAGTTTCCCAATACGAATTCGTTGGAACGTGGATAAACAATAGATCAGACCAGGGATTCCAAAACTACGGCCTGCAAATGAAGGTTATTTGTTATCACTACCGATGATTACTGATTTAGTTCGTTAAATAACTTTAATTAGCTCGCTTCTCTCGGTACTACTAATCTGACACTTTCCTAGCCTAAGATAACGTTTTGCCATTAAACTAGAAAGTATATAGCTCACTCCGCTCGCATTCTACTAACCTAACCGAACCTAGCGCTGCGATAGACGTCAAATTTACGCTGATGTATGGGGAAATCTAACCTGAAATTACAAGTTATAAAAGTGAAAAATATTGAAAACTGTGTAAAAAACTAACAACTTCCGTACCTAATATAATTTATTATTAGCTAAGAAAGATGTCTCTACAAAAAATTCATGAAAATAATGCAAACTGAGTGTGAATATATATATCTCCGGAGCCTAATCTTAATTATAATAATAATTAATTCAAATTTATTTACCTACAGAACTGCATGTACAGTTAACAAAGGTCCACTAATTTTCTTGTTCTCGTAGGAAATATTCGTATAGGTTATAAAACAATTCATAGGACTGCTTTCTTAACGTTTTACTTTTTACACTCATAATGTTTTTAATAAAAGAAAACAATTATTTAAAATACAAATATAGCCCTGAAAAGGACAGATTAAATGAAAAGCACGATGAAATAAATAGCAAAACAGGGTTTTAGACGCCATTGGTTCAGTACGAATGGCACTAGAAAACATTAATAATCTCAGACAAACCTCGAGGTGGGAGAACCTACGGTACACGTTTGTATGTATAAGTACGTTTGTCGTAGCTATACCTGAACAATAAACAAAATTGATTGACAAACTTCATTTGTATTTCTCTTACTATTTGGCCAATGTGAGTGACAGAGAAACACATCAGTACGTTAGTTATTATTTCATTCATATGAAATATTTAATAGAAACTTTGTGAAATATTTATGCTAAGACTAGGTACAATACACACATTGCACATTTTTTAATATCAGCAACCTTGATGCGCATGACCCAAAATCAAGGCCTTATGTCAATATTTTAAAATTGTGTTTTAACTTAACGATTTAATTAAATTAAAAAAAGTAGTCCGTAAAATTTTGACCTTAAAACTTGTCATTAGAACTACTTAACAATTAATCACAATTAATTTTGAAATATCCCAACTAATTTGATATAATTTCCCCCGGTATCAACTGTAAATGATCTATATTTGACGGTTATCTAAAACTTTTACGGTCCGTCGTAAAATATTAATATAAATTATAGTCGGGCAAATTAAATTTAATCAAGGCTCATTGGTGGATAGTTGTGTTCTGCGATGGCAGATGGTGCCACGCTCTTGTTTGGATCACGACTGTGATTCTGACTCCAAACTACGGACTACCGTAATAAGATTATTACAATATCGGCGAGAAATTAGGTTAGTTAAGTTAGGTAAATGCATTCAGATAATGCATTATATACGGTGCATTCTGGAACGTTATTAAATAAATTTAATAATTTCGTTATTAGTTAGAGCTAATGAGATATCGACAGAAGTATTACGTAAAATACTTCCAGACATTAAATTAATTGACATTCTTTTATAATTTTTCAATAGCTTGGTCATATTATGAGGTAAGAAAAATAGAGATGCACACCATTATTTTGTCTGTTTACCATTGTTGATAATGCTAAGCGGGAATAGTCAAATATATTGAGTATTAGTAAGAGTTATAATACTTAATAAAATATAAAATTCGGACGTTTCGGAAACTGCTCAACAATCTGTTCCCGTCTCCAGCGATCACAAGATGATAAACGTTTGTAGTTACCAGTGGCGGTCGGTGAAACATGTTTGGGAGGGCAATTGGTATGATCGGACAAGCTCGTACTATATCGCTCAACAGTAGTACAGCAACGACAAAGCACGAGCTTGTCCGATCATGCTTATTGCCTTCCCAAACATGCTTCACCGACCGCCGCTGGTAGTTACTAAGTATCGGTTTCTGAGAGCTTGGCCAAGTTTAGCCATTTGGTTAAGCTTTCGTATACCAAAAAGTCATCACTATGAGCTTCTTGGTCGGCTGGGGCATCTTTGCAATCATCGGCCGCGTTTCCTCCTATCAACGCCATTGAATGTATACTTTTTTGATAAAGGATTATATTATTACATAGTATAGGATCAAAGTTTCATCCCTCGTGAAACTGACTACAGTGATTCCTTTTGGTTGTCATGGCAATGGCCAAAAACATCTCATAGCAACAATGTTGATTTTGAACAGAAGACAGAAGTCGGACTGAGTATGAAAGAATGGAAGGGTTTGAGATGAAATCATAGTATATATACTATTTAGGTATCGATACGTTTCTTCCGATACTAGTATTTTACTCAATACTTTTTGTTTCGATATTTTACTGGTATTAGTTATAATTATTATTTGTAATATTTGTATAATAATACGAGTTAGCGAACCATAAGAGTTTTGATTTTAGCCTGAAATTCTAAGCCTAAAATCAACCACTACAGATAGCAACAGCACTTTCAAATCTGTAAATTATTATTTTGGTAATTTACTGCAATACAGGACACTACATAATACTAATAATATCTTTGAAATTATTTTGCAATGGTCCAATATTAATGCGGACACCTTTATTTTGGACGTTTGCCATTGCTGATAGTACTAGGCTAGAATAGTACAATATAATGAGTATTAGTATATTAGTAAAAGATATAATACTTCAAGAGTATATAAAAAATAAATTCGGACGTTTCGGAAACTGCTCAAGAATCTGTTTCCGTCTTCAGCGATCACGAGAAGTGATAAACATTTCAGTTTTCTTCGAGTTTTTATACCGAGTGTTGTAAGAGTGGGAGCAGGTTATAGGTACGTTGCTATTGGTTGGGTGGTTGGGATCAGGTATAGTTCTAGGGAAAATCTGTGGCAGAAGATCAGTTGCACGACATAGAATATCTTTTAGGAGATCTACTTATAGAATACCTTCTTTATTTTTCAAATTAAAACTATTTTTTTTAACAAGTGGGTAGTCACCATCAACCTTTGTAACAAAATTTTTTAAATTTAATAAAACCTTTATCCTTGGTTCACCTGACACTTTAACTATCAACGTCAAAAGTTCAAAGTCAGAGAATGTAATTAGAGAGAAAGTGTACAATTTTATATTTAATAATAATTTAACAAAAGCGTTTTTCCACTAGAGTATACTTAAAATGCATTATAGAAAAGTTCAGGATGTTAATAAGCCGATGTTTAATGATCAAAGCTTTGTGCAGAGCTTTTAACTAGTTGTAAATTTAAATCAAGTTTTAAACTTTAAACTTAAAATACGTATGAAATTTCAGCAGGATATCGAGTTGAAAATGCAGATATAAAGTTTCAAATGTTTCAAATGTTGTACTTAGAAAAATCTCATTACAATAATTCAAAGTATTGTCACAAATGTAACCCTAGGTCAAGATTACAATACCTATATATTGTGACCTACAGCTGTTTGATTAAAAAACTATCTGTCAGCGTCTAAGCAGACATAATTTAATTACGTAATGCACATGCTCCATTTTTATAAGTAGGTAATGTTTGTTATGAGGATTCAATAGTAGAATGGAGGTATGAGTAAATAAATATTGTCAGAAAAATCTAGACAAGTCCTCTACGACGTTCTACTAAATCATGGCGACGATTACGAGTCCGACTCCATATACGAGTACTTCCAGGTAGACCAAGCAGCAGTCCCCAATGTGAACGGGAGAAGACCACCAAGCTCACATCAAAAAAGAGCAGGGTATCCTTAAATCTGTTACCGAAAATAATATTGCTACTGTTAAGAAGATAACTGAAGAAGACAATAAAGACTTTTATGCGGTGATAGAGCATCAACTTAAGATTGGATCCTCAGCTGTTTATCAAACACGATCGCCTGCATTTAAAAAAAGTTGCACTGTCATTTTGAAAAATAATGCGACGTTTTTGGTTGTTTTTTCTGATTTTGTCGATGACTTCTGGCAAACAAATTGTTGTATACCATTAAGCATTAACTGTTCTCCGATCCTCTAAAGGAATGGTTGCGACATGTCCATTATAACCGAATAAACAAACGATCATTTTTTTTTAAGTGCTACATGAACGAACAACTTTTGTGGGTTTCGGTTCATCTTGGAAGACCCAGTGGATTGTTGCTTAGTTTCCGGTTCATATGAATAAATCCAAGTTTCGTCATTTGTAATGATGTTGTATACGGGTATTGTAGTGCCTAGGTTGAATTATTTAGCATTCACTTACACCAATAAACACGAGCATTTTTTTGAGCTTCGGTCAATTTATGTGGAATCCGTCGGGAACAGACCTTTTTCACAGCTAAATGTTCATACAAAATTGAATGTATTGCAGTCTGCGATATGCCAAAGGATGTTTCTTTTTCACGGTCAGTCACATACCAGTCTTCTTCAACCATTATAAGCACAGTATCGATGTTTTTTTGAAACACAACCGATTTTGGTCGACCTTCACGAGATTCATCACTGACGGACGCACGACCACGACGAAGCTCTACAAACCAATTGTAAACAGTCTTTTCTGATGGTGCTTGATTTTCAAAAGTCGAACGAAGCGAATCTATGCATTATTGTTGATTTAGGCCTTCATCACTAAAGTTTTAAAAATCATCCAACGAAAATCTTCACGAATAGTATCAATATTTTTCAAAAATTGTTTTTTTAACGCACACTGTCAAAAAACTACTCGGTCAATTTATAAGCTGCCACTGATTTCACAATAAAAAATGTCAAATTTTATGAATATAGTAATGACACATTTCAATATTGCCATCTAATGGTCGTTTGTAAAAACATAGTAGGTAACCATCATATTCTTTTGTTCGACATTCTTACACGCCAAGTGAGTTTTGTATGGAATCTGAAACGATAACCAAGAAGCAGCAAGCCATGAAAAAATTATGCATACAGTATTCTTCAAAAGTACGGGACTGGAAGACAATTAATCTGGATGGACAGAAGACAGTTACAGCTAAATGGTTCACTGAAAAATATTTGCCAGAAGTAGTCAGTAGAACTCAAGAGAAACGGATTTTTTTGCATCATGATAATGATCCTTCCCATAGGGTTGATTCAACTCTCCAGTTGATGAAAAAAAATATAAAGGTAATAGAACTCCCGCCATACGCACCTGATTTAGCAATGTGCGACTTTTGGCTTTTTTTAAAGCTAAAAACAAAAAATACGCAGTAGAAGGTTTTCATTCAAGAAAAAGTTTGACTCTGTAATTTATCATTATTTTGAAGTTATTTCAAACGAAGATTGGTTGTGTAGCGACGCACACTTACTGCATAAATAGTATAAGTAGGCCATGTAACAAATGCTGGTTGCTATAAATAAAACAGCAGAGTATCATCGTTTCATTACCTTCGCACAGACGTGTTTAATGTATCAGAGAGACATTTTAATAAAGAATATCATAATCAAAGATATATTTATTAATTTCAACCTTCACTCAGTGTTACGACAAACCTGGTAAATACCACATCTGGTAGATACTTAAGTTGGAAGCTTTTAAGAAGTAAAAGGAAAGAATGGCCAAGTGTATTAGTGTTGAAGGAAACTACTTTGATGAATTTTAGCTTAAACTTACTTTGCCTTCTAGTGTTAAAAATTTCCACGACTATATAGGTATACGTTCATTATAGGTCTGTCAGGGATTAGTAAATGTAGCACGTTCTCTACTCCTTTATATTACACACCGCTGACCTGTTACGTAATGAGCTCATTACGTAACAGGTTCAAGCAGCAATGGCCGACCTTTGCTAGACAACGTAATATCTAAATATGATGAAAGCATATGTCAAAATATTGTTAGTTTGTAAAGGAAACAGAATTAAAATAAGATAATATAGTTAAAGTTGTCGAATTTTGCAAATATATTTTTTAAAAGAGTTGGTCTTGGTGAGTCATTTAATCAGCTTATTGTTATTTAAACTGAATTTACATTCCATGTGTCACGAACATGATCGTTGCAAGACAACGTAATAAATAGGTTGAAAGTAACTGTCAAATTATTAGTTTTTAAAGGGAATCAAAATAAAATAAGTAATAAAGTTATAGTCGTGGAAAGAGCATAATATGAAACTTGCATGGAATTGTCATTTCTCACTTGTATGAATTGCGCTACTCACCTGCGTGGCACAAATTTCATACTCGTATGAAATGACCATCATTCTATGCTCGTTGCATAATATTATTCTATGATGATCTGGGCAACCCGGTTGAGAAACGCTGATCTAAACATGGCTAAATCATATGTATATTAAGATTAATAACTGCATTCTAAATTTTTTGTTCTGGTTTTCGCTCAACGCTTCGTTTTCTAAATGCTACATATTTTCACCATACAAATTTCAAAGACGTAAGATTCCTAAAAACATATTCCAAATTCCCTCACCCTTTTGTTAAACCTGTTTATGACTTTATCCCCAATTAACCCCAAAGCTCCCATTATACGTCATTCAAACCCACCCCATATATCCTTACATAGGTATCTATTTTTGGGGAAACTTCTGAGGTGAACGCTTCCTTACATTGAGGGAAAGTAACAAGGGGAATGTCTGGGAACACTTAAATCGAATTCCCGGCTAATGTAGTCATGTCATCCCTTATCTGTTCCGAATAACGGGAGACAGGTGAGGAATCAACTTGATTGCACAGGAGAATTAACGTGATTTTTAAAAGAGGGGAGTTATATAAAGTTTCAAATAACTTTTTTCTCTAAGTAAATGTGTTATGTAATTTGTAAAGAAATTACAGAAGAATGTAGAGCATGGGAGAGGAACTTATGGCACGCATGACGGCACGAGAGAACATTTTGTTGGCAAACAGAAGACTTGAAAATGATTTTAGTTTATATTATACTGGAACAATTAAAAAGAAACAAGCTACGAGGTATTATTAATTTAAATCGAAATGATATGTAGGACTTTTCGTGGTTGCACGGTAAACAAGTTGCCTACGGAGTATAGAAACGTGGGTTCGATTTCTCCCTTTTCCAAATTTTCATCTTCCAAAATTATTTAACCAGCTTTGGAGTCGACTTACCCATAAGTATATAATACTCGAGTACTCCCTTATAACAGGGATAATAGGACAAGTAGAAATGCCAAATTGACTACTTGGCTTACATATATACGAGGTGTGATCAAAAAGTTCAATTTTTTAATTTACATACCAATATTTATTTATTTATCAATTTTTATATTGTCTCCTTCAAAATAATCCACCCTCTTCAAAATATTGTCCCCATCGGATATAATTTATACCACCGTTTTTTTCCAGTCTTCAAAACACTTTTAAAACGCAGATTTTGGTATACCGTTCATCTTCTCCAGCGATTTAGATTTTATTTCTTCAATGGTCGTAAAATGTTGTCCTTTCATTGTTTTTAGGGTTTTGTAGGCATTACCACCAAAAAAACCCTTATAACGTCACTTATGTGTCTGTCTGTATGGTTGAAAGTGTAGCCAAACAGCTGAACATAGAAAGTTGAAATTTGGCATACTTGTATAACTTCTTGACCCACATATAGGAAAATTATAGAGGGTTCAAAAAAATACAGCGCAGCATAAATATAAACAATTATACATTTAATGGAAAAATAAATATTTTTTTAAAATTTTGAGTGGGGTGTCAAATGAAACCTCTTAATTTGTAGAAGCACAAGCAAATTTTAATTTTTTATTTTTTTTTTTTATGGGATTTTTGTCAATTTAATGGCCAAAAACTATTGTCTTCCACCCTATATCCCAGAGGGATTGAACTAAAAATCTGAAAAAAAATCTCAATAACGTACATTGATAGAAATCAAATTGGTTTTTCGAAAAAAAATAATTTTTTAGTGTCGTCGAAAAACAAAATATTTAAAAAAAATTTATTGTTTGGTATCAAAAGGAAGCTCTTAAGACGTAGATAAAGAAACGGGAAGTAGTTTTTTATTATTTTTTTTTTTTATTTCAATTCAATTTTGTTTTTGGAAAATATTACAGTTTTTGTGTTTTTCTTTTTTTAAATTAAAATTTTATTGTAGGGATATTAAATGGAAGCTCTTTAAGTGCAAATTAAGGAACGGTAATTGATGTTTGAAATATATTTCATTTTGACTAAATTTTGACTAAGTATTAAGATTGCGCAGGTATGTATTAAGATTGGTAAGTATTAGGTATTAGGTAAGTATTAGGTAAGTATTGGTAAGTACAGGTAAGTATTAAGATTGCTTATATATTTGTATATATATATATATGGATACATTTTGTTATGGGTAGAGAAGAGGTACGTAAATTTATTTTGCAAATATTGATTAGGAAAATAAATAAATAACTGAGTGGTTGCTAGGATTCCATTTCTAGTACAGAAACTGTTTTTCATATAGTCGCAATATAAACAATGTCTCTGTAGGCGTTATGCTCTTGCATGACAAAAGATCACCCGCAGAGTTGCCATGTCTGAATTTGAATGATATTTTTGCAATTATACAAAAACAAAAAAAGAGAAAAATACACGGTAGAAAAAATCGAACTGCAACCTTCTTGTCGTGCCTATTGATTTAAAGGATTTAAAACCAACACTTGTTATGTAGTGACAGGCATTCATCGTTTGGCCTTCTAATAATCATCATGCACTGACTAACTACCTACGAAGCCCTGAAATGTGTGAAAATTCACACTTCACGTCAATTTTTTAAATGAATTGTAAGTATGGATGATTTTAGCTACATTCTTCGAAAACTAGAAGAAGAGAATGTCAATATTATATTCAAACAAATCTGCTAATGGGGATATTTAATGCTTATATATGGTGGTTCCCCATATATAAGATAATTGGAAAGACCTGAGAAGTAAAAGAGCTTGCTGGAAGATTTGTGTGATTGCGGCCAAAAGTCAACCTGGCTGAAATTATCCAAAAATAACAAACAATTAATAGCTATTTGGGACAATATGTTCGATATTCCGCATCTTTTGTTTCATTAATAGCTATAATTTTGTTACAAATGAAATTCAGCGAGTTGCATTCTTGCATTGTTCATAGAATGTCCGCTATCTCACCTCAATTGCGTGCGATATCATCAGTAAATGATTTCAATTTATTTAATTGCTTCTGTGTCGGTAGCATGCGTGTGTTGTCCGCCACAATACCGCCTCCCTTCAACTACCCTTCCTCTTCCTCTCCGCCACACCTCTATGCCAACGGTCTCCAACCGCAATCTTTCATTAAACGTTAATTTCATTTCCTACCTACGAAGAATGGACAATGATAGAATTTGTTGAAGCATGTTAGAAAGGGGATTATAACAGATTTTAGAACTTAGATAATTGACGATTTACGATACCGCTAAATGGTGTTTTAAGTGAGACTTACTTTATGAAATAAGTTATATAAGAGTATATTAAAAACTTATACGTAACAGGTCTTTATTTATTTATTTATTTACTTGTTCTTAGTGGAGAAAGAGAACGACGTTTCTATAGACCTCCATAGAACACAAGACAATAGAAATTGTGGTTATAATATTACATTAATATATTATAAAAATTGTTTAGATTAAAGGTATTATAAAAAAATCAGCTGTGGCCACCACAGGACCGACCGCCATCACAAACTACTTGTTTATGAATATTTCAGTCGAGTATCTCTTGATTCTAGCAGCACAGTAGAAATAACTTGGGCTAATATTTTCTAACAGAGATATTATTTATCATAACCATGGAAACGTTACATGTCATATAAATATGAATAACTATTTATTCATACTAAGGCCCGGTTTTTCCACCTTCAGTTAAAGTCCCAGGTAACTATCTAACAGATAAGGTTATTTGTAACTTCATCTGCTGAATAAATGTCAATACCAGTCAGTGAATCCAATACGTCAGTCTTATTATCCGTTAGATAACTATCCGATAGATACATTTGTATAGAAAGAAGGGATGACATTTACTCAGCAGATGAAGTTACAAATAACCTTATCTGTCAGATAGTTACCTGGGACTTTATCTGAAGGTGGAAAGACCGGGCCTTAATGATTTTAAAGTAAAATTTTTTTAAGTATCTATATACTTAAAAAAAAACAAAATTTTTTCGAAATTTTTCGTTTCATCAAAAAACGTCTCAAATAAAAGTTATTAGTTATGATATTTATAGCAACTTTTGTTAAATAAATTTTTTCGAAATATTTATCTGTTGTGAAATATTCGCAAAAATCTTAAAATCGACACGAGTAAACTCCCATTGTTAGTCAACCGATTTTTACCAAAAGTTGACCAACTCGTGCCATTGATGGCAGAAACTTAAATATAAAGTTTCATAAAAATACTTTCAGCCCAATTTGCTCTGCTCGTGTACACAGACGGACAGACAGACAGACGGACAGACAGACAGACAGACAGACCGACAGATATCATGCTAAAAATAGTCAAAACGTTATGTAGAGACCTCAATTCGTGGATATCCATCGAAATCTCGAAACGTCAAAATTGGTATGATCACAATACCTCCCTTATATATGTTGACGGTCGGTAAAAAAAAGACAATAGAATAGAGTAACATATTATAAAGAGATAAGAGTCAACGGAATTCCGAGATTCTTGAAGGGGAAAAGAGGAAGATCAAGGGATAGAGTCAGGAGGATAACAAAGTTGAGATGTGGGAACGAAGAGAGAAAAAACAGGTACTGGGCAAAGCCTAGAAGTCAAGAACTGCAGGCAAGAAAGAACTGTAGGCAAGAAAGAGATCGGAGAGGGTAACCGGAAGGAGAATATGAAGAAAGAGAGGAATACTGGAAAAAAGAATAAAGAAATGAAAAAATACTTAATTTGCGAAGAGATGCAGAGAGATGACAGTCTAAAAAGAAAATATAAAGAAATTGATGATTGAGGAAAGTACGGGAGAAAGATGGGTGGGAGAACTGGTGACAAGAAAGAAGTAGATCGGAGAGGGGACCTGGAATGAGAATAGGAAGAAAAAGAGGGACACCGGAGGAAGAATAGAGATATTAAATAAAAATTAGTGTAATAATATTGTAATTTTATTTTATTTCTTTGTAGTAATTAACACCATAAACACCGCAAAAAAAAATAATAAATAAATAAATAAAAAAAAATAATAATAACTGTTTTAAGTAAAGTATTTTTCAAAACACAAGACGCACCTTTTTACGTGGAAAAATTTACTTAAAATTGGGGTGCGACTTATTTTAAGAGAGAATAAAACAAAATCAACCAAAAAGATTTTAAAAGAAATTACAGGTTACCCCCGTTCGACGCGGGGGATACGTTCTGGACATGATCGCGTTAAGAGAAATTTCGCAATCAACGAGAGATTTTTGAAAAAAACATTGTAAAACTCTAAAAACACTTTTTTTTATCAAATAAACATTAAGAATAACAAAAAGGCATACATTAAATAATTAATAATTTATTTATTTTGTTCCACGTTGCAAAAAGGAATCTACATTCCCTTGTGTGGCCTCTCTACGTTTATTGCGAAAAATTTGCCGATAACTGTCAAGTAATGCATTACAGCCACGTTTAAGGGACTATTACCGGTTAGAAAGGCAAAAAATGACCTATAATTAAATATTTTTTTTCTCGTTTCCTTTATTATAGAAAGTTGTGCAACTTTTTTTATTTTATTAATATTATATTCAAGATTATAAAAAAAATTTTTTTTTTTTTATTCAGTACATAGATAATTATATAGATGGCGCCAAAGTTCGGTAACAAAAAATTATGATGCTCCATGGCCCGGGGTTAATCTCGAAATTGGCAAGTTTGAAACAAAAAATTCAAAAATAATTTTAAAGATGAAGGTGTCTTACATCGTAATTTACCACCTATTATAAAAAAAGGGTGTAAAAACAAAATGGCGGATAGGTGAAATTTTTTTTCTAAAAATCATGTTTTTTCCCCTTTTACCCTTATCAATTTTTTTTTTTTTCAAATTTTTTTGCAATTTTCTGGTAAATTACGTTAGAGGTTATCAAAATGAACAAAATTCACTAAAATTTAAAAATATCCGTTGTGTAGTTATGGAGAATAAGTCTGGGCCGATTGAAAAAACACCATTTCGAGAAAATCAATTTTAAAGTTTTTTTTAATATTTGTATTGTAATATTTAAAAAAAAATTTAGTTTCAGCACTTACAATTGGTTAATCAGCAATCCCTGGTCCATATAAAAGTACTCCCGAATCAATCATTTGTTGCTATTCCTCTTGCTGAGCAGTTTGCTTTGCCAAGCGAGCTTCCTTCGACGCCGCTGTACTCGCTTTACTGGACATCTCAATGCGTTCCTCATCTTTTTTTTTAACATAATCATACGCAGAGTGTCCAATTATGCATCCCATTACCTCCAATATTTTCAAGAGGGACGTTCTACCTTCATTAAATATTGCTAATGAAATATTAGCAGCCAACTCAGTAACTTCTCTTCCCACAAACGTATGTTTGGGAACGATAGCCCAAAGTGTTTTGTTGTAACACTCATTATTATTTTGGGTATTCTTTCCCAAACATCGTTTCAGCAACTCTTCATCTGTTAGTTTTTCAAAAATCGGTTTAATATATTCTTGGACCTCCGAAAAAGCGCATGCGCTAAAATTGCCACCAATTTCTTATTTATTTGAATTTCGTTATAAAAATTTAGGATATGATTACTGAAGGTATAAGGAATCAAAAAATGTAAAAAAAAACGATTTTTTGAAAATTAAAACCCGTAATAGTCCCTTAACAGCACTCACCCGCTCGTAATCTTCGTCGTTCTCTTCTAACAACTCCATGCATTGATTGTGAAGAGAAAGGGCATTTTCGATGGTTTTAACAGTTAAATTTCGCACGGAAACATGTTCGTCATTTTCTAGGGACGTATGGCAATTTTCGGTAGCATTATAACGAATCCACACTAGCCGGGGTCGCAATGAACGGGTGTTACCTGTGTTACATAATTAGCTATCATTAGTAGTTGTCTTATAAGTCAATTACAGCCCTTGGATGTTTCGATTAATAAACCATTTAACATTTTTATGCAGGAATAGTAGAACAAATGGAAAACAAAGCCAGAACACGATGTTTAAGCAAAAAAACGTATGGAAGGACTGATAATTTCAGAAGAATGAATCTGGGTATAAATTTTATGGAAAGCTGTAAAAGAAGACACGATTATAAAGTCTTTTAATAAATAAAATAAGAAACGCACTGGATAGTATCGAAGGTGACTTGGTTTGTGAAGAGACTGACAACAATAGTTCAGACGAAAATAATACGAACAGTGACATTAACGAGACGAGTGATAGTATAGAGAAGAACTGAATGAAGGTACTGAAGATGAACAGAATGTTGCTGGTACAAGTAATCGTAATAATAAATTAAAATTAAGAATGTGAAAATATTTTCCTATAATTGTCTCATAAATTCGGTTATGTCTATTTAAAAGTATGTTTGGAATTTATTATTGCTGGGTAATTTTTGTTTAAATTATATTATTTTGCTGACAGTATTCTGTCAGCTAATCAGTATTGTGTATCTATAAGAAATGTTTATTGCAAGCATATTTGAAATTAACTATTTCTTCACTAATTAATTATTCATATTGCTGATTTCGCATATAGTCTAAAATTATTTAAAGTATTACATTTAATTTTAATATTCAGTTCTTTTCGCTCACCGGTCATTCCGTTTTTGCCAACTAAACAAAATTAGCTCGAAACATTTAGTTTCAGATATGCAAATATAAATTGGATTTTATTTTGATTGTTAATATATTTATTTTAAACTTTAAAAAAATTTTAATTCAACCCTTAACCTGTTCTTAGACCAAAATTCACAACTTGACTTGTAGTATAACTACAACGCCGCAAGAGATTCAAGTCTTCATTAGATTAATTAGAAATATATTGATAAACGGCTTAAATTTTATCAATTTTAGAAACGTATTTCTCAGTATTTGATTTATACTAAGTATTTTATTATTATAAATGATTTATTCCTCCTTGATACCTTAAAAATAAAAATCTGAAGTAATTTAAACAATAGGTTGAATCACAACGTATAATAGTATAATAAAATAGCTGAACACTACTCACTACACTGTACAGTGTAGATTATTATTATAGTTGCCTGAAGTATGCAGAAAGCTTCTGCCGTGAACACACTTGTCTCATCAAGTAGGTGGAATTTATATTTTTTGTCATCAACTAGAAGTCCGGATCCAGTTTGACTTTTGATTTAAATTTGATTGCAGATTTATTTGTGTTGACAAAACTGATGGTATGCAGTCAAAAAAAGTTTGAAATAAACAACCAAGGAATGTTTAATGTCTATATGATCATTTTCAGAACAACAGCAAAACATAATTCAATCTATAAATTAAAAAGTAAATAAATTTGACCTTCCTCCAATGCTGCATTTATGCACAATGTAAATTTATCCTAACAAAGTATGAAAATGAAGTTATCCTTAAACAAAATCTCATTGAATCATTTAATATTCATTTCAAACAGTAGTGACAGAGTATTTCGCTAGGTGGCAGTGATTTCGTTATATCTACTGTAATAGGATTATTACTATCTTGGTTCAGGATCTGCATTCAATATGAGAATGTTCCACTGCAGTCGCACACACGGGGTTCCGATTTATACAATGCTCCAGAAATATCACTCCTTTGAGACGCTCACAAAAACTTAACGGAATATGTTTATAATGTTTAAAAATATATTCAAATACGGATGAAATAAAATAAATATTAAATAAAATAGTTCTAAGATAGATCAACCTATAAAGAGAGTTATAAAATGAAATACCTTGGCTGCAACATTAATGAGAAATGGGACTAGATAGGAAGGCATAACGAGAAAGTCACGAAAATAAAATTGCCATAATAAACTCGCTATAATAAAAAAGAAACTAGTTCGTCCATTATTCTAAAGTACTACAATGAAATCATGTCTAAATACCAGAATTACACTGCAATTTACACAGATGGTTCCAAATTACAAAATAAAACTGGTGCCGCAATGGTAGTAGAGAAGAAATAAATAAATAAATACCACCTGCCAAATATGATGAGCGTCTTCACTGCCGAAGCTTATGCTCTACTCCAAGCAACCAAGTATATAAAAATTGATGTGAAGTGTGAATTTTCACACATTTCAGGGTTTTGCAGGTATTTAATAACTCAATGATGATTATTTGGGATGCCAAAACAAATTTTATTCCTAATACCATTATTTAAGTTTCTAAATATGTGCAGTATTTTTTTTTACATAGCAAGGTTCATTATGATTTTGAAAATTGCGCCTATGGCTTCTATTGGTTGCTTAAATTATTAGCCCCGCCCTCTGATTTCGTATACATCAAACAGAATTAAATTACAATTTAAACACTTCCCACTGGTTATTAAATTTTAAAAATTAAACGCTTTTAAAAATTAAATGCAACATTTACAAAATATAACTAGAATTTTGACAAAATAATTTAAACAAAAGAAAACTGCAAAAAAAAAACAAAAAAAATTAAAATTGACAGGATTCGAACTCTAGTTTGCAAGTTACCTGTTTGAAAAATTAGAAAACCAATGACTAAACGCACATCGCTATTAGCGCTGACGTATCAACTTGGTTACATAGCGAATTAAATATTTAACATATTTTGGTTAAAAACACAAAAAATGCATTATTTTCCGAAAACATAATCTGATCAAAAATTCCTGTTGTACTATTTCGGTTTACACCAATATACATTACTTAGAATTTTTTCAGATTTTTAGTTTAAACCATCTGGGCTACAGGGTGTGGGACAAAAATTTTTTTGCACAATTTTGACAAAACTCGCATCAAAATAATTTATTTTGCAAAAATAAAATTTTGATCGTTAATCCACGTACTAAGGGCTTTCATTTGATGCCCTACTCAGAATTTTTAAAAAATATATTTTTTTTCGTTAAGCACATATTTGTTTATATTTTTAGGGGGATATGTTTTTTAGATGTTTTAGTATTTTTCGTATGTGCGGGTCAAAAAGTTGTACAAGCATGCCAAATTTCAACTCTCTAGGTTTAGTCGTTTGGCTACAATTTTTACCGAACAGACAGACAGACAGACAGACAGACAGACGACAAAATGACGGTATAAGGGTTTTTTGGTCACACCTATAAAACCCTAAAAAAACATCCAAATAAAGAAGACTTCATAATTCATATTGATTCCCTCAGCACCATTGTAGCTATGAAGCAAACTTATTCAAAAGACATCATCTTACAAAAAATACAAGACAACATCCACCACTGTATTGACCACGAGAAGCAAATCGCAATATTATGGGTTCCATCACATCGCAACATCTCAGGAAATGAAAAAGCTGACAAAGCTGCCATGGAGGCCATACACCAAGATATAATTCAAATGTCCACTCCAATATATGATGAGAAGAATTTTTTTACAATGATACTACAGGAAGAATGGAATAACAGCCGCTACAAAATTCAAAGTCCGCGAAATTATGCAACAAGGCATGAACAAATAATTCTAACAAGAATCAAAATTGGACATACACGACTCATACATCAACACATATTTGAAAAAAAAGACACCGCCGATATGCCCCACCTACAACACACAACTCACAGTGCAACACGTAATCCTAAATTGTCCACAATACTCAGCACAAAGGATCAGAAACAGACTTCCAACAGAAGCACTCCAAATTGCAACAAACACATAGGAAAAAAAGATTTTAATATTTCTAGAAGATGTAAACTTAATTAAATATATATATAACATTCCACATAATTTCTAATAGCCTTAATTAATTATATTAAATATTTATGTACATTACACTTATCATGTAATTATATTAATTATGTAAAACAGATATTCCGGGGTGCTAATAACCAAGCAGTTAAAGCAAATAAATATATTCAAAAAAAAAAAAAAAAATGCCATTATGCTATCCAGAAGGTAATTACCGATATTTCTAATGAATTTTGTTGGTAGATAAATATTTTTATTATTAAATATTTTATATTTAATAATTAAACTAGTATATATTGGGTTGTGTAATAAATTCCCGCGTTTTTTTGTTTATAAGAGTTATTGAAGAAAACAATAATTATAGTAACAAATTAATCAATAATATAATCTCCATCATTATTTACAACCTGTTCCCACATATCGACCAACTTGTTGATGCCGTCTCGCCAAAAATCTTTTGATTTTGTGTTGAAGAAGTTTGTGAGCCAGGTTTTGAGGTCTTCATTGTTAGCGAAGGGTACGTCCCTCATTTGGTTCGACATGGAGCGGAAAAGGTAATAATCTGTTGGCGCAAGGTCCGGAGTGTATGGCGGATGCGATAGAACCTCCCATTTGAGATCATTGAGATCTTGTGGCCATCTCTCAAGTTATGTGGCACCCAATTTCCAGGTTTTTGAGTAAAGCCCATGGAGTAAAGATGGTTAGCGATGGTCGTAAAGGTACATTCCACCTTTCGGCCAACTCTCGTGTTGTTTGACGACCTTCTGCCTTCAAAAACATCTTGAGACGATCATAGTTGAAGTCGGGAGGTCGGCCGGAGCGAGGTGCATCACCAAGGTCAAAATTGCCATTTTTAAACTTGAAAGACCAATCTTGCGCGGTCCTCGGAGCTATAGCATCTACTCCATATACGTCACAAATGTCGCAAGCTGCTTCCGTAGCTTTTTGACCACGACGAAAGGAAAAATAGTGCAGATGTCGAAAATGACTTTTTTTACCTCTTGGAACTTCCATTTCAAAAGCCTCAAATTCAATTAAAATTAATTAATTCCGAAAATTAAAGCAGATAAGTTTGTAGAGCACGAAAAATACTTAAGAATGCATACATAAACTTAACCAAACAAAACACAAAATTGCGGAAAAAGATAAAATACAAAAAACGCGGGAATTTATTACACAACCTAATATATTAACTTAATAGTAATTACATATTTTTTCGTTTTGGCTTAAAATCTACTTTCCTACAGGTTCCATTTGGTTGAAATCGATTTAAATGTTGTCGAAATAATACAATGTAATAAAAAGTTTGGACTTTTCACATTTTGAACGCAATCTTAAATTCGGAACCCCTTAGAGAAAAATTGCGCATGTATTTTTGTATCCAAGAATATGCCCTATAAACCTAGGAAAAATCGAAAATGTTACTATATGCAAATTTGTTGCTATAGAGTACATAAACATGTCTCGAAATTCATCTATCAAAATCTCAAATTTTGATAACAAATTGAAAACTTTCATTAAATACTTTGTATGAAATTGTAACTACATCAAAAATTCCGGTTGACGTATTCCAGTTCACATTAATGTGCATTACACGAATTTTCATATTTGGATAAACCATTTTGATAGAATCTGATTGAAAATATACCTTCTATAAAGCACCATACAATTGAAATAAATTAGTTTTTTATTTTTATTGTTAGCAAATAGACAATCTTTTCAATTTACCTAACATTACATAATTGACTTATTATCACAGGGGCAAAATAGATTTAATCTTTTATCAATTTTTTAACTAGCTTTTTGTCTTCTACAACAACTCATTTATTTTAATGAAATAATTACAGCTATTGAATAAAAAAATGAATTAAAAACTGAATAAAACTCAATTTTCTGTCGTGCACACGCATGTCAGTTGCAGTGCCACTCTATTAATCTTGAAAAGAAACATTTTAACACACAGCTATTCATCACTAATGCAGTCAAAAGATATAATTTTTAACAAAATAAAAACAATTTCAAAACAAAAGATATATATTTTCAAGATATCAAAAAAGAAAAGATAAAATATCATTAAAAAACTCAGACATAGGAGTAATGATTCATAACTAAAGTAAAACTTTAATTTAAAACTTCATATTATAAATCCAGGTTTTGTTTTAGATTTAATACGTTATATGATTCAATATTCTTTGTCCTAACTTTTGGAGAAAGATGCAGGCATGATGCAGAAGAAGATGGAAAAACGTGTAACTCAAGCACTACATGCTGTCCACAAGAAGTAGCAACCCTGTTAAACGTTCCAAAATTTCCTAGTTCGAATCCCGGACAGGAGGTGGTAATTGAATTTGTCATCGCGTCATTCTCATTAAAATTTAAGCAAATTATTTGTTTATTTGATTTTTTGAGGGAAGCATAAAAAAAATGCATTTTTTTTAAATACACAAATAAATATTCATGATATGAAAAAATATTTCGAACAAAAGTTGTAGGATTTGTTTCACTGAAAATTTAGTTTTTTTTTTTTTTTAATGTAAAAATTGAAGGAGATACGGTGGTTCAAAGTTTTTTTTGAAAAATTACGAAAATGCTATTTTCAATTTAATCAATTATTTTTTCTAAAACAAGCATTCTAAACCGATCAAACCACCTGTATGATGTCAATAATACTTAAATAAAGTTAACTGCCAATGGGTTATGATTAATTTCAATTTGGGTGGTAACGGTGGGGGTATAATCTTTGCATTAAAAAAAAAAAAAACAAGAAGAAGTGACTTTATTTTAATTATAAGTTAGTCAATTCTTATGCAAAATACTTTTATCAGTGCTCATTTTAAAGGTTCTTTTATGTACTTCAAAAAAGGTCTCTTGAGTTTTTCCCGAAAATTGCTTTCAAGTTATTTAAGGTTCAAAGTTTTGATTCTTGTGGTTCTCGAAAAATAAGCACCCTTCAACGAGCAATAACTCAATCCATATTGAGTTTTCAGAAGTCTTTCAAAAACCAATCTTTTTGTTTTTTTATTAGCTACATTTTTGTTCCTTACAACTTTTTCGATAAAATGACAACTTTAATAGTTATTCGTGAAAAATGATTGAAAAACATTGAGCACATGAGCGTTTTTTCGATGAAAAATGCATAGTTTCAAATATTAATAACTCAGTAAGTTTCAACTTTACAAAAAAACTTTATAGAACAAAAGTTGCTTAAAATTGACCAATCTATCGATTTCTGGGGTTACTTTGATTAAAAAAATTTTCACACCCTAGAAGGGGTGGCTTTCACCCCTAGAGCAAAAGAACCCTTCGGCGCAGGGTAGATTTTGAAAAAGAGGGTAAGTAGAACTTATTCCCAAAAATAGTTTTTACAATGTAAAGAATAAAATTTTTGTTTATTATTGTTATTTTTAAATGATTTTTACATTCATAATCAAATTGTGCAACTAAAACGATATTTTCTTTTAAAAAAAAGAAACATACAAACGAACCATAAAAACTATTTTTTTTTTGTAAAACTTTTCCTCTAACCGAACCCTAGTAAAAAAATGTACCTATACCGAAACAAAACACAAAATCGAACCCTTAAAAAAAAATTGGGTTTTCAGATTCTGTTCCACAGTACTTTTAAATATTTCCTATACACATTTAACAAGCTTTAATTTGATTAATATTGTGTTTATTTAACATCCAGCATTCGCTACCATATATCAAAATGCTTTGCCTAATTTACAGTACAATCTTCCCTCTCAGTGTATTTAATTTTAAAAGTAATTGACTTAATTTTAAATGTCTAGTTTTCGTCAGTTATTTCTAGTAGAATGTCATTTTTGTGCAGTAACATAAGACATCCACCCTATTTAGCAGGCAGTTAGGAGTGGCAGAGCAGTAAGGACATTATCAAGTAGGTTTGTCAGAGCTGTTTAGCCAATTCATTTCTTACTGTCACCCCTCCTTACCTCATTTCTCACCCCGCACACCCTCTCTTGTCATCTTGTCAGTTTTACCAACGTTTAACAAACTGCGCAAAACTTCATTATTTAGAACGTGCAAGAGGAATGACCTAATAGAAATAAAGATGATGTTATACTGTAATAAGAAAAGCTATGTCAAATTTAGTTTTATCAAATGAGCTAACTTAGTAGAATTAAAACTGTTCAGGTAGGTCATGGGAGACTCGAATATTTAACGTCAAAGTGACTACCTATTTATAAAGTGACATAGAGCAGTGTTTCCCAAACTTTATTGATCGCGGCCCACTGAAATAATGAATATCATTTCGCGGCCCACCTAAAAAAATACTAAATTTTTGATATTTCTCATTTATTATTACGCTAAAACAATACTATATGTATATGAAAATATGAACTAAAACTATTAATAAACATTTTAAACAATTTTATAAACATAAATATCTAAAGAAAATATTCATAAATGAGACATGTTTTCATGAGTAGTACATTTATTACAATTTAATGTGATGAATGACACTAATCAACGAAGAAATGTCTGGTTCCAAACAAGAAAGTTTTAATCGCATATCTGGATCTACATCAAGCCGGTTCCTATATTTTGTCTTAGCTTAGTCAAGCCGGTTCCTAATTAACAAGTGTAGAAAACCCAACTTCACAATTATAGGTCGTACAAAACGGCAATAAGTATTTTATTGCCACATTGGAAAGCTCAGGATATTCAGAATTGACATGAAACCAAAAATCAATTAATTTCTTTTCGTGAAAAATAATTTTCAAAGAAGAATCTGAAGTTAACTCCACAAGGCAATCAACTTCCTTCGATGACAGAGAATTTTCAATATTGTTGATATTTTCTATGCTCTGAAATCTATTCGAATTCTGTTTCTTCTTTAGGAAAGTATTTGTAGAACTGACTACCAAGTTCCCTCATGTGTTTATTGAAATCTTAAACAATTTCCTCAGGAATTGTTACGTTTCTGCCATAGTTCCAATTTTAAGCGTAGTGCTTTTATTTTATCTTGGACGTTAAATATTGTGGTATTTTTTCCCTGCAGTTGGATATTCAACCCATTTAAATAACCAAAAATATCAGCTAGATATGCTAATTGAACCAGCCAAGTTGGATCATGCAAATAATTAATAAACTGGGACGATGATTTAGTTTTTTCATTTTTCAGAAACAATTTTATTTCTTATCGTAACTCAAAGAAACGAGTGAGAACTTTTCCGCGCGATAACCAACGAACTTCTGTATGAAATAAGAGTTGGGTATGGTTGCTGCCCATTTTTTCACACAATATTTTAAAAAATCGAGCATTCAAAGCAAGACTTTTAATAAAATGTATGATTTTAACCGCTTCATCCATAACTGATTTGAGTCCTTTTGGCATTTTTTTTAGCAGCAACTTGTTCACGATGAATGCAACAATGCGTGATTTTTACTAATGGTGCCACCGATTTAACTCGTGCAGAGAGTCCCTTCATTTCTCCAGTCATAGCAGCTGAGCCGTAAGTACAAAGACTAACGCATCGTGCCCAGTCAATTACATTTTCGACGATAAAACTATTTAAAACTCAGAATTCGATTGTTATTTTGAATGCGCCTGCGTTAATAAAAACACGCGCATGGCGCGCGCCCTGTACGCCTATAATAAGATAAACTCCGCCAAGGCCACATGTATTTGATATTGTTGGGTTTTAAAGTGTTTAAATTTATTTATTTTTGTGTTTTAATTGTTGTGTTTAAAAGGTTTATACTTGAAAAGAGATTTTGGTGGCCAATCGTTCGCGGCCCACCATAAAAGCAGTCCCGGCCCACCGATGGGCCGCGGCCCATACTTTGGAAAACACTGACATAGAGGACAGGTCGAATTATCACGTGGCTTTCATATGGTATCACAGGACTAGAAAGAGATTTTAAACCTTTTTGCCCTATGCTCCACCTAGGTAATACTAATATTTAATAGAAAGAAAATTAATGTGAAGTGTGAACTTTCACATATTTCAGGGTTTTGCAGGTATTTAATAAGTGAATGATGATTAAGATTAATAAATAAAACACTCGGTAAGTTTCACAAATATCAGTTTAATATACTCTATACGTATTTCGGCAGTGACGCCATCAACAGGAGATCAAATTACAAACGACGTCAATGCCGAAATACGTATAGAGTATATTAAACTGATATTTGTGAAACTTACCGAGTGTTTTATTTATTAATCTTATTCTAAATATGTTTCACCGAGCATACACGGACTCCTCTGTCAATTATATAATGAATGATGATTATTTGGGATGCCAAAACAAATTTTATATTAAAATATTATTACTGTTAATTTTATTTCGAACTCCTAATACCATTATTTAGGTTTCTAAATATGTGCAGTATTTTTTTTTTATATATATATATAGCAACGTTCATTAAGAATTTTAAAAATTGCGCCTATGGCTTCCATTGGTTGTTATAAGCTCCGCCCCTCTGATTTCGTGTACATTGAAACAGAATTAAATTATAATTTAAATAATTTCCACTGGTTATTAAATTTACGCTTTTAAAACTTAAATGCAACATTTGCGAAAATATAACTAGAATTTTGAAAAAATAATTTAAACAATATAAAAATTAAAAAAAAACATAAAGTAATATTGTCTTTTCTTGCAGGGTTCGATCCCTTTCAGATCGAGTTAGTTGGGTAAAAAGCCAGCGTCATAACCACTAGACCAGCAAAGTGTTACAAAGCTATAACTTGTGTACATTATTAGCCAAAAAACACAAAATTTTCCAAAAACATAATCTGATCAAAAATTCCTGTTGTACTATTCCGGTTCACACCAATGTACATTACTTAGAATTTTTTCAGATTTTTAGTTTAAACCATCTGGGCTACAGGGTGTGGGACAAATTTTTTTTTGCACAATTTTGGCAAAAATCGCTTCAAAATAATTTATTTTGCAAAAATAAAAATTTGTTCGTTAATCCACGTACTAAGGGCTTTCATTTGATACCCTACTCAGAATTTAAAAAAAATATTTTTGTTTTCGATGAGCACATATTTGTTTATATTTTTAGGGGGGTATGTTTTTTAGATGTTTTAGTATTTTTCCTATGTGCGGGTCAAAGACTTGTATAAGCATGCCAAATTTCAACTCTCTAGGTTTAGCCGTTTGGCTACAATTTTTACCGAACAGACAGACAGACAGACAGACAGACAGACAGACGACAAAATGACGGTATAAGGGTTTTTTGGTCATACCTATAAAACCCTAAAAATGATATTCGTATTCAACTAGTGAAATACAAGGTGACAAAAAATTTGCCTAGCTATATTGGAGCAAAACTTTTCAATAAATTGCCCGAATGTATACAAAGGCTAAACACAGCAAAATTTAAGAAGTGTTTAAAAATGTTTCTTATATAAAAAGCTGTCTATAGTATACAGGAATACATGGACTTAGATTTAAAAGGGGTAGCAGACCATATTCTGTAAAGTTTGATTAGTGATCATATTATGACATAAGTATTGTATATTTTGTACCTCAACTTAAATAAAATATTATTATTATATTATTATTATTATTATCCAGGTTTTCTTCATTTAAATCACTTGTCCATTAAGTTCATGCAAAATGTGATTTGTCCAAATTTAAATAATCGATTTTTCGTAATTTTGCTCATTAAAATATTAATGACATATTTGAATTCAATGTTTGGGACTTTAAAAATAAGTAGGTCGAGAAATTAGGTTCCCAACTTTACCTCCTCATATATAGAGACATAAATAACAATTAAAATTGTTTTGCAAAAAAAAGTTTAATTGATTTCTTTTTCATTTCTGCTGTAAAATTATAACTAACCTTTAATGAAATACATGATTTATTTCTTTGCTTGCCAGACTTTGTCAACGCTTTTGATTTGTAAAATTACATAATTTTAAAGTGATATTGCAAGTAACTACTCTCATTATTGCTTTCAAATGATTATCGCTTAACATGGATCTTGTTTTACTTTTATTATTTTTCATTTGCGAAGAAAATTGCTCATATACTTCCAAACAAATGAAATAATTTGAGCCTGAACACTAAGTTCCGTATTCTCAAGGCGTACATATTCCCTGCCTTACTATATGGAATGGAAACATGGAGCCCTCACTAAGGCTATATCCAGAAGAATTCAGGCCTTTGAGATGTCTTATCGTAGAATACTAAGAATTCGCTGGGGGAATTCGCTGGGGTGGATGCAAAAAGATGAAGTTTTAAAGAACATAAAAATCAGGAAGCGGAAATACCTGGGACACATAATGAAGAATCCAAATTAATATCAGCTCCTTCAGCTCATCATGCAGAGCAAAAGCAAAGTAGAGGATCAGGTAGAAGGATTTCGTGGTTTAAAAATTTACAATAGTGGTACGGGAAGTCTTCAATGGAGATATTTCGTGCTGCTGTCAATAAAACTATAATAGCCAGAATGGTCGTCAACATTCCGTAAGCGGATAGGGCACCAGAAGAAGAAGACATATCATAACAACATTTTCAAATTCATATTATAATACACAACTGAAATAATTTTATACATTTTAATTACTTGCTGGATAAAAAAAAAGGAAGCAGGAATAGCGCAGGGAATTACAGAGGAGTAACCCTGATGAGCACGGCATACAAAGTGTATGCGACAGTGCTCAATAAGAGGCTAGTGGAGGAAATAGAGGATAAAGAAATATTAGAGGAAATGAAGAGGGAAAAGCTGAGAGTAGGAGCCGGGGCGAGGGCGGCGAAGTATGAGGAGAAAATCAGGAGGGACGAAAGAAGGAAGATATTAAGAGAATGCTGGGAAAAAAGATTGAAGGAAGAACAAAAAGGTAAACTGTCGGAATGGGGAGAAACAAGGAAAGAGTACTATTGGAGATGTGGGATGGACATAAGGGAAGCTGAGCGAAAGAGAAATGGAGGAAGAAACATAGTAGAAGAATTGAGAAGGAGAGACAAGGAGGTACAGGAGCAGGAAAGAACAGTAAGAATAGACAATTCAAGGAATGTGAAAAGGTATAGGGAGATAAGGACGGTAGGAATACCTAAATATTTGAAAGGGAGGAGAGGAAAGGCATGGGGCAGAGTTAGAAGGATTGCCAGATTAAGATGCGGCAATGAAGAACGGAGTAATAGGTATTGAGCAAAACCAGAGGATAGGGTATGCAGAATGTGTAGAGAGGAGGAAGAATCCTTGGAACATCTTACAAAAAGATGTGGAAAGATGACAAAATGGGAGGGAGAGATAAAGGAGCTGTTGAGTGAAGAAGGAAAGGGAGAAAGGTGGGTGAGAGCACTCGAGGAAAGAAGGAAGGAATGCGGAGAGGTAAGACAGAACTGAGTACAGGAAGGAAGAAAGAGGCAAAGGAGGAGGAAAGAAAAGAGGGAAGAGAAGCGAAGAAAGAGGGGAAGAAGAACTGGAGTCAAGAAGGAAGGAGACCGGAGACGAAAGCCGAAAAGAGATTACGAAGTGAGGAACACCGGAGGCAGAAAGTTGAAGAAGAAGAAGAAGAAAGAAAATCATAAAATGTATATTATATTATTTTATTTTATTATTATTATGATTATTTTTCTCAATGTAATAGTTAAAACCCTATACGCCGCAAGGCCTAGGGGAAATAAAGAATTATATATACTTGCTGGATAAACTTATTTAAATATCAGAACTTAATGTTCCACACAGTCACCATTTAGATTGAGACACTTGTCATATCTTGCGAGGAGCTATTGAAATTTAACGTTTTTATTTTATCGTATCCAACAAACTTTTTGCTGTCTGTTATTACTAAATATATATGCCTGATTTTACTTAAGTAATAAAATATAGTATGACATATCTTTAGAGTATAATAAAGGATGTAATAAGAGTATGTCATCAGCTTTATCCTTTTATTCTTGAAGGAATGATCCGTGAAGAATAAGTAGAGTATTCTGTATTTCATTTGGCGCTTTATTAGAGCTCGACTCCGGCTGAGGCAAGGCTTTACGGACCTACCAAATGACGCGGAAACGAACACGGCTCTAATCATAGTCTGGAAATTAATTTATCAACATCTTTAATTAATTTAGTCAACAGTCAGCAGGACACTGAACTTCATAAATTGTCACAATTTTACAAAATTATTATTTGAAAAATATGAATGGAAATTTGTTACTGTAAGGGAGGTAAATTATGGATTGTTTCAAAAATAACATTTCTTAATTTAATTGAATATATTAAAAGTAAAAGTTTGAAGATTATTTAATAATAAGAAATAATTTGCTTCTAAGAAAGAGCACTTAAAATAAGTGTCGAACTGTTTATTAGTAAGTATAACTTGAAACCCGAATAACGTGAAAAAAAAAAACAGAATAGAAAATCGTATCTATTGGAACAAATCTCCTGTCCAAATATTCAAACAATCAGTACAAAAGTCGATTAATCAATCATTTCACAACGTTTACAAGGCTGCCCTATAAATTGACCGAAAATGCCATTGATAATCATTGGACTACATTATCAGACACACAGGAGAGGTCAATGTCATACTAAAGGGCGCAGTAGATGGAACAAACTACAGGGGTAGACCCAGACTGGACTACATTGGACAGCTGATGGAGGAGTTAGGCTGCCTCTCTTACGTTCAACTTATAAGACCGGGCCAGAATCGAGACGCGTGGAGAACTGCTGCCAACCAATCCTTTGTTTGAAACCGCAGAAGAAGAATCGTTTAAACATCTCGATTTCTTTCGTAGCAAGACATAAAAAGAAAAGTTTCTTGCAGCGCGCCGTGACCGGCGATAAAAAATATATCTATTTCGATAACCCGAAACTCAAGATATCATGGTCAACCATCAACGTCGACACTAAAGTGAAACATCCACAGTCAAAAAGCAATAGTCTCTATTTTGTGGGATATGGAGTTTGTCGTGTATTATGAGCTTTCAAAACCGAACAAAACAATCATCGCCGAACGTTGTCGACAACAGCTGGATCGTTTGAATGATAATTTGATGCGAGAACGACCATCAATTGCATCAAATCGCTATCAAGAGATTCCTTTCCGTGACAATGCTCGGACTCATGTTGCTATAGCCGTGAAACAAACACTGCTGGAGCTGGAATGGGAGGTTCTCTAGCACCCAACGTATTCTCTGGACCCTAGCCCCAAGTAATTACTATCTGCTCCGATCGATGCAACACGCTTTGGAAAATGCACGTTTCCATAACAGTGGAGAAGTCGAAAATTGGGTTGCTGAATGGATTTGCTCAAATGACAGACCATTCTTTCGTCACGGAATTTAACTTTTGCCAGAAAAGTGGGAAAAAGTCATAGCTTCCGAGGGCAAATACACTGATTAAAGTATTCAAGCATTTTGATATAGAAATAAATATTTTAAAAAACACTAGAAAACAGCGACTGTTATAATGGACATATATGGCTCTTATAAATCCAAAATCTGAATTAATATATCGAGATATTTATATAAAATATAAATATATCTAGATTTTAAATAATATAAGTAATTATAAAGTAATGTGCTGCTAAAAATGATTATTGGCATTTATTAATAATTCTTAGCAATTATTAATTATTATTAGCATTCAATTTACATTATTATCATCTACTCCCTCCATCCAAAAATATGGTATCCATTACTTAAAAAAATGTGGGATTAACGAAAGTAATATTATCTTAATCTTTTTTTTTTGTTTTTATTTATAATTTTTTTAATTTTCTAAATAAGTGGTTGCTAGGCAGATAATAAACAAATGGCACCCAAATAGTTTTGCATATATCAAAAGTAATTGACAGAAGAAAAAAACCGTGTGTTTTAGACAAATTAAAGTAACAACTGCTATTCTATTAAAATGGTGAATTTTGATAAAAATTGTGTTGAAATGCAAGGAAGAAGTTCCAAATCGACTTCAATCACAACGGCCCAATAGTCCAGATGTATTGGATCTTGGCTATTTCAATTCTATACAATCCTTACAACATAGAGCTTCACCGAATACAATCGACAAACTGATTGAATGCCTACAAAATAAATACATTAAACATTCAAACCCTTGATAATGTTTTTCTTACATTGCAAATTGTCTAGAAGCAACCATGTTAGCAAAAGGAGGGATTTCTTATAAGATTCCGCACATTAATAAGGCAAAATTTTGCAGAGGGACGATTACAAACAATATTATCATGTTCCATATAAGCTGTGGAGACAGCCACGTCCTTGTTAAATTAAAACTTTTTGTATTATTCTTTGTTTTACTAGATATTTGTAACTATTTCATAAATAAAATCATTCTAATTAATTAAAATTGTAAATGTATAACATATTTTCATACAAAAAAAAAAATTGAAATAAGCCGACCACGGCGCGAAGGTTGCCGAGTAAATACGACTGGGGTTTTACGTCACAGATACAGCTACAACATAATCTTTACGTGTGTATATTGTATTGTTCGAGAGTTTTGTATTTGTTTTTAAACAATTTTTCACGCATTTATTATTAAAATGGCAGATAAAGATTTTGTTAGGGCTCAAAGTGCTAATTTACCCAACATTGATGCATTTATGCACACAACATAAAGTTTACTTTTTTCTGAAATATCGGTTTTATTTCGCCTCATAGCTTTCAGCCACAAATTTCGCCTTTTCTGTTGTTTTTTGCCATCATGTAATGATATAAATTGTTTTTTTGGATTTCTATTTGAACTATTTGTGCACATCGGTACTAAACAATATTTTCGACTATGTTTCGAAGTACTGGGGCCTGGATCTTCCATATTTTATATACTTTAATATAAAAATTAATTCGGTAATAATGTATAAATTGTTTTTATAGAATTAAACTTTATTTTAATTAAAATAACTCTAACTTTACATAACCTATAAAAGTTATACAATCAAATAAGTTCACAACAGACTATCTAGGCTGCACGCTGTACACTGGGTAGGCTAGTAGTGTACTGCGTCACTTAGAAGGGGTATGACGTCACACGTCGTTTTCGCGCGCTACATACATTTATGATTTTTTTAAGCTTTCAAATTAAAAAAAAGAAAATGCAAAATTGTTTTTTATGTTTATTTGCAACAAGAGGAATATAATAAAAAATTAAAATAAAATCATGCCTATCCCCTATTTTAGAGAGTTAATAATGAAGAAACAACAAACTTAAAAAATCCAAACAAAATTTGATACATTTTTCAAACCAGTGTCACCGAAACCAGGAAGTTCAAAAACGAACATTGACGACTCTCTTCAACTGGCGTATAGTGAGACATCATCTGAAGACGAATAATGTGCAATTCTAAAGTGTAATTAGAATGTAAAATTTCGTTTATAATATATTTCTATTTGATAGTTAATAAATAACTTATTCAGAAAATTTATTTTTATATAACGGACATTCGGCTATATCGGACACCCCCTCACTCGTATTGGTCCGTTATATCGAGGTTCAACTGTAAATCAAAATGTATACCATATTTTCGGACGCAAAGAGCATTATGATTTTTTATCATAGAAATTGGAATTGGCATTTTGATATTATAATTTTTTATGAACATACATTTTTCTCATTTATTACTACTCCTAACATTTTTAATGATTTTGTAAAATATAAATTTGAAATAATTTTGACATTTTTATGGAAATAGACGGCTGTAATGACGTAATCCATTAACAGTTTTTAAAAGCTGGCACAATTTTTTCAGCAAATTCCGGCAAATAATAACTTGATTTTAAATACATCCTGTATACAATTAGACTAGTGTTAGTTTGCTATCCTCCTACATAAGTATTATTTACAGAATCACATAACCCCAATAAACACAATTAATTAAATGGAACAAACAATTTTTGGTGCCCGCATATCTTTATTTACCATATTACTTCCACACACATGCTTCTGCAATCGAGATTCGAAACATTGAAACTGGATACGACAGAAGGTACACACACATACATACATATCGATTGAAATAAAACAAAGACGATAGCAGGTGTCCCTAAGGCCCTCTGTCACACACTGAGCTAAAATCAATGGTCTCCATTAGTGATGGGTGGGGCGCAATGGGGCACGCGGGGATCTTATACGCCCATGTAGTATCGGTTACAATTTGCTGTTTGTAGAGTGATGTTTGATTGCCACTTGAGAAAATGTCGATATCAAGAACATGATATCGCTTACAGGCACGGGAATTTACAAGATTTTCACTACATTTTCCCCATATTATTAACTAGTAGTATATCCGCTGCTTCGCTTCCGAAATAGTTCTTAGGGTCGTAGCTGTTTTAGACCGAGCCCCTTTTTTAGGGTTTTGTGGGTATGACCACCAAAAAACCCTTATAACGTCACTCATGTGTCTGTCTGTCTGTCTATCTGTCTGTAAATTAGAAATTGTAGCCAAACGGCTTAACAAAGAAAATTGAAATTTGGCATGCTTATAAAACTCCTTGACCCACAATAGGAAATACCAGGTCTACAAGTATGAAATGCGGATTTTTTTCAAACTTGCCGCGCAAACACAGTGTATAGTTCAAAGTTTCAACACATATGGCATTTTGTTAAGTTATCATTAAGTGTCAAATGCGTATAGGTTATAATTTGAAAAGTGATCATATAGTTTTTTTACTGTGTTAAAAATGTCAAATTTTGTGCCAAATAAAGAGCATTCGCGGACAGTACTACTGTTTTGTTTTCATTTGAAAAAAACTGCTGCTGAATCATACCGACTGCTTCGAGAAGCTTATGGTGAACATGCTCCATCGCAAGATACGTGTGAACGATGGTTTCGGCGTTTCAAAAGTGGTGCTGTTTCCAATCGCCTACGAGAGATGGGTAAGATCCAGAAAGTCGGCAGATGGGTTCCACATGCATTGAATGAGAGGCAGATGGAAAAACGCAAAAACACTTGTGAAATTTTGCTTGCACGATACAAAAGAAAGTCTTTTTTGCCTCGTATCATTACTGGCGATGAAAAATGGATTTATTTTGAAAATCCCAAACGCAAAAAATCATGGGTGAACCCAGGCTCACCATCCACATCAACTGCAAGACCGAATCGCTTTGGCAAAAAGACAATGCTCTGTACTTGGTGGCACCAAAAGGGTGTGGTCTATTACGAATTGTTAAAACCTGGTGAAACAGTTAATTCCCAACGCTACCAACAACAACTGATCGAATTGAACCATTCGATGCTCATAAAACGACCAGAATACGAAAGAAGACAGCACAAGGTAATCTTTTTTCACAATAACGCTCCATCACTTAAGGCAAAAGCAGTTTGCAACACATTGGAGGCACTCAAGTGGGAAGTGCTACTTCATGCCGCTTACTCACCAGACTTGGCCCCTTCAGATTACCACTTGTTCGCATCGATGGGTCACGCACTTGCCAAGCAGCACTTTTGTTCATATGAAAATGTGAAAGAATGGCTAGATGAATGGTTTGCGGGGAAAGGGGAAGAGTTGTACTGGCGAGGTATTCACAAATTGCCTGAAAGATGGGAACTCCCATTTCTAGTTAACCGATTTTTACCAAAAGTTGATCAACTCGTGTCATTGATGTCAAAAGCTTAAATATGCAGTTTCATAAAAATTCTTTCAGCCTGTTTTGCTCTGCACGTGTACACAGACGGACAGACGAACATACAGGCAGACAGACAGACAGACAGACAGACAGACAGACAGACGGACAGACAGACAGACGGACAGACAGACCGACAGACATCATGCTAAAAATAGTCAAAACGTTATGTAGGGAACTCAATTCGTGGAGATCCATCGAAATCTCGAAATGTCAAAATCGGTATGATCACAATACCTCCCTTACATATGTTGACGGTCGGTAAAAAATATATATTGTGGGTATTGTAGATATGGCCACCAAAAAACCCTTATAACATCACTAATGTGTCTGTCTGTCTGTACGGTAGAAATTGTAACCAAACGGCTTAACATAGAAAATTGAAATTTGGCATGCTTGTACAACTCTTTTACCCACATATAGGAAAAATACTGAGAGTTCAAAAAACACATTTCGAGATAAATATAAACAAATATGTATTTAGTAAAAACATAAATATTTTCTTAAAATTTAAATATGCTTGCCAAAAAAAAATTGTTACCGAATGAAGTTAAAAATGTTGCCAACTCCTGATCTAAGAGATAAAAAAAATCGGAATCTAATCTAGGAGCCAATTCAAAAGACCCTAAAAGGAATCTTTCTGGCAATGGAGCATACTTGGGCAGTGGTGTATTGTTGCTGCAGAAGATTATTTCGAAGATCAAATTAATTTAGAATATTATTTAATTTTATTAACAACGCAAATTTTAAGTATTTTCTATCAAACTTTCCATAATTCTATACGTATTTACGTCGAAATGAACATTCATAATGCTTGTTTGTTTTGATAAAATAGAGAAGCGAAGTTCAAATACTTTTATTTTAATCCAACAATATTGACTCATCCACTATTCATTCATGTAAATGTTAATGAATGATGATATCCTTATAAAAACAAAATTTTCATTTCAGTAGAATTATTATCCCGCCTCTAAAAATAAATCCTAAAAGGTTTCATTAAAACTCAAGTTTTAAACAAAAACAACATCCAAGAACAGAGACATCTCTCGGAAAACAAGAGCAAACTATATTTGTTTACTCAATATATTATATTTCCATTTGATTCTTATGTTTCAAATCCCTAAAACATTAAGTGGCCACTCTGAAATGCACATATGTAAGTGATATTTCCCACTGAGCCCACATAACGGACGACACTGGATACGCCATTTTATGTATAAGTTACAGTGACGTACGCTGGAAATTTAATAGGTGTCTCTGGATATGTTGACACGGACGAAGAGGAAAACAAAAGACTTAAATTTTATAAAGATCCATGTCCACTTGTAACATGAAATTTAAATGCAGGATCAAATTTAACCAGGATAGATGATATTGTTCCGAAAGTACCAGTTCAAATTTATTAAAAAATCTCGTAATGTCTAAGTATTAATTAGATTGTCGAAATTATGTATTATCTGTCTCATTTTGTAATACGGAACTAACAGTGAAAGTTCATTTTTTATGTTGTATATTGACAATACATTTATAATATTGTCATAGTATTGGTTCACACGAATACGCCAACAATAAGTGAAATTTTTGAGCCACATAGTTTTATAAAAAGGCTTAGAGTAAGATGTAATTAGATGACAGACAGCAGGACGAAAAAGGAGGGACATAAAAGAGAATCGATCATCTCATGTCTTTAGTAGCTAACTTCTTATGCCAGATTTTCAGAGCTACGAAAAATAGCCGAAAATATTACCAAATGGATATCCCTAAGCGTCTACGTCTGCAGTAGACATGACACTTAAAAAAGAAGTACTCCAGAGACCTAAAATTTCCCTAGTGAATTAGTATGCCAAAACAATAAGCTGCTTATTGTTTTCGGTATTCATTCCCAAAGTGACTAATTTCCCTGGACAAATGTAATATACATATTCTGCTATAAAGAGGATATCATCTATATTGTTACACCACACCCTCAGTAACTAAATTAATAAAGTGTCTTACACAATGTATAAGAAAGTAATAAAACGTTATATTAAGTGTCACATATTACACTAGAGAAATACATGACCTAATTTGTTATGTCACCACATATTCATAACTCTATGAATCTCTATGAATTTGCTCGTTTCAGAGCTTATCAACTTAGCTGTAATTCTATACCTTTTCTCCCAAGAACATTAAGAGAGCTTTCATGATTTTAGACTCCTTTATAAATTTAAAGAGTTTGAATGTTAATGAGGAAAATTTCGCATCGTTTATGATTTTATTTTGTACAAATTTATAGCAGATAAGAAAAGCTTTGTATAAAAACCTTGAACGCTTAAATACAGGCCGTATATAAAAGTGTATAAATATTTATTCAGAAGACGCACAATGTCTTGAAGTGTCGAATATTTAAGGTTTCGTGGGTATAATTAAGAAACCCTTATACCGTCATGTGTTTGTCTACATCAGGGGTCCCCAAACTTTTTTGACCGTCAACTCCCAGAAGAGTTTCTCAACTTCGTATCGACCCCCTCTATTTTACAATTACGTTATTATAATAAAACGAGCAAAAAATACGCTTAGATGATTTTTTATATTGTTTATTGTAGTGTTTTATTTATATTTCATTTATCTAATATAATTATATCTAATCAGATGCAATACAATAATATTATTAAATAAAATTTACTGTCATTGTCAATGTGACGTGTGTGGTTGGTGACTCTTTGCAAGATAAGCAATGTCGGGTTCAAAATTAGTTAATTTCAGCTTTAAACCGCCACGGAATTCTACATCTAACTTGTTTCTCTGTTTTGCCAGGATGGAATTAACATGGCTAAAACCAGCTTTAACCATATACGAGTTTGGAAATGCTAGCAAAAAGTGAACTACCATTTCCGAAAGTTTTGTATATTTCTGTCTAACATTTAAATTTGACTAAAAGTAGCTTAATGTAACATTTTAAAAAAGCGTTTTAGCTTCAAGATCAACCGACAATTCAATAAGTTCATCTTGTATAATACTTTCGATGTTTTCAACATCTGCAGAAAAGGGCGATAATCCAGTATAATCTGGTATGTGCATTTTCTCTAAATCCTCAAAACGTAATTTAAAATCCACGCTCAATTTTTGAAGATGCTTTGTGTATATTTCTTATCGTATAAGTCTTCATCTTTTACTTCCAATTGTCGCAAATTCGAAAAATACTGAAAATCTCTTCGTAACAATGAAGATCTAAATAAATCTAATTTAACTTATATAACTGTGTAGTTATTATACTAGTAGTTTTTAACTTTTTTCCATTGACCTCCAATCGACCCCGAGCCAGAATCGACCCCTAACAATGTCATATCGACCCCCGGGGGTCAATATCGACCACTTTGGGGACCCCTGGTCTACACAAATTGTGGTCAAATTACTAGATCTGAAGAGTTGATATTTGGCACATATGGTCAGTTTCTTGGCCCACATATGGACAGTTTTTTGACCCTCATATAGGAAAAATAATTTAACTTAAAAAAAAAACAGATATATGAGGGTTACTACTTTAGTTTTACGGATAACGAGGAACAAAAAATGTTCTTTCTAAACGCGTCAATAATTTTTGAAAATGAAAAAAAATTGAATATAATAAAGATTATTGCAAATATTGCATGCATTTCTGTAATAACATTTTATAAAATTATGACTGTTTATCTTATTTTTAACCAATGAAGGGGTTAACTTTTTGCATTTGTAAAGAGACAACTTGTTTATCTGAATCGACCATAAATTTTCAATTTAAGATAAATCTGGTGACTGGGGGGCCATGCAAAAAGTGGCACATTGTTTTTGGAAAATCATTCATTTGTTGCTTTGACTTTGTGACAAGGAGCATTATTTTGTTGAAAAACATATTCTGCATTGTTATTAATATTGATGGCTCCAAAACTTCATTAAGCATAGTAATATAACGAGCAGAATAATGCGTCCCTCACACAAAAAGATTTCGCCTAAACCACTGGCGGACATGCACCCCCAGATCATGATGCTACCACCACCAAATATGACCGTAGAGGATGATGCTGTCGGGATGAAAAGCTTCACCCGATCTACGTCTTACAAAGATGGCTCCAGGTTGTACAAAAAGTTGAACCACATATTTATATTATTTAGATGAATGGACAAACTGTTTCCAAATTGGATCCATATTTCAATGGATTTTACTGAAAGCAATACCAACATGGAATGATGTTACAAAATCAAGAGGCTTGGTGAATAAATATCTGGATATTTCAGCGCATAAATTCTCCGCAATTAATGAAGAATTGCTATTTACGGAAATAACGAGGATAAAGAAATTTTTGGCAGAAAAATCAAATGAGGATGAATTTAAAACTGACAACAAATAAGTGGAAAAAAGTTTTCAGTTATTTTGATGAGAATTCTATCCATTGTCAGTATACAAAGCTAATCGTCGAATTTGCTTTCAGTGTTCCAGCAACCAATAGTCCAATTGAAAGAGTATTCAGTCTTGTAAATTCTTTTTGGGCAGAAGAAAAAAGTAGGATGCATGTCAATACATTAAAAGCAGTCATCTCAATAAAAGTAAATTCGAAAGTTGTTTGGATTTCTATGATAAAATATCCAAGAATAAAGATTTGCTGGAAAATATTCACAAATCCAAAAAGTATTCGTATAAGTAAAATTTATTTCTTGTAATATTGTTTTTAATTATTAATTTTTTTATCTGTGGCTTATGAATAAATAATTTGATTAAACGATTTTTTTTATTCTTCCCGGTTTATGATTTTCAAAATCTGGTCACCTTATGAATTGATGAAAAAGCGGCCTCTTTTGTCGAAGAAAAAAGTTCTGTTTCACGATGACAATGCATCAGTTCACTCATCCGCAACTGCAACGGTCAAATTGCACTACGCACTGCTCTTGTATAATGTATCTTGAAATTATAATCCAAACATCTGCGTTTCGATTTTAAAAACCAAAATTATTATTAATATCCTAAAGCTACAAATTGATAATATGTAAATAAATACTGTTCGATTATCCCCTATAAATTTCCGATAAAATTAGCATATAAAGTAAAGCCGTTCTTGATTGAAACATTAACTCTTATAGCTACGAATTATGGCACATTCAAAATTTTTTCTTGTAAAACCCCTGTGGCTTGTCATTCTGGTATCAAGTAAGAAAACGCGAATTTCAGCCTGACTCCACAGAGGGCGCAAGCTGCTAATTAGTTCGGCAACCGTTAGTATTATTACACAATTAGTGTGAAGTCATGTTACAATTAGTACAGGCACAATCGATAAACCAGCGTGCATGATTAAATTAGTCCCGGCATAACTGGGCCGTGAAAGGTTTCAGCACAAGATATGAGGGTTTGTGTCTCCACTTATTTTAATAAAACTTCAAAAATAAATTATTTTATTTTTTAATTAAAGTTAATATTAAAATCTGATGACCAAATAATTTTACATAAAATGTAAGATGATCCCTATTGAGCAGTTTATTTATTACATTTGCCAAGAATACAATTTTAAAATCAGGACAACAAATATATATATATATATATATATATAAGGTGTTTATTTGAAACGGGGCACCCCGAAAATCTCTTTTATTTGTAAGATCTTCAGAACATCTTCAGAACAAAAGTTAAACTAGACAAAAAGGCCCATCTAAAGGTTGCTATAAGAATTCTGAGGCACTTCCGGTTTCACCGGAAATTATGTCAACTTTTGATCTAACATAGGGAATCGATAATTTTATATTTTTTTCCTAAAAGTACATTAAATTAGCTTTATAATGACACCAAAAAGTCATATTTTTATGTTAACCATTTTAAAATGGTGACCATTTATTTACAAAATAATAATCAACATAAGTTTTACAAAGTTGAACGTAGCAAGCTTTGAAAACAATAAAAAAAGAAACAAAATATCTCTAAAATGTGTGGACAATAATGGTGGTTTGATCGAACATTTGTAATTTTTTTTGTAAAATAATTGTAAAAAGTAATAGTTTTTTTTTCTAAATAGTCAAATAGTTTATTTTAGAGATATTTTGTTTCTTTTTTTATTGTTTTCTTCTTTTTTTGTACTTTTATTTAGTAACTTCATTGGTTATTATGGTTAGCTTTATACAAATCAAATATAAGTGAAGTGATTACTATTTTGAGAATTGGATTTAGGTTAATGATGATGATTTCTTCCGTGATTTCTGTTATGCAAAATCTTTTATTATGTCCTCAAAGTTTAATTTTTGAAGGATATCACTTCCTATGCACATGATTTACAAATTAGTAAGTCGTGCTTGTAACATAGTCGTTCGTAATTCATTTTTTATTCTTTTTAGCCGTGAAAATGAGCGCTCTCCACTACAGTTGGTGACTATTAAGCAAAGAAATGTCCTGGTAGCAACTTCCACATTTGGGAAAGAATTTATCTGCTTTTATTAGAGTATGTAAGGCTGAGATACTCCAGTCCGCCGATTCATTTGCAAGGTTTTTAAAATTGTAATAAAATTGCACTAAAAATTTAGCTCCTCTTGTTTCTGTGTAAAAAACGACCTTGGCATTTTGAGGCCCCCATCAATCCGGGGGCCCTGGGCTCGTGCCTCATTTGCCCTTATGTAAAAGACGAAACTTAATGTACATTATCTAGAATTTTTTCAGATTTTGTATTTACAACTTTGGGATGAAGGGTGCTGAAAAGTAATTTTTTTTTGCAAAAATCGTCTTTAGTTTATGTCGTCCATAACATTATTTACCATTAGTTAGATATAAATTAAAAAAATATATTAATTTTGTCAAAAACACAAAATAAAATAAATAAAATAATAATAGGTTCCCAAAGTCTAGATAATCGTATAAGGGGCAGAAAAAGTAAGTTCTTCGTTTCTAGACCTCCGGTCATAGTTATGAAAGCTACGTGGTAAGAGTGACGTTTTGACCTGTTCTATTATCCCTGTATAAACAGGTACTCATTTTAAGTATAAAATACTTAAGGCAGAGTCGACCCCAGAGTTGACTGCACAATATCGGGAGATAAAAATCAGAAGGAAATTGGATTCGAACCCTCATCCCGTTGTTCCGTAGGCAACCGTCTTACCACGGAGTCACGGCGACTCTTAAGGAGACCAATATTACGAAGGTGCCAATTTAATTATAAAATAATTTTATTATCATAAAATTTTAAGCAAGTCCGCAAATTTTTTGATCAAAGCTTGATAGAAACCGATCATGGTTTGAGTAATTAACTGAAAATGTTATAAGTGGATAGAAATATCGCGTTAAAATCAGTTTTAAAATAGTTTTTTTCTTAAGTAACAACAAGTATCAACAACTTTCAAGTCCTTAAATAACCTATTTAAAGTCGCAATCGTGCTACAAAATAAACTTTTAAAAACTAGATAAATTTTCTATTTAGTTGAGAATGTTCGTTACAGCATTTACTGGCTTACAAAACTCCTTCCAATAAAAATAAATCCAATACTTAAAAGTTCTCAATCATAAGTATCCGACGAGAACTAAAATGAGAAGAGTAGGTACAGGTACTATGGTACGATGTAAGTACTGCTGATATAAGCAGTACTAGTCGCCGGTAAATTAGGTCGGGATGCAGTGCAAGTATGGCTAAAAGTACTTGTACAAACAGTTTAAAGATTCGCGAAACATGCGAGAAACTCGTTATTACAAACGAATTAAATTCACTGAAAATCGAGTTTGGTTTGTTACAGGGATTCTCAAACTCTAGTTCGCGATGCAGTTAAAATCAATTGTTTTATATATAAAACGAAGCCTTCTTCAAATCTGCATCGTCAGATTTTTTTATAAAATGATAGGTTAAAGAATTGCAAACTTCTAAAATGCAATTTGCAGCTATTAAGAGCAGAGAATAGGTTTGTTAGTTTTGCTACTTGGCGTTTTACTGCAAAACGAAGCTGTATTTGACGCGGCGTTTAATTTATTACTACAAAACGCGGCTGTAAGAATTTAAGTTATAGGGCAGTCGACGAATCAGTGCAGTTGCCCCACTGAAAACGTCACATGTTTTTGTACGTCTACATAGTATCCATTTAACGAATGTAATATCCATACGCTGTCACTTGTATCGCAATGAAATAAAAATATAAGAATAAGAACAGAAAATAAACAAATAAACTTTGAGTTTTTTTAAACTTTGAATTGTTCTAATAGGCTAAGTGGTCCTAAAAAGGGCTGATGTGATCCAAAAATATGATCAAAGAAAAGAAAATAGAACTACTAATCTAAAAAGCTATGCATTACACACAATATCAAATGGAAATCTATAAGAAATCTACCACGAGTTCAAAAAGAAATTACATAAGGGTTGGATATGTTGGAAATAAAAGTAATGTCTACAGCAAGCTTTAGAATTAATTAACTGTCATCACTCATGTTGTTGTCATATGTTTATATTGTTATATAAAGCTTGAAGTAGACATTATTTTATTTTTCCATAGCCAACCCTTATGTAATTTATTTTGAACTCATGGTATAAGAAAATATATAACTAAACACAAAACTGCTAAATAAACAACAAACTAAATAAAAAAGGTTTTTAGAAATTACTATAAGTTAGATTATGTGAACACAAGTACCAAAACACATCAGGGCGTATAAGTGGCGCACCCAGGGGGGGGGCATCATAAATATAGTACACACTTTCAATTATTTCACTGAGATCTAGTGGGTATGTGTATGAAATTTAAGCCTTGTAAACATTTAAATGTGAATTTAACCGTATAAATATTGAAATTTCATTAGTAAAGTTTTTCTTCAAATACGTTAATACGTTCTAAATGTTAATAAGCACATCAAATTTATACTTATATTGCAGAATGAATACTTATTTAATACACTTATTTAGATTTTAGTTTTGAATAATAATTTTGGAAAAGAAAAGGTTGAATCCTAAATGCTATGTTTTGAAAGAAAGGGATGATGCGTCGCCAAGGTCAAATCTCATTTTAACTAGTTTGTGCTTTCTCTCTAAACAGTCGTTTCTGGTGGGAGTGTACGGAACATTAACTGAAAATCGAATTATAAAAACAGCTATAAAATTCGAATGAAATAATTTAGCGTAATAAACTCAATGGAAGTCTACTCCCAAATGACAGATGCATCATATGACGTCGTTACTCAGTACTTACTAGGTTATTTTATAATTTTTCTAGTCAGATCGACATCAGCTATTCTTTCTCTGAACTACTGCATGAACTATCTATTGTGATCGGTTTGTTTTTATGAACTAATACAGATACTAGAAAAATATTTAACAAACTGAGCTAGAGTATGTGTTAAGGCCAAAAATAATCCAGCTACAATTCTCCTAAAACCATCTCAATTCCAAAAGCGTTCCCATTAGTTTTTTAAAAGTTTTTGTGTTATGCAATCCGATGCACTCATCTGTAATGTTGGCTGCATAACCAATAAATAAAAACCAATCGTACTCTTCGGCAGGGCCACTAAATTACTTCATCAAACCAACATATTTTTCAATTTAGCGAATGGCAGACGGCAGACGGCGCTCTCAGAGAAATTACACAGTTTTTTAAAATCATTCAATAACTCGTTTCAAACGTTAACGTTTTAGAGATACCGTTTATCGAACCTATTTTTGAACGTACGCTTTGGTCACTAATAACTGTTTTTTATTTGTTTATTGAGTTTTTAATGATTTTGTTCATAGCATTGTTTTCGAAAATATTTTCAAGTTGGATAGTTTTGTTTCCGTAAACTTATAAACCATTTTTAGGGTTTTTAGGTATGACCAAAAAAAAACCCAGCAAACATTTTTATACGGGCCAGTACTGGAAAAGCACATACTCCCCGGCATTGAAAGTAATGGGCCAGTACCCCGGTGTCCCCGTGGCCGTTACTGGCCCATTTATGTATCAGTTGCCGGCCCAGCAACGGTAAAGTGCAAAATAATCGCATTAGTTGCAAGATTTATTTCTGATGGTTTTAAGTAAAAAGTATGAGTGAAGAAGAGTGCTTATAAAATGCTTGTAAAGTACTTCGTATAGGCGGAATGCGAAATACAAATGTGAAGTACATTATTAATACTGGCGTTGCACTTACTTTTGGTGCCAGTAATTTACCAGCATAAAAGCAGTTTGCCAGCATTCGGCCGTTAGTTGAATGTTTGCTGGGCCTTATACCGTCATTTTGTCGCCTGTCTGTCTGTCTGTCTGTCTGTCTGTCTGTCTGTCTGTCTGTCTGTCTGTTCGGTAAAAATTGTAGCCAAACGGCTAAACCTAGAGAGTTGAAATTTGGCATGCTTATACAACTCTTTGACCCGCACATAGGAAAAATACTAAAACATCTAAAAAACATACCCCCCTAAAAATATAAACAAATATGTGCTTATCGAAAACAAAAATATTTTTTTTAAATTCTGAGTAGGGTATCAAATGAAAGCCCTTAGTACGTGGATTAACGATCAAATTTTTATTTTTGCAAAATAAATTATTTTGATGCGATTTTTGCCAAAATTGTGCAAAAAAAATTTTGTCCCACACCCTGTAGCCCAGATGGTTTAAACTAAAAATCTAAAAAAATTCTAAGTAATGTATATTGGTGTGAACCGAAATAGTACAACAGGAATTTTTGTTTAGATTATGTTTTCGGAAAATAACACATTTTTTGTGGTTTTTGGTTCACAAAGTACAAAAGTTATACCAATGTAAGACACTCACATGCAATGCGTGCGATAGCCTAATGGGTTAGAGCACTGCTAAAATGAGCTGGAAAACGAAGGGTTTCGAGTTTCGAGTACGGAGTGAATTTTATTTTTTCTGTTTTTTTTTGCATTTTTATTATGTTGAAATTATTTGGTCAAAATTCTAGTTATATTTTGACAAATGTTGTATTTAATTTTTAAGAGCGTAAATTTAATAACCAGTCTTATTATATGATTAACAGACGATAAATTATTTTAAAAATATCGTTCATTTTGACGTGATTAGTACAAAGTAAAATTTGTCCAACACACTCAGCATACCGCCTTCACTTATTATATACCTGCGAAACCCTGAAATGTGTGAATATTCACACTTCACATCAATTTTTATTCATTAATATACAATCTGTATAATAAGACATACATGCTTATAACTCATGATGCACAAATAATAAACTGGTTAAAAAATTGATGTGAAGTGTGAATTTTCACACATTTCAGGGTTTCGCAGGTATTTAGTAACTGAACAGATCAATAAGACAGGTTTTAAGAATAACGTAAAAAAAGTTCTCAGTAAAAATATTTTTTATTCAATTGACGAATTTCTGAAATTAAAATTTGAGTGACAATAAGATTAGCAATTCATACATTTAAACTTGTTTTTAACTATGTACATATTTATTTATTTTTTATTTAATTTATTTATTATTTATTTTTTTAATTATTTTAACCAATAACATATTTTACAATTTTACTTTATGACTTTTTAAATTTTTATTTGATTTTTTAAAATTCATTGATTTTTTCCTAATTTATTATTATTATTATCATTAACCACCACTTTAGTCATTATTACTATTATTATTATTTTTAAATATTTTATTTATTTTTTTTCTATATGTAAACCAACTGTACTTTAATTATATAGTTTTATATTTTAACATCTTTTTTTGTTATTATTATTATTATTATAATGATGATTATTTGGGATGCCAAGACAAATTTTGTCAATTTTTTTTTTTATGAATTTTAATTCGAATGCCTAATACCATTATTTAAGTTTCTAAATATGTGCAGTATTTTTTTTATATAGCAAGGTTCATTAAGAATTTGAAAATTGCGCCTGTGGTTTCCATTGGTTGCTTATATCATAAGCCCCGCCCTCTGATTTCGTATACATTCAAACATAGATTTAAATTATAATTTCAACACTTCCCACTGGTTATTAAATTTACACTTTTAAAAATTAAATGCAAAATTTACCAAAATATAACTAAAATTTTGACAAAATAATTTAAACAAAATAAAAATGCAAAAAAAAAAACAGAATAATGAAAATTGACAGGAATCGAACTCTAGTTTACAATTTACGAAGCGACGACACAACGCACTACGCTACGAGCGCTTACTTATCTACTGTGTTACATAGCGTTACATAGCGAATTAAATATTTAATATATTTTAATTAAAAACACAAAAAATGCGTTATTTTCCGAAAACATAATCTGATCAAAAATTCCTGTTGTACTATTCCGGTTCACACCAATGTACATTACTTAGAATTTTTTCAGATTTTTAGTTCAAACCATGTGGGCTACAGGCTGTGGGACAAAATGTTTTTTGCACAATTTTGGCAAAAATCGTGTCAAAATAATTTATTTTGTAAAAATAAAATTTTGATCGTTAATCCACGTACTAAGGTCCCTTGAGGCAAGGGATGTCATTTTGGGATACTCGAAAACATTCAAACATCCGTAACCGACCAGCTGAAAGCTATTCCAGTATCCGAGTTCCAGCACTGCTCAGGACGGGAAGAACCATCTCCAGCGCTCTGTGGCTTCCCAAGGAAGTTATTTTGTGGGAGACAGTATTGAATTGTAATTCTATTAGAATAAAAAAAAAAAATAATCATTCCGGTTACTTAATTTACACATGTCGTATTTTGCCATACAAACCATTTTTGGAGTACATTTGCTTTAATTAAGATAAAGTTTTAAATTAACTGAGTTGCATTAATCTAGAAGTTTATATTGTAAAAAATATATAATTAGAGTTGTGTAAATTTTTTTATAATAAACATTTTCTTCTGTATTAAAAATTTTCAGTTGAATTCTCTGTACAGAGTAAAAATCTTTAAACACGAACTATAAAAACATTTAACAAGAGTTAAAATTTAATTTTCCCTTTTTAAAAGCCACTTAAAAATCAACTTTTAGCTACTCTTTAAGCTGCATATTCAAATAAAAATATTATCCTTACATCAAGAAATTTAAATACTTTTACCAACGTTGAAATTATGTTCAAGCATGCATAATAATTTTTGCTGGTTATGTTTGAATATGGGGTTATGATAAACATCTTCACCGCATCAAGGGCCTTATCCAAGCTCGCTTTGATTCTAATCTCCGCTTGATAAGACATACGCGCACCAAAGAAAATTACATTGCATAATTTTGTCGCCTGCACTGGTGCATCCGCAGCAAAACACAACCGCACAAAGTTTGCACAGCTAAATTTCAATCTAAATACTCAAAGCTAAATTTAAATAATAGTGATTACAGATAAAGTAAACTTGATGTCGAGTTTTTAAAGAGATACTGTTTTTAGGATTTTGTAGGTATGACCACCAAAAAACCCTTATAACGTCACTCATGTGTCTGTCTGTCTGTCTGTCTGTCTGTCTGTCTGTCTGTCTGTCTGTCTGTCTGTCTGTCTGTCTGTCTGTCTGTCTGTCTGTCTGTCTGTCTGTACGGTAGAAATTATAGCCAAACGGCTGAACATAGAAACTTGGCATACTTGTACAACTGTTTGACCAAAATAAAAAGATCAAAATAAAAAGTGAAGATCAAAATAAAAAGTGAAGAGCAAAAATAAAAGGAAATCGCATGAATATTTCTTTAAAATTGATCAAATTAATTGATGTAGCATTCAGTGGTTCTTAACCTTAATAAAATTAGAAAGAAAATATACTTATTGAAAAATAATTTTTTATTATTATTTATTACAAAAAAAATGGATCCTGGGGGTGACGGCACCCCCGGTTGGGAACCACTACTATAGAGAGTTCAAAAAACTACAGCGCGGAATAAATTTAAACAAATATGTGTTAAATGGAAACATATTCTTTTTTTTTTAATTTTGAGTGGGGTACCAAATGAAATCTCTTAATGCGTGGATGAAAAACAAATTTTTATTTTTGAAAAATCTTTTTTTTAATGTGGTTTTTGTCAATATAATGGCAAAAAACTTCCCGAGAGTGGTTGAAAAAAAAAATCTGAAAAAAATCTCAATAATGTACATTGATAGGAACCGGAATAGTTCAACAGGAAATTTTGATCAAATTGGTTTTTCGCAAAATATTGATTTTTTTGTGTCGTCGAAAAAAAAAATTTTATAAAATTTATTGTGTGGTATCAAAAAAATTTCTTAAGACGTAGATAAAGGAACGGAAAGTAGTTTTTTATTTTAATATGATTTTTTCCAAAAAAGTACTAAAACATCAGTGTCCTGCACCTTTTAACCATAAGAGGTTAAATTAAAAATCTGATAAAATTCTAAGCAATGCATATTGCTATGAACCGGAAACGTACGAGGAATTTTTTATCCGATTTCGTTTTTAGAAAATATTACAGATTTTGTGTTATTGAAAAAAGATTGTTTTTTAAATTTAAATGTTACTGTGGGGCTATTAAATGGAAGCTCTTTAAGCGCAGATTGAGGAACGGTAATTGATTTTTGAAATACATTTCATTTTGACTAAATTTTACTAAGTATTAAGATTTTCGTTCAATATCTTAGCTAAAATTAAAAAAATATATTTGTATATACATTGATGCATTTTGTTATGGGTAGAGAAGAGGTACGTAAAATTATTTTGCAAATATCGACTAGGAAAATAAATAAATAACTGACCGGTTGCTGGGATTCCATTTCTAGTAGAGAATCTGTTAGCTTTTCATATAGTCGCAATATAAATAATGTCTCTGTAAGCGTTATGCTCTTGCGTTTCAAAAGATCGCCCGCAGTGTTGCCAGGTCTGGATTTGAATGATATTTTTGCAATTATACAAATATAAAAAATAAAAAATGCGTTAAAATATATATTATAGTATTATTAGAGATAAATGATACACGGTAGAAAAAATCTGTATTAAAAATGGATAAAGTACGAGTCTTGAATTTGACAGGTTCGGCACATGAATAAAATAAACAGTTTTTATTGAAAAAAAAAAAACCGGCCAATCACAAGCGACAATGACGGCTTAGGCCTAACTATGTCCTAATAATCTTAATATACTAATTAACTTATTCACATACCCATAAAAGCACCAATCTAATTTAAATTAATATCAAAGAGATCTACACAAGATCTTTTTATAATATTGGTTATCTTCAGCGTGAATATAATAAAACTAAAAAAAAAAATAGTTAACGATCAAAGAAAAGTCTAAGGGAGAATAAATCCAATTTTCATTAAAAAACTTATTAAAATTTATATTCGTACATTGACCTGATGCTGAGAAAACCCTTTGGTTCAAAGGCGCGTCGGCAGAGATTATTATTAGCAATACAATGTCTACTCGGGCGTTGCGAGCTTTACAAAGAACTTGCATTCCCTTGTGAGATGTTCGTTCATCCCTTCAACCCAACACTGCACTCTTTCCGCCCTTATTTTTAGTTACTACCAATCACACTTTTTATCTGTGAAGAATGAGATTTTTTAAACACCAAAGTCTTTTGATAATCTTTTTCTTACACAATTAACAGCAATAATTTAAAAGAAAAGAGAGTAAGATAGGACTTTACAATCTATGATTGATGAGTTCTAGAAAAAATTAATGTTTACAAAGGAGTTGCAAGGGAGTAGCGATTAGGGATAATTGCTACTGGGTGCCAAGCAGAGGGTTCGCCGAAATTGTTTCTTATTCTCAATATTATCCAGGTAATATAGAAAATGTAAGTTTACGTAAAAAACTTAAACCTACTTGAACAAAAGAATACATATTTTTGTATACAATTGATCAGGGACGTAGCCAGGATTTCAGCTTGGGGGGGGGGGGTAGAAATAACAAAATATTCTTATTATTATTATTATTATTATTATTCTAAATTGGTCGGAACGACCTTAATTACATGGCTTGGGTAGAAAATAACAGCGTTCTAGGTCAGGGGTCGGCAACCTTTCAGTAACAAAGAACCTTTCGGTGAAAAAAACACAATAACATGGAAAAGCCGCTAAAAAATATATGCTATATTTAAGAAAAAAACGTAAAAATTGTTTATTTGTTTTAAAATAATCAATTATTACTTATACATTTAGTTTGTGATACCTATTGTAGTTGCCAGTATATTATAATATAATAATTTTTTTAATGGGACGATTGCTCCTGTATAGTGTTCAATAAGACTTCAATATTTGGTGAATATTCAGTAGTCTTTAACTTAAGGCAGCCCTCTAGTTTCAGGTCAGTAAGATTACTTCTTAACTGACTCTTTATTAATTCCATATGTGAAAAGATTTGCTTACAGTAATATGTGGATCCGAAAATTGTCAGTAGCCCAAAAGCATAATTTTTTAAAAGATTGAACGATTCTGGAAGACGGTTCCAAGCTTCGAAAAGAACTTTATCTACATTTTGAAGATTGCGAATTTCGGTCCACTTATGCTGGGAAGATAAAATTCACTTTTTTCTTTCTAATTTTTCCAGTTCAGAATTAAGTTTTAAGAATATATAATTCCATAAACCTTTGGATTTCAAATCCACTAATTGAAGGTGATTGTAATTGCTACATATCTACTTCAATTGTTTATGTCAAAAAAGCTAGTGTAGCTTTATATTTTCTAAACTCTTTAAATCTATCTCGAAAAACTTCTTTCATGTTAACAATAGTTTGTGCAAAAAAAAAATTGCCTTAAAAACATGTTTTTGTAAATTAATAAAATGTAAAAATGTTTTTGCACGTAAATCATTCACAAATACAGATAACTTTTTTTCGAAACAAATAACTTCTTCTAAAAGGAAATATGCAGCAACTCGGGGAATTACCGGGCGTGAATTGCACCGTAAAATATTCTGAAAAATACAAAACCTGTATAGTACCGGCAGAAAGTTGAAAATTAAAAAATAGATTATATTAAAATAAAAACCAGTCAATTTTCAAAGAGCCACAAAATTTTCTAAAAGAGCGGCATGAGGCTCCGGAGCCGCAGGTTGCCGACCCCTGTTCTAGGTCTTTTGAAGTATATTAAATAATAAAAGTCCGGTAAATTTATAAATTTTCTTCACCAGAGGTGAAGAAAACTTCTAACAACCTAAATTATATTTTGTATAAGGTAAACTATCCTGGGGGGCCAAATGCCCCCTATGCCCCCCCCTGGCTACGTCCCTGCAATTGATTATCTATTGCTTAAGAGGTTAAAATAGAAAGAAAACTGCGCAGAAACGTGATTTGATTCGGTTTGAACTTAGTCTATGTGATAAACGTTTTTCTTTGTCCCCAGGTCCATATACCGTTGCTACGCTACTGGACGTGGAGTTAATTTTAACATAAGAGGTAATATGAGAAAAATTGGTGTTAGTGAGACTTATGTGAATGCTGTTCGTAACCTCTATGAAAAATGTTCTAGCTGTGTCAAGCTAGAGAAGAAACTCTCTCCCGAGTTCCCTGTAACGAAAGGACTCAGACGAGGCTGCACTCTAGCTCCCACCCTCTTCAAGATATATATTGAAGAGGCCTTGAAGACATGGCTGCGTAAATGCATTAATATGTGTATATATATTGGAGGCAATCCACTGTATACCCTATTATTTGCAGATGACCAGGTCCTGATAGCTGAAGATGAAGATGATTCCAGCTATATTGTGAGGAACTTAATGGGGGAATATAGAAAATGGTTTTCTTCTGTCGTTCTCTTAAGTACTTCGATCAGAAGATGTTCAACGGTTAGTTGGATGTTACATAAGTTGCATTTGGTTGGATTGAAATCAAAATTTCGAACCTGAAATTTTACATTATGTACAGAAAGGTCCAAAATTAAATTTACTTGAGGCTCATGAAACCAAAAATACAAATTTAAATCAAATTTACTCAATGATATAACAGCCATGTTCAACTCACCACTTATAGGGATTAGTCTTAAGGAATTATAACATAACTAGGGGCCTCAGCCCGGCTACGCCGGTCTTCTCCCCTACCTTGTTAAAACTCGTCGCTTTGCGACTCGTTTTAATATAATAAGGCATTTTGTCGCACTTGTCGATTATAAAACTCGTCGCTCATCTTTTTTTAACATTGTTTTATGGAAATTCCCCCTGCAAATGTCTTAAGTTTTATTGTTAATTCACCGTAAATACTTAATTAGTTTTCTTCTGTCAAGAAATACTTTCAAAATGTGAACACGTCAAATTGTCACATTTTAAATGGCAAAAAAATTTGACAGCTGTCACTTTTTGAAATATATAGAGGCATATTTTTGCCTCAAAATGATCCAATAATGGCCCAGATTCTTTGAAAAATGTTTTCTGATGCCTCAAAATATTATCTCGCACGTCAAAAAAGCTATCTTGAACCATTATCACCACTTAACACTTTGAGTAACCCTGAAATTTTTAATATATATAAATCTTTTTTTAACACTATTTTATGGAAATTCGCCCTGCAAATGTCTTAAACTTTATCGTTAATTCACCTTAAATCCTTAATTAGTATTCTTCTGTCAAGAAACACGTTCAAAATGTGAAATCTCGCCCCATTTTAAAATGCAAAAATTTTGACAGCTGTCGAGAAACCTTGTAAGCAAATTTTTGCCTCAAAATGCTCAATAATGGCCCAGATTCTTTGAAAAATGTTTTCTGATACCTCAAAATATTATCTCGCATGTCCAAAAAGCTATCCTGAATCATTATTACCATTTAACACTTTGATTCTCGCCGTAGATATTCTGGACCGGCCGTCTTGTATTAAGAATATTTTTGAATTATCGTCTGATAAAACCTGTCCGTGCCGATCAATGGTGACTTTGATTCGACACGGTTTCGAGGAAAAAATGCATTATTTTTATCAATAAAAATTAGTCAGTACCCCCTGTCGAAATAAAATTAAGTCTAAGCACTAAAAAAATATCACCCGGATAAGACGGCGGTTCCTTTTCCTCTCTCCGCGTTACCGGAAAAATGAAGATACACCAGAAGTTGAATAGAACATACATACCAACACTTGTACAATATAATAGTAGATTAGGAATTGTTACCTGTATAGTTTACAGTTGTCGGTAATAAAGTTCGGAAGTTTGAACCATAAACCTTAGCATAGTATAAATAAGTTTTAAGATTTGGAAACCATGGTCAGAAAAATAAATAAAGCAGTGAAACATAACAACAGTTCTTCAATTAATAACCTTTTGTGCATTAGCGATTTTCACGAAGTCAAATTGTCGACAGTTAAATATGTTATAGTAAGAATTTATAACACCACCGTCCTATATTCGGTCCATTATTAACCGTAACGTCATTATGTATAGCTTGACTATACTTTGCTGGGTTGGCTGTTACTATTCTGATATCCAAATACATTTTAAAAATCAATTGAAAGCACATTTCACATAGTAATTCTTATTCAAAGCACCGCAGACCTTAACGACATATTCTTTTAACGATTCCTCCTTACTGTGAGCTCCTGAGACATGCAGATAGCACTTTACTAATGTAGTCATGTCAGCCCTTATCTCTGAACCGAACACACTCACACACAGTGGCGTAGACAGGCGGGAATTACCACATTTGAAATGGGTTTGACTGCATTTCCCACGACAATACTCCAACAGTCTTTAAGACATTAAAAAAACAACCCAATGTCAAATGGAAAATAGTTTTTTAGTGCATAAAATATGATGTGATACCGGATTTTCCAAACACAACGATTTTTTTATATAAGTGTTGCCTTTTTAGTTTTCTTTATCTGCATATAAATATTGTTAAGAATACTTAGAATGCACAATAACAAAGGATGCAAGATACAAACGAGAATTAATGAGTCGAATAAATCAAGAAAAAGTGCATTTAATTAAAAAAAATTTATGTGAAGTGTGAATTTTCACACATTTCAGGGTTTTGCAGGTATTTAGTAAGTGAATGATGATTATTTTGGATGCGAAAACAAATTTTATATTAAAATATTTTTTTTTGTTAATTTTAATTCGAACGCCTAATACCATTATTTAGGTTTCTAAATATGTGCAGTATTTTGTTTTATATAGCAAGGTTCATTAAGAATTTTAAAAATTGCGCCTATGGCTTCCATTGGTTGTTATAAGTTCCGCCCCTCTGATTTCGTGTACATTGAAACAGAATTAAATTATAATTTAAACAATTTCCACTGGCTATTAAATTTATGCTTTTAAAAATTAAATGCAACATTTGCCAAAATATAACTAGAATTTTGAAAAAATAATTTAAACAATATAAAAATTTAAAAAAAAACAAAAAATAATATAGTCTCTTCTCACAGGGTTCGATCCCTTTCGGATCGGGTTACTTGGGTGAAAAATAAGCGTCAAATACCACTAGACCAGCATAAACGTTACAGTGTGGCGTGTTACAAAGCTATAACTTGTGTACATTATTAGCCAAAAATCACAAAAAATGCGTTTTTTTCCAAAAACCTAATCTGATCAAAAATTCCTGTTGAACTATTCCGGTTCACACCAATGTACATTACTTAGAATTTTTTCAGATTTTTAGTTTAAACCATCTGGGCTACAGGGTGTGGGACAAAAAAATTTTGGCACAATTTTGGCAAAAATCGCTTCAAAATAATTTATTTTGCAAAAATAAAAATTTGATCGTTAATCCACGTACCAAGGGCTTTCATTTGATACCCTACTCAGAATTATAAATTTTTTTTTTTTCGATGAGCACATATTTGTTTATATTTTTAGGGGGATATGTTTTTTAGATGTTTTAGTATTTTTCCTATGTGCGGGTCAAAGAGTTGTATAAGCATGCCAAATTTCAACTCTCTACGTTTAGCCGTTTGGCTACAATTTTTACCGAACAGACAGACAGACAGACGACAAAATGACGGTATAAGGGTTTTTTGGTCATACCTACAAAACCCTATAAAGAAATATTTTCACATCTAACAACATAAACGCCGGTCACCATGGCGTAGTGGTTAGTGTAGCGATGCACTGGCTTCTAGGCCATGAGGGCTCGGGTTCGAATCCCGGTTATGGCATGGATTTTTCAAAAATAAATGCATCCTCTGGATAATGGCCTGAGTAGCTAAGTCCAAAAATTAAAAAAAATTAAACAACATAAACAAAAGACTAAGAAAAAGCCTGCTATAGACCTTTGTTTGGAGCATCTTACTGTAAAACTTGGACACTATGATTGACAGAAAAAAGAGAGGATAAAAACATTCGAAATGTGGTGCTATCGAAGAATGTTGAAAATTCGGGGGGGGAGATAGAGTAAGTATTGGATAGAGTAGAAGGCCAGAAGAGTACTGTACGAGTAAATGCTGGCAAAGTAAATGAGACCACTGAGATAGCTGGTCAAAAACATTCATTAAAGATATCAAGACGTGGTCAGAAAGAAAATGGGGAGAACTCAATCATTTCTTCACACAAGCCATAAGTGGTCACGACGTATTCTGTACCTATCTACATAAGATTGGTAAAAGAGATGAAGAGAATTGTTGGTTCTGTCAGGCAAGGGACACTCCAGAGCATACAGTATTTATCTGCCCACGTTGGGAGATTCACAGATTCAAAGCGTCGGTCGCCCTTGGCAAATAACTACAACAGAGAACGTGGCAAAACTGCCTACAACGGATGCAGATAGCTGGAATATTGTCAGCCGTATGTGCACGGAAATCATGAAGAACAAGGCAGAATACGAAAGACAAAATAGCTAAATAAGACAACAGTGGCTACCGAAGTAATGTACCATAGTTCGTTTCCGGTACTACCGATGGAGCTGTTGGGGGAGTTTTAGTGGGTATCCATTTACGGAGTCCCACACTACTCTTTACGGCTGTCCAAAAAGGATTTTTCCCCTCACAAAAAAAAGGTATTACAATAGAGCGATCTTTGAACATTCATGGGTTAACTCAAATTTTCTGATAATGTATGGAATGCTCTAAGTGGCTTTATAAAAGGCATGCTAACTAAATCAAGTTAGTCTTATTCAAGCAGTTTAGTCAGTTCAGTGCAAAAGTCAAGGTCGTCAATAAATCAGTTTCTTTCATTCAAATACAGCATAGTGTTAGACAAGTGATTGATACTGACTAGAGATACTGAGTTAGTGGAATTCAGTACATGGACTAGTCTGAACTATATAGGGATATAACTGGAATAGTTAAATATGGATTAATTTATTTATTTTATTTATTTATTCAAGAGGGTTAACCAACAGAAACGTCCTAATAGACGTTCCCAATTACAGGTCAACACAAGTAAAGTAGATAATACACAGTACAAAAAATAAATGTGTTACATTAAATGTCTTACAGAAGAAAAAAAAAATATATATATATATATACATATATATGTACATATAAGTTAAATATAATCAGTTGCCTAGACAGTGTTTTTTAAAATATTGTAGTGAACAGGCAAAAATGTCCAGATTAATTGTGGTATAATTGTAGTAATTAGTGGTATTTATTGTCCAAGTGATATTGTTATCTATTAGTTAGTGTATAAGTCAGTGGCTCCCAAACTTTTTCGGTTCCGAGCGCCCTTAATGTATTAAAATTTTCCCGCGGCGCCCCAAGTCAATACATTCAATCAGAGCCGTAGCAATGTTTTTGGCGCCCTTTGCAAATGAAGTAAATTGATAAAATTTACTTCCCCAAATTGAAGTGAAGAGCAAAAAACAGGTCCTGGGAATCCGCGGCGCCCCTGTAGCCTAGCCACGGCGCCCCAGGGCTCGGCGGCGCACAGTTTGGCAAATGCTGGCATAAGTACAATATTTAAGTAACTTAATAAAAAATTTAAATCATAACCAAATTTGCATTATAGAGGAAACTTCCTAAGCGCGCTGACATCTGGTGGCAATTTGCGGAAGATACGAGAGTGACATTGTTTTGTTTGGCAAAATAGAACATTCTTTTTGTTGTGTGCCGAAAAGTAAATCGTGGATAAAGATGAATTCCACTTTAATATTCTATTATTTTCCTTTGAACGGCATTTGGAGATAGAGAAAAAGTGGATCGTAGGGCTCTATGGATCCAAAAACTAAAACTGCGCAAAAATACAAGCCGATGCATGCGCGTTTACGCGTTGCATTTTATGGAAAGTGATGTTTTACGTCCAAGACTGAAATAAGGCACCTACCCCATCCAAAATGACTCCACCCAATATTTACATTCACGAATAATTTTTCAAAATCTCTAAACTTATATTATTAAGGCCCGGTCTTTCCACTTTCAGATAAAGTTCCAGGTAACTATCTGACAGATAAGGTTTTTTGTAACTTCATCTGCTGAGTAAATGTCATCCCTTCTTTCTATACAAATGTATCTATCGGATAGTTATCTAACAGATAATGAGATTGACGTATTGGATTCACTGACTGGTATTGCCATTTATTCAGCAGATGAAGTTACAAAAAACCTTATTTGTCAGATAGTTACCTGGAACTTTATCTGAAGGTGGAAAGACTGGGCCTAAAAAAATATATATTCGAAACATATTCTTAATCGAAATTTCAACTTTCCAAAACTGTTCTGACTTGCTTTTCACCAAACTGTACAAGTCTCTCGAATCACGATTTACATGATTACATCCAAAACAATTGGAAAATATTCGTAATAATAAATTTTATCAAGAACTATAAAATTCTTCCGATAAATAAATGTCGAACTATGTATAATAAAATGTTTTATAACGTTCCGCCAATCAAAATTTTACGACATGCTTATATTAGATAAGCAGACTACTAGATATTCCAGCCTCCCTAGTTAGAGGGTGTACTACTGTATACAGGGGGGTCGTAAAACAAAAGTTAATTATAACACCCTAATATAATAAAGTCAATTCGTATCATTATGATTGTGAACAGTCCCTGTATAGCTATAAATTGTATCAAAATTAATATTTACGTATGACAAGTTATAAAAAACTAACTTATGTAGTTACCACAAGGCTTAATAATTAGAATTATCTTCTTATTTTCCTTCATGTGCCATCTCTGCAATAAGGGTTGGCTAATAGCATGGCAATTTTAATTTAATTGTGTTTTCCTTTTTTGATATTGTACATAAGTCCCAACTCGGTCTCCATTTTTGGCGTAGGACTACGTGTAACGGATGACTTACGGCAGACCACCATTTAAACATTTTGAAAACAGCGTGTGGTACAGTAATCGTGTTAGCATATTCGTTAACAGCATTAAGTCCAATTGGCTTACTGCGATGGTGGTGCGATGCTTCCCTTTCTACCCATGCTCGCGGGAATTTATTTGGATGTACCGCTGCGTTTGACTCATTCTGTTTCGGCAATCGTGAGCCAAAAGCGACTGTGTGTAGTATCGAGTTCATGCTCTGGATGAGGTCTATTCCAATATACGAAGAATAGTTCGCAGTGGTTTGAACAACAAGATAAAAATTGTTTTCTTGTGATCCGGTGAACATTTTTGAAAATATCGTTTTTTACCTTCACAACTGTGAGTGCAAAATGATACCACACATAGTCTTTTTGCGCTCACAATTACCGAAATAGACTGAGTCAAACTGGACGACATAGCGTCGTGAGCTTTATACTCGACAAGCTCACTTCAATCTTCCATCTGCAAGTCGTAGTCCTATGCCCCAATCAGACGGCTCAATCAAAACTGAGCCTGTTAGATTTCACGAATGGAGTTGAATTTGACCTGGATTTTTTATGTAGCAACAACAAGGATCATAAAAGATTAATGAAAGAAATTTTATTTTTTAAAGTAATGCTCGGATAACTTTCAAATTCCGAAATAGAAAAGGATTATTGGTTACCTGTGAAGCCAGAATGTACCAGTTCCATCACTTCCTTATCCGATTTAAATTACTTTCTTTCCAAGTAGTCGCAGGACGATAAGTCTACTTAATACAGTGGGTGAGGCAATACTTCCCATTGTGTATTATAAATCGTCTTCAGTGCTGAAGACTCGCGAAGAATACACAGGTTTTAAGTAGGCGTTCAAAGGTATCGTGTTTACCTTTTATTTATATTAATTATTAAAATATATAATATAACAGCAAAAACCAACTTCGATTGAAAATATGAATTCGCAAAACGTAATTTTCCCAGCGTTTCTTGGGTTAAGCCGGCAAAATGTGAATGGACAATATCGTGCAGAAGAATGATGCATTTACTCAACTGTCCGAGTCGATTTTTATAAACTACCTTAAAAGAAATTTACTGTAATACTTTCCATCTATAGTCTGTCAGTCAAGTAAGAATTCAACAAAACTTGCATCGTGCATATCCCAGAAAGCAGTACAGCACGCTGTTGAATTTTATTGCTGGCGAGAAATTTGTGTGGCTTATTCCATGCTACCCTATTTGTCTTCTAGGATGTAATGGTATATTCCAGATTTATATACGATAATTATTCGTTGCAAAAAATCGTCTGCTTCAATTTGAAATCTTTGAAGATGTTCTTGTCTCTTTTTCAGCAAACAGGTCCTTTCGAACCCACCATGCACTTACTTTATTTAATTCATACTTTTCGTGAATGATAAACTAATCGCTACCAGCACCTATCTTTGCTATTTCAGTAAACTGTCAAGTTTTAATCCGCCTGTTTTCTTGAATAAGCTCGTCGCATCATCGAATTTTTTATTTATTGACTACATTAACGGCTCTTACATCATAGGTACGGTAACCATACGTTCTTTACTACACAGGATTGTCCTTTAAATTAAAGGACTGTTCTTTAAATTTAATTTCTTGCACTTAAGTAAAGCCTTTGACTGTGTGCCGCATACTTTATTAATTATCAAAATAGTCAGCAACTAATACAATCTTACTTGGCAAACAGAAATCAACATGTTGCTGTAAATAACAATCAATCAGATATCTTGCAGTTGGAGTACCACAAGGTTTGTTCCTCAGTCCGCTTCTATTTCTAATATACATAAAGGACTTTCCATCATTTTTTAAAACTAAAACAGTTTTATATGCCGATGATTCTACAATCATTTCAAGATCCACATCATTTAGCGATTTAATTATTAACAGTGATTTACATTTATCCGATGCTAGCAATTGGTTTGCGGCAAACATATTGTCTCTAAACACAAACAAATGTGAAAGTATGGTTATTTCTTTAAGAAAGTATACATTTGAGAGTCCAGGCTTTATTAAATTTTTAGGGGTATATGTTGACAAGGAATTAAATTGGAAACACCATGTTGATTATGTGAGTGGTAAGCTATGTAGAATAAGTTTCTTTAATTAATTTTATTCTTGAGCCTGTGTATAAAATAATAAATAAAAAAAATTCCTACATTTATAAATATTTTTCATAATTGTCCTTTATTTTTCAAAAAAAACTATAAACATAGAGAATATTGGATGGAGGTTTTCGACCATCAAATATTCATGCCAAATATTCGTGAAAAATAATTTATGCCAATCTTCTGAGCTTTTTGAATACAGTCCTCAATAAATTGTATATGCAGCCAATAAACGTTATCAGCGATAAGGACATAACTGTTGACATAGAACCCACAAGGGGGTGGGGGCTAACAGTTCTCTAGCCTGGACTCCCGAAATTATCGGGCCCGGGTTAAGGAGCCTGCGTTTAGGGGGCCCGACGCAGCAGGTCATCTAGTTAAATGCTAGATATTATAGTATCAGTTACTATTTCTGCAGCTGAATAATCGTTCAGCAGACCAGCATATTCATTGAAAACATGGCAACTAAACACAAATGGTCAAGAGCGACTTAATCATATAGAAATTTTGTGTATCGAAAATGATTTAGCTAAGCATGTTGATTTTATTACTCACTGAAAATTTTGCATAGAATAATTTTTGATACTATTACGCTACCCGTAGGTAACTTAAGGTAACGCAAGATATTATTGCGGGGTCAAAATTACATAAAATATATGTAAAATAACTGTGCCAATGTTCTGAATTCGTTTTTAAAAAGTTTTATTTACGACATAAACAAAATTTAATAGTTACAGATCAAGATTCTAATTAAGACTAAAAAATAATAAACAGAACTGTTAATATGTTAATATAACTGAAAGAAAAATGCTGTTTATTAACAGTGTCAAGTACATCTTGGGAATATGTTATATAAAAAGATGGTGTCTTATTATGTGGAGTCAGCGGGAACTGTTGAGGTAACTTGTATATTTTTGTGGTGCAGTATAAAGCGGGAGGAGGGGCGAAATTTAAAATTACGCTACTGAGTTAGTGAGTAGAGCCTGAATCGAAAAAACCTAATGGAATTTACCGAGTATTTAATTCATTACTATATTGCTTGAGAAGATTTGAAACTAAGCCGAAAAATACTTGTATGAGTGAGGTTAAAACTCAACCCGACTGACAGTACCTAAAAGAGAAAGTGAATTTTCTCCATCTTCAATAATATTACTGGTGACAGCGATGGGATTAATCCAATTAAGTAAATTTGTTTACAAACATCCACTATTTATGTTATTATCGTAAGTATCTCATGCCCTTTACTTAGACTTTGAATCCAAAGCAATCTGTACTATTTCCTAACACGAAATCTAATATGAGAGCGGAAACAATTCAAAATAAACAATTCATCTATACAAGTGTAAGTTGAAGTTAGTCAGACAGGGACAATATCATTACATTAAGTTTGTCAATTGTCTGCTGTTCCGCTGAAACATTCATGACGTACACTGACATCTATGGAGAACCGTTGTAGTTATATTTGCTAGTGATTAGCAAATCTACATGGACATGTTTTCGACAATGGTATTCTAAAATTGCAATGCAGCTAAAAGGGTTAGGATGCAGCACATTATTGTTATTCTCTTGATAGTTCAAAGCAGAATTTATATTTATATCAGCAAAAAGTAGAACTGCCTTTAATTGTATGTGTGACAATTTCTGACAAAAGGAGAAATTGTAAATAGTATCATGGTTATTATTAGAGATGGGTCGTTCATGAATGAACCGGCTCACTGAGCCGGCTCAGTACACTGACCGAAGTGACACGGTTCACCAAATTGAAATGAGCCGGCTCACGGCTCACTGTATAGTTTCAAGTTTCAAGGATACGATTGGTCGGGCGATTGTGAGCAATGACCGGAGTGATCCGGATCTGGATCGATGTCATGTTGAACTTCGCGAGAACTCGGCTTGTAATGTATTATTATAAAGTGTATTTTGTCATCAATTTGTAGGGCAGTTTATTTGAAACTAATAGGCTTAGTCTGTATTTTCTTACAACCATACTATATAAAAATATTAAAAATATTGCCCAAATCCCAGATGTCCGATTTATAAGGGCAATAAACATCGCCATAAACTTAACACATCTGGTTTAAAATACAGTAGCTACTGTGTGAATTGTTTGTTTCAAAAATGTTAGATAAGAGCCGGGACTAAGCGACGTTCTACCTACGAGCGAACGACCGACAACTGACTGACCTGTGTCTTGGGATCATGTTTACAGTTCATATATTGCAAGAACCGGCTCTAAGTGACGTTCTACCTACGACCGAACGACCGACCGACCTGTGTCTTGGGATCATGTTTACATATTGCAAGAACCGGCTCTAAGCAAGAGCCGGCTCTAAGCGACGTTCTACCTACGACCAAACGACCGACCGACCTGTGTCTCGGGATCATGTTTACAGTTCATATATTGCAAGAACCGGCTCTAAGCGACGTTCTACCTACGAACTAACGACCGACCTGTGTCTCGGAAGCATGTTTACTTAACTGGATCACTGAGCCGGATCAATGAACCGGCTCAACAAACTGAATGACCTCCACTGATCCAGTTCCGCCAACTGAGCCGAAATTCCCATCTCTAGTTATTATTATTTTTGAATCTCATCAATTTTTTCTCACGTCGATGTGTGGTGTTACACGCCTTATTATTATTATTTGGTGTTTGACAGGTCTTGACAAGTGTTCATATATTGCAAACTTCAGCAACCTTTTGAGTCACGTCATGCTAGAGACTAGTGGAGCCAAATACACATGGCTGCTTCCCAAATCCTGGAAAATGCATCCTAGAGTTCAAAGAGATGGCAAATGATCTGGAAGCTTGAATGGACTTGATTTTCATTCTATCTTACGAGATATTACCTATTATTATTATGGGGTTGGTCAGGTCTTGACAAGCGTCCACTAATCACAAACTTCAGTAGCCTTTTGCGCCACATCATACTAGAGGCTAGTGGAGCCAAAAACACATGGTTGCATCCCAAATCCTGGCGAAATGCAGACGCGGAAATTACGCCAGATCCATTAACCACACTATGCGGAGTGACCTGAGCAACACAGCTTTCTGCATAATGCAGATCAAAGAGGTGTCAGAAGATCTGCAGGCGGGAATAGACTCAATTTACCTTCGATAGGAGGCTTTCATACCACCCAAAACACCAACTATCAGGACTACAAGCTTAATTTTATACCCCGGATACAGCTTTCTAAGCTCGGACAAGAGACCCATATACTTGGACCTCTTTCCTCCTCCTGGAGAGATATATTCTTTTCAGATGGACATGAAAATTCGATCATAAACATCTGTTTGGTCTTAATATCCAGGAGGGCTATGTTCGGCTTAGTGGCTGTCAGTAACCTCGAGGTGGGGAAGGAGTAATTCCACTAAATGCGACACTTAATACGGTAGAACCGGTATTTTGTCAATACCATACGCATACCTAAGAAGGTAGTAAAGCACGCGGAGAAGAGTATTATGTCGAGACAGACATCTATTATTATTATCATTATTGTAAACTTTCTTATATCATGTCATTTGAAAATCTAATACTGATGAGCCATTTTAGGAAAGATTGAGGTAAACGTTTTTTTTTTAGTTTGATAGGTACGTATATTAATAAATAACTGGTGAACCACGACACTTGGAGAAAATTAGAAATAGCTCATAACCTGCAAAAATCTGCCCATGCCGGTTTTTCCTCGCCTTCAAGTTTTCAATTTCCACTGTAGTTTCGATCATCTAATTTTGGATTCCTCGTATCTATATTTTTCTATGTATTTCCTCTTCTTTTATCTCTTCCCTCTTGGTGTACATAATAAAACAGGTATGGTAAACTTTCATATTAATTTAATCATGTTCAGCGAATTAGAAATTTGTTATAACTCATCATCATAATTGACGCGACAGCTCGAATTGAGCCTAGGCCTCCTGGTTCCAGGTTTCATGACCATGTTTTCAATATATGTACATTCAGGAGTAATATGGTCAGGATAACGTTCATTTTTTAGCGTACACAGAAAGGCTCTTACAGTTTACAGCCGATTGCGAACGGATAAGCAGAACTTGTAATTTGTATAAATATTTTTACACAAATTATTTGACATAAGCAAGAATTGAACTCACGTGCCTTGCTTAGCAGACAAATAGCAGATACAAACGATTTAACCATTGCAGCTATAGGGTTGCATTCGTTATAACTAATATGTTATTATATTTTACAACCTCAGCAAATTCTCTGCTGAGTTTTCTGATAACGTTTAAACCTAGTTATAAAAGTGTAGGAGATTTTCACATAGCGGGAAAATCTAAATATTTGTTTTATCTCTGGAATAATATGGGAGATAATGAAACCATAAAAAGGACATTAAGGTTATTTTTCTATGCAACAAATACGTAATATTCCTTCAGGCTAAATAACACAAACCCATTTCCGTGTAAGCAAATCTAGTTCATCCTGCTAACAACATCATTTAGTATTATTTTCTCGTCCACTTCCCTGTGATTACATCTAGATACGACACCTAAAATGGCATATAATAAACAATTTATAATAACATCTACCGCAAATATCTCGTTATGTACTCTATAAACCTGACGTACAAACTTCAATTTCCTGTACACACATTTAAATAAAAAATTCACAAACAGATGACGCCACAGATTCTTGATTAATATTAATTATTAATACTCATATAGGGTTCTTTTATTTGGTCGTATTTTTTCAAATGACAAATTTTAATTGAAGTCTTGTCCATCTCTTGCAAATTATTATTTGAATTTTTTATTTTATAGGGTGTGTTTTTTATATACTTTGTTTATTTTTTCCACAAAGATAGGGTTGAAAATTACCAAATAAATTGAGAAACTGCTCTTTTCCACGCAATCGTAGCAAATTTTGGGGAGAAATAAATGAGATTTTTTATTACCAAACTCATAAGTGACATCATTAGTATATAATCTATGACATCATCCTTTCCTTTCCTGTAACAAACATGTATGAACTTGAAAATGCAATCATGTATGCTGCTACTTTTATTTGCATACAAGATAAGCATATTTGCGTTGACGTAGCAAATACGAAGAGTCGCTACGCGTACACACTCCTCTATAATGCATTACTCCATCCCGTGGAGTGGAAAAATTAGGTTTTATGACTGAATTTGTCGTTCCGTGTGTTATTATAAATAAATGTGTACTACACAATGTTTCAGAGTCATAAAAACAATGAGAAAATATGTTTAGTTTATATTTTGTTGTCGGTGGTGACAGAAATGCATAAAATATTATAGAGTGTATGGTTTTTGAGTGCCGATAATTTTAAAATTCCCGAGAATCGACACGTAATTTGACAAGTTTCGAGAATAGGGGATAGGCATGATTTTTTTAATTTTTTTTATATATTCCTCTTGTTGCATATAAACATAAAAAACAGTTTTTAATTTTATTTTTTTTAATTTGAAGGCTTAAAAAAATCTTAAATGTATGTAGCGCGCGAAAACGACGTGTGACGTCATACCCTTCTAACTGACACATGACACTACTAGTCTACCCAGCGTACATAGTTGGCGCTTTCCTTTTACCACTTTACTTAAGAAATCTAAGCTAAGCTAAGTTAATCTAAGTTGTAAGAGCGTTCCATTTATAAGACACTGGCTAAGATAAGCTAAGTTTTTTCCTCCCCCCTTTCCCTTGCTAAGATATTTGACTAACTTCTTAGCTTAGCCAAGCATTTTAACTTGTAAAAGGAAAGCAGCTAGTCTGTTGTGAACTTATTTGTTTGTATAACTTTTATAGGTTATGTAAAGTTAGAGTGATTTTAATTAAAATAAAGTTTAATTCTATAAAAACAATTTATACATGTTTACCGAATTAAATTTTATATTAAAATATATAAAATATGGAAGATCCAGGCCCCAGTACTTCGAAACATAGTCGAAAATATTATTAAGTACCAATGTGCACAAATAGTTCAATTAGAAATCCAAAAAAATAATTTATATCATTACCTGATGACGAAAAACAACAGAAAAGCTATGAGGCGAAATAAAACCGATATTTCAGAAAAAAGTAAATTTTATGTTTGTGAAGACCATTTTAATGTGAGTACATATATTTTATAAATTATTTTAATAATAAATGCGTGAAAAATTGTTTAAAAACAAATACAAAACTCTCAAACAATACAATATAAACACGTAAACATTATGTTTTGTCTGTATCTGTGACGCCAAACCCTCTCAGTCTCAGTCGTATCTACTCGGCAACCTTCGCGGCGTGGTCGGCTTATTTCAAATTTACATAATTTTAATTAAAAAATAATATTAATTAAAATGTGATTTTTATTGTGTTAGGTGACACAACTAACATTAAAATATCAAAAAAATGTAGTTTTAAGGAAATATAAATTTTATGCGTATCCCCTATTCCCGGAACTATCGAAAAATTATTTAATGATAAATTAAAATGAATCAGGGCCGGAAATAGACCTCATGGGCCCCTATGCAAAATATTTCTTGGGTTTTATGTTTTTACAAACGACCACTAGATGGCAATATTGAAATGTGTCATTACTATATTCGTAAAATTTCACATTTATTATTGTGAAATCAGTGGCAGCTTATAAATTGACCGAGTAGTTTGTTGGCAGTGAGTGAAAAACAAGTTTGTGTAAAGATGGATATTACTCGTGAAGGATTTCGTTGGATGATTTTTTACGATTTAAGTAACTCAACAACAATGCATAGGTTCGCTTCGTTCAACTTTTTGTAATGAAGTACCTTCAGAAAAGACTGTTAACAATTGGTTTGCAGAATTTCGTCGTGGTCGTGCTTCCGTCAGTGATGAATCTCGTGAAGGTCGACCAAAATCGGTTGTGATTCCAAGAAACATCGATGCTGTGCACAATATGATTGAAGAAGATCGGCATGTGATTTACCGTGAGATAGAGGCATCCTTTGGCATTTCACGAAATTTTCATTTCGCGGGACATAATTTTTTGTTTTCGCAACGGATTTCTTGCTATTCTGGCCTTAACAGATTTGATTGCTTGTGGCGTGCGTACTATTCTCGGGCGCCCGGATCTTTTTCGGTCTTTTATGTCCCCAGTTTCCTCAAACAATTTAATGCACCGATATACAAACATTCGATTAATGCCGAGCGGACGTAGCGTCTTAAAATATTTGATTTTTCCATCTTACATTTATAAAGCGCAATAACTGCAATTCAGTTTTCTTTGTCTGACCATTCCATGGTAACACACAACACAAAATCAAATTCTTTCCACAGTAAAGTAATTTATAGGTTAACTCACGATTACCAACTATCTAAATTTGGGTGCGCTCATTTGTATTATTTTTATTGGGTGCATTCATTATTGTAACTGTATTTATGTCCCTACTAGGTATATTATGTCCTCTAAATAAATATTTATACTATTTTAAAGTTGTAAAAGCACAGTCCTCTTATCAGCCGCAATAAGCTAAAAATAGTAACAAAGTTTTTATTAGCATCTTCAAAAAAGGTCCAATGTTTCCACCAGCCCAAATTGCACACCAGTGCAGGTAAAATAGTTTCGAAAATGATAGTTTTTATGAAAACTGCAGGTCTGTATCACATCATTGACTATTTTATTCTTTCGCCTTTAACATTTGTCAGTTCAGTACATTTTTCAAGGTCACCTTTTTGTTATGCGAGCTGCGTAAAATATTATTCATTACTTGATTTTCCAATCTCCTTTTCTTTTCTGTCGCGTTTCTTAAATGTTTGGGAAGGGTTATTAAAAGTGTCAGGCAGGGTGAAAAAAATCCATTTGATTAAATTAGCGTGATACTGTGCTGTAGAGCCAGCTGTCTGTTAGACGCCTCATTAAAACCTTTCTTTTGGCATAAAGATCTCCGGTAAAAGCTGTCTATTCACATTACATAGTTCATCAAACGTCTTGCTTGGAGCATCATGTGGTTGTCGCCCCGGCTAGCGGTTTGAGCCCTCACTAACAGGTTCAAGTATATTTTCATTAACAGTACCCGTGGGTATTATACTCTACTAATTAGTATTAACCGGCGCCCGTTCTTGCAACGCCGTCAACTCTACACTTAATTAGAAACATGGAACGTCGGGACGCCTAGTATCGCCGTTGAAAGTGCTAAGGAACGCGACGCCAACGAGTACATAAGAGTACACCTCCGTGACCTCACAGGAACTACACCAGACCTCTGATTATTTATTATCTTAGAATTATGATAAACAATGAGGTGCTGAATTCTTAGGAGCTGTTGTTTACTCAAGGAATATGAAAATGTTTTATAGAGAAGAAACAAAACACAATAAGTTCTAAAAGGAGCGTTTTATTCAAAATCATAAATGGTAGTGTAAGAAATTTAAAAAAAAAGATAATTAATAATACGTTGTTCTTAAATATATATTAAAAGGAACAATTTGGACAATGTACAGAGTGATTATTTAATGGCGAGACGACGTCACCGAATTTTACGTGCCTCCTAGCAGAATACTATCGGCCCAATTCTGTAAGCAAGTTACTACAAAAAAGTTACAATAAAAGTTGCTAAATACAAGGTCAGTAACTTTTTTAGCAACTTTCACGAAATCCGTATTCTGTAAGAAAAAAGTTACTATGAAATTAGTAACTAGTTGCTAAAAAAGTTATTATGGATAACAACTAACTGAAAGCAGTTGCTACACTTAGTAACTTCAAAATAACTTGTAAAAATCGTGAAAAATCGCAATTTTTCTGTTTAATAATGAATTATTTCAAGCATTTTACAATGAAGGGCAACATAGAGACAATAATTATAGAAGGATTTTTATTTTATTTTCTGTATAGCACAAAATTCTTCGAGTTCTTCATTTCAATTTCTATTTTTTTTTTTGTTTATTTACATTTGTTTTATAATAGTATAACAGTACAATATTTTTTAAATGTATTAACTACGACTGTCAATAGAAGCAATAGAAGCGCACACAAGGAGGTGGTCGACGAGTTCAGACCCCCTCCCCCAACGATTTGAAAAATCAAATACTTATTTAATAAAAACTAAACGATTGCAAATAAGAATCACCTTTTTTATTATTAAAAATTAAATTATAATCAAAATTAAATTAATATATAAACCCAGTCCTCTCCATAAAAACACAACAATACATTTGTATTATATTACAGATATTTTTTCGAAATGGACCCTTCTCAGATCAATGTTTTAAGTGCGCGCCTGTTCAATGGCTATCCGAACTTCTTTAACTGTATTCCACCCAATTCATTTAAATTTGGACTATAACTTGCACCACCACATAGAAAACAGTAACCACATAGCACATCACCACAGCACCACCACTCATTCCTGTCAATTATTTTTTAAACACTCGTATCACCGACCATGACCGGGTTATTTGCCAGGAAATTCAACAGAATTTCCATCTGTTTGCAATTCTTTTTCTGATTTTGTTTATAAAACATTTTTCGTTTAACCTCAGAAACTCACAACATAGCTGTCAAACTCAATTAAAAACGAATACCTCGCCTGCGCAGAACGTAATCTGCTTCTAGCTTCTCGGTTCATTGTAGCAACGTTACTATATATAACTTGTTATAAGAACGTTGCTTGTGCTTATGCTTGGAGAATACCAATTGTTTGGCGATTGATAAGAAAGTTACTATAAAAGTTATTTCGTAGCAACGTTACTCAGTAGCAACTAACCTAGTAACTTTTTACAGAATCGGGCCGTATCACTATAATAACCTAGAAGAAAATTTGATTATGAAGAAAAAAAAAAATTATGCGCATGCGCGCATAATCGCCTTCTACGATGTGTATGAAACGGCAAATTATTAAAACTTCCAGTGACGTCGTCTCGCCATTAAATAATCACTCCGTATATGTCCTTCGTCCTTTGGCTAAGGCAGTGTTTTCGAAAGGGTGTGCCGCGGCACATTAATGTGCTGCAAAATTTTCTACGTGTGCCCCAAAATCTTTAAAAAAATGATGTGAAGTGTGAATTTTCACACATTTCAGGGTTTCGCAGGTATATAATAAGTGAAGGCATGCTGAGTGTGTAGGACAAATTTTGCTTTGTAGTAATCACGGCAAAATGAATGGTATTTTTAAAATAATTTATCGTCTGTTAATCTAAGAGTTTTAAAAACAAATTTTATGTTAAAATGTTTTTTTGTTAATTTTAATTCGAGTACCTAATACCATTATTTAGGTTTCCAAACATGTGCAGTATTTTTTTAAATACCAAGGTTCATTAATATTTTGAAAATTGCACCTATGGCTTCCATTGGTTGTCATATGCTCCGCCCCTTTGGTTTCGTATACATGACACATAGAATAAAAATAAAATTCCAACATTTCAACTTGTTATTAAATTTACGCTCTTAAAAATTAAATGCAACATTTGCTAAAATATAACATTTACAAAATAATTTAAAGAAAATAAAAATGGGAAAAAAACAAAAACTAAAATTGTCTCCTCTGCCCGGGAGTGAACCCTAGAATTCTGGGTAGGAGCAAGCTAAACATTAAACCATGATACGTCTTCTAATCTAGTGTGTTACATAACTATAACTTTCGTAAATCGTCAACCAAAAAACACAAAAATGCGTTATTTTCCGAAAACATAATCTGATAAAAAAATTCCTGTTGCACAATTCCGGTTCACACCAATGTACATTACTTAGAATTTTTTCAGGTTTTTAGTTTAAACCATCTGGGCTTCAGGGTGTGGGACAATTCTTTTTTGAAAATATTTAGCAAAAATCGCATCAAAATAAGTCATTTTTCAAAAATAATATTTTGATCGTTAATCCATGTACTAAGGGCTTTCATTTGATACCTTACGCAGAATTTTTAAAAATATGTTTTTTTTTTTTCGATGAGCACATATTTGTTTATATTTTTAAGGGGATATGTTTTTTAGATGTTTTAGTATTTTTCATATGTGCGGGTCAAAGAGTTGTATCATGCCAAATTTCAACTCTCTAAGTTTAGCCGTTTGTCTACAATTTTTGCCGAACAAACATACAGACAGCCAGACGGAGAGATAGACAGACAGACAGACAGGCAGACAGACAGACAGACAGGCAGACAGACAGGCAGACAGGCAAGCAGGCAGGCCGGCAGGCAAGCCGGCAGGCAGACAGGCAGACAGGCAGATAGACCAACAGACAGACAGAGGACTGATGGGTTTTTTGGTCACACCTACAAAACCCTAAAAATTATCAAGCGTCGTTTTTATTTTAAAATTATTGTCTTAATATACGTACAATACCATTATAGACCGGGAGCTCATGACAGTTTTTGGTCTCCGATTTCATACAGCATGTCTTTTGGAGGAGAGAATATTTACCCTGTGACAACAAAAAAGGGATGGTACGAAACCCCTGCACGCTTTCCGGTCATAGGGAAAATTGCATTTCCACTTAAACACAAAATTTTTGTGCTTTTCTCTGATTTAATTTTTCTTGCCCTTTTGTCAAAAGAAAGTTATATCAAATTTAAAGTCTTTTAAATATATGTATGCGATTCGGAGGGTCCCAAAGGGCTCAAACGGTCATGTGATCTTGTAATAAAAAAATATGATTTTCCGCGTTTTCATACAGCATGCCTATAATATTACTTATCTTTATACAATAAGTTTATTAACAACGAAAACCAGTACACTATCAAACTTTATTTTAACAATATTTACTGTTCAATGTATACCATCACATCACAGCACTATAACACGGACAGGTCGCAACTGATTAGCTGATTCTTAATTAATGTCTTATCTCTTATCTCATTAAAAAGTATCTTAATCCTTTTGATTGTATTAATAATCTTTCGGTTCTAACTCCTCGATCTAACTCCTTAATATTTACACAGTTCACATATTTGTAGTGTACGTGATATTTCTTTTTAGGGTTTTGTAGGTATGACCAAAAAACCCTTATACCGTCATTTTGTCGTCTGTCTGTCTGTCTGTCTGTCGAACCTAGAGAGTTGAAATTTGGCATGCTTATACAACTCTTTGACCCGCACATACGAAAAATACTAAAACATCTAAAAAACATACCCCCCTAAAAATATAAACAAATATGTCCTCATCGAAAACAAAAATATTTTTTTTAAATTCTGAGGAGGGTGTCAAATGAAAGCCCTTAGTGCGTGGATTAACGAGCAACATTTTATTTTTGCAAAATAAATTATTCTGACGCGATTTTTGCCAAAATTGTGCAAAAAAATTTTTGTACCCACACCCTGTAGCCCAGATGGTTTAAACTAAAAATCTAAAAAAAATCTAAGTAATGTATATTGGTGTGAACCGAAATAGTACAACAGGAATTTTTGATCAGATTATGTTTTCGGAAAATAACGCATTTTTTGTGGTTTTTGGTTCACAAAGTACAAAAGTTATACCAATGTAAGACACTCACACGCAAGGCGTGCGATAGCGTAATAGGTTAGAGCACTGGTGTCGTAAGCTAAAATTCGCTGGAAAACGAAGGGTTTCGAGTTCGAGTACGGAGTGAATTTTATTTTTTCTGTTTTTTTGTTTTGCATTTTTATTATGTTGAAATTATTTTGTAAAAATTCTAGTTATATTTTGACAAATGTTGTATTTAATTTTTAAGAGCGTAAATTGAATAACCATCTTATTATATGATTAACAGACGATAAATTATTTTAAAAATATCGTTCATTTTGCCGTGATTACTACAAAGTAAAATTTGTCCTTCACACTCAGCATACCGCCTTCACTTATTATATACCTGCAAAACCCTGAAATATGTGAATATTCACACTTCACATCATTTTTTTTAACATAAAATACTTGTAAAAAACATATCTGATAATTATTTTACATGACAAAAATTCTCTTAAAAACATATTTTTTAAATTAGTCTAAAATTCAATGCTACAAAGTTCGGATTTAAAAAAACAGTCTTTAGTAATTGGATCTGGCTGTTAGGTTGGAGTCTCTTTGTTCGTTGTGACGTGAGCGTGCAAATTGGCCTGTTACTAAGGCGCGAAAACATTTGAATGGGAAAACGAAACAATGTAGTTATTACCGAGTTTTTATTTCGCGGAAATTATCCGAGAACGCTTTGATTCTTGAAGAGACTCACAAAAAGGGTATTATCATAAGAAAAGATGGCCAATTTAAAACAACCCTCTCACGGAGACATGGACGGAGATAATAGGGTTAAATCAGAAGACATTTTTTTAAAGAAAATATATAGATTGATTGCGGATAAATTTAAGATGGTAAGATGGTTTTATTTGTTTCGGGATTGCTTTTAGAAATTTGAAAACCTAATTATTAAAAATCATTATAGTTGCAGGTATACCAAATATATAGGAATATATAGGTAAAATATGTATACCAAACCCTCAAGTTCAGGACGTACTTTAAATTTCTTATCAGAACATCCATATAAACAAAAAATTGCCATTATAAAATCATGTAAACATAAAATACTCAGTTTGAGTGACCCTAAATTCCATAGGGAAAATTTTAAAAAGCCACTGACAATCTAATTATTCATAACTACCCTAGAAATATCATTAATAGAATTTTTTATAACAATCCCAATAATCCCACCAATAATAAATCAACACTGATTGTTCGTATTTAAAATTTCCACATATCAAAAATATTTCATTTAAAATTGCCAAACTTTTTAAACCCTATAATATAAAATTAGCATTCTATAATCTTAAAACTATTAATCAGCTCCACTCAAAAATTAAACAACCTACTGAATTTAATAAAATGTCGTCAGTAGTCTATCACATTCCCTGTGGAGGATGTGATTTAAGCTATGTTGGACAGACTAAACAATATCTTAAAAACCGAGTATATCAACATAAAAATAGTTGTCAGGATAAATTTAAAAATAAAAAAGAAAACACGGCACTCAGTACCCATTTCTTCACCACTAACCACAATTTTAATTTTGAACAAACTAAAATCTTAGATAAAGTAGACAATCTCAGTAAAAGGTTGATTACTGAGAGCATACATATAATTCAGAACCCTAAATTAGTTAACTTTAAAACTGACTGTGATAATATAAGCGCCATCTATTGTAATATATTAAAAAAATTCTAAATCTAACATATTTCACCAAATAATCAAATTCTAGTTTATTAATAGATAGCGTTACTTACTGGTTGCAACCATCTCAAATCCTTTTTCAAATTCATACGTGGCTTATTCATATGTTTATCTCTGAGTTCAATAACAGGACAATATGATGTGTTCGTTATTAATTTTAAAATTGTTATTTTATATCGTGACTATTAACTAAGGTAATGTAAATTTAACATTGTTTTTTATTCTTTAACTCATATTTGATATGTTTTTATTATTTAATAATTATTTTATGTTATATTTTAAATTCCGACAATTTTGTAATGCTTATTTTAACTACTTGACTTGTTAAATATGAACACTATCATACTTTTATACATGTAAACTTACCAATTTAATAATTCTATTTTTCTATATATCTTTGTAGCTCTGATGAAGATTTAAATTAAAATCGAAACGTTAGCGAAGTTAATAAATTTGTTTTTATTTTCTGACTGGTCCGAATCCCATTACCTTCAACTATAATTACTAACTTACGGACGTAACTCATCTAATCAAGATTAAAAATCATGTAAGTCGTCAATGAACATAGAAAAAAGTAGAAGGTAGTATCAAACAGAAACATATGTTAAGAAAAAATGAAAATATAAAGGAGAATTTACACTCTACACTTTGAATATGCATCGTGGATGATTCCTCTAAAATGAAAGGTGTAAAAATTGTTTTCATGTGCGTAAAATCCAAAGAAACCAATGAACAAAGTAGAGCCAATTTCTAGTTTTCAAGAATTAAATGAATGATTCTAGGCTAGGACCCAGGAGAACGGCTTACGGGCTTGATCTCCCCCGCCAGGATTTCAAAAATCACGTAGTTTTAGTATTTTTAAGAAAAATACTTGAATTCTAGAGGTGATTTTTTTTAGTCATTACTCGTATTTCGGAAGAGTTTACCTTGTTTTTGTATATGTCAAAACCTGTATTTTGGAAAATAAAGTGCTTTCAACCAGACAATTTCGTATTCTGAGACACCAACCCCTTGCCTCAGATTTCCTGGGTGAGTGCCTAGATGATTCATCCGTAGTGAAGCAGTAGTGACAAGTCTAAACTTGTGTTTTATTAAGTACGGTCCTGTAAGTGAGTTTATACTTTCAAATAATTGGGCATCATGATAAATTATGGAAATCTGATACAGCAGGAAATTATAAGCAGAATTAAAACTTCTAATGTATCGTATTTTGCACTTGGTCCCATCTTGAAAACGAATCTCCTGTCTAAGAAAGTTAAGATTAAGATATACCAAACTATAGTACGTTCCATAATTTTTTATAGTTCCGAAACATGGACCTTAACAAAGCTAGATCGACAACAACTCGAGCTATTTTCTAAAATAGAATATTACGCTGAATCTTTGGACCCAATCAAATTAATGGTGAATGGAGAATCTGTAAGAACAAAGATATTCGAGATCTGTACTCAAGGCCGAGTATCACAAAAGAACTGAGAATCAGACAATTACAGTAGATAGGACACATAACGAGGATGAGGGAGGACAAAATGGTTAGGAGGATATGAAAGGGTAGAATATTACGCTGAATCATTGGTCCCATTCAAATTAATGGTGAATGGAAAATCCGTAAGATCGCAGAAATTCGAGATATACTCAAGGCCGAGTATCACAGACGTACTGAGAGGTAGACGATTACAATGGATAAGATACGTGACGAGGACGAGGGAGGACAGAATGCTTAAGGGGATACGGGATGGAAGGTTCAATTCCCGTCGACTAGTGTGAAGACCTAGCAAGATATGGAGAAATATTATAGCAAGATATATTGATATACAGGACACATAGAAAGACCTGTCATTTAACAGATCAAGATGGAGGAGTTATGTGACTGAGGCCAAAAGTCAACCCGACTGATACATCTTCTGGAAAATTCTGCGTTCTTATTTAAAGATTCCGAACGCGTTACAATATTGTTTTGCTGACTAACATGTATTTAATTGTAGCAAAGTTTAAAAATGTCTTTACCGTGAGAAGATGAGTATATGGAAAAAATTTTAGAGAAATTAATTAAATCGAAATCATGAAACAAGTTTCACTCTGGTCTTAAGAAGGTGTCGGCGTTCTATATCAAAGTAAAAATTTTTAAGAGAAAATTAAACTGAGTTCCTCTCATTCTTAAATAGCAATATGTATCTTCCGAGCAAGCTCCACTAGTAGTTGTGTCGATACTCGCAATTGTTCTCACCTTCGAATTCAAGGTTTCAGACACCAAGGTTTCACCAAGTTTCTCTTTTCAAATATTTTCCGACATTCTCCTGCAAGAGCTAAAGTTCAATTAACACAATCCCAATACGCACATGTCGACGACTGAAATCGCCGATATTTTGAAAACTAGTGAAATGATTCAACCATTGAATGGTATGAATCCTTCGGCTTTCATCTTTCATATTCACTGCAGATGGTTCATCCGCAAATTAAAGAGGAATAAGCGAATAGCTGTTACGAAATAGACAAGTTGAAATCGGAGGACGCCGTAGAACGTCGTAAGCAGGCTATATTAATAATAATAAATAAATAATTAAATAAAATATTTGTCGTATACTGCACCGCATGTATCATCAATTTTAATAATTTATTTTTAGGGTTTTGTAGGTATGACCAAAAAACCCTTATACCGTCATTTTGTCGTCTGTCTGTCTGTCTGTCTGTCTGTCTGTCTGTCTGTCTGTCTGTCTGTCTGTCTGTCTGTCTGTCTGTCTGTCTGTCTGTTCGGTAAAAATTGTAGCCAAACGGTTAAACCTAGAGAGTTGAAATTTGGCATGCTTATACAACTCTTTGACCCGCACATAGGAAAAATATTAAACATCTAAAAAACATATCCCCCTAAAAATATAAACAAATTTGTGCTCATCGAAAAAAAAAATATTTTTTTATAATTCTGAGTAGGGTATCAAATGAAAGCCCTTGGTATGTGGATTAACGATCAAATTTTTATTTTTGCAAAATAAATTATTTTGAAGCGATTTTTGCCAAAATTGTGCAAAAATTTTTTTGTCCCACACCCTGTAGCCCAGATGGTTTAAACTAAAAATCTGAAAAAATTCTAAGTAATGTACATTGGTGTGAACCAGAATAGTACAACAGGAATTTTTGATCAGATTAGGTTTTTGGAAAAAAACGCATTTTTTGTGATTTTTGGCTAATAATGTACACAAGTTATAGCTTTGTAACACGCCACACTGGAACGTGTGTTGCTGGTGTAGTGGTATTTGACGCTGATTTTTCAACCAAGTAACCCGATCCGAAAGGGATCGAATCCTGTGAGAAGAGACTATATTATTTTTTGTTTTTTTTTTTAAATTTTTATATTGTTTAAATTATTTTTTCAAAATTCCAGTTATATTTTGGCAAATGTTGCATTTAATTTTTAAAAGCGTAAATTTAATAGCCAGTGGAAATTGTTTAAATCATAATTTAATTCTGCTTCAATGTACACGAAATCAGAGGAGCGGAACTTATAACAACCAATGGAAGCCATAGGCGCAATTTTTAAAATTCTTAATGAATCTTGCTATATAAAAAAAAAAAAAAAAAATACTGCACATATTTAGAAACCTAAATAATGGTATTAGGCGCTCGAATTAAAATTAACAAAAAAAAAAAATTAATATAAAATTTGTTTTCGCATCCAAAATAATCATCATTCACTTACTAAATACCTGCAAAACCCTGAAATGTGTGAAAATTCACACTTCACATCAATTTTTTATATATAATTCTCCGTCACTGGATGATGCTTGTAATGGGAGAGATGTCGTTGGATGTAGCAATTTTGAGATTTTCGGACGTTTATATGCTATTGGCGGCGTTTCCAGAGACGACGCAATGAAACAAAATGATTCTCTTATAAAGGAAAGACACTTCTGCCATTATAATGAATATGTAATGTCGCATTATAGAAAAACCACTCAATACAACCATCCACAATGGGGTCAAATTTAAGAGGTTTTTCGTGACGCATAGGTTTAAACTATTTATAATCAAACAGAAACATGGCTTGAATTTGTGTTCTTTATCAATTTATTTTTACAAATTTCACTGTAGCATATTGTTCTTAATAATGGTGTTAAGATTTTACGCTTAATTTCTTCAGATATTTTTCTATTTTATTACTCTTGTCGTCTATTTATTATTTTCTGTGTGATTGTTTGCAACACAATATTTTACAGTGCCATAGTTTTTCTACCTTGCGTGCATTGTTCTGGGTTTATTTTCTTTATAGCAGTGTTTCTCAAAGTTATGGCATTTGCGTTCCACTTGAAAACATATAATAATGTAATAATAATAATAATATACTATATTAATTATAGTTGAAGGTAATGGGATTCGGACCAGTCAGAAAATAAAAACCAATTTATTAACTTCGCTAACGTTTCGATTTTAATTTAAATCTTCATCAGAGCTACAAAGATATATAAAAATATAGAATTATTAAATTGGTAAGTTTACATGTATAAAATTATGATAGTGTTCAAATTTAACAAGTCAAGTAGTTAAAATAAGCATTACAAAATTGTCGGAATTTAAAATATAACATAAAATAATTATTAAATAATAAAAACATATCAAATATGAGTTAAAGAATAAAAAACAATGTTAAATTTACAATACCTTAGTTAATAGTCACGATATAAAATAACAATTTTCAAAATTAATAAAAAACACATAATATTGTCCGGTTATTGAACTCAGAGATAAGCATATGAATAAGCCACGTATGAATTTGAAAAAGGGTTTGAGATGGTTGAAACAAGTAAGTAACGCTATCTATTAATAAATTAGAATTTGATTATTAGGTGAAATATGTTAGATTTAGAATAGATTTAGATTTTTAATATATTACAATAGATGGCGCTTATATTATCACCGTCGGTTTTAAAGTTAACTAATTTAGGGTTCTGAATTATATGTATGCTCTCAGTAATCAACCTTTTACTGAGATTGTCTACTTTATCTAAGATTTTAGTTTGTTCAAAATTAAAATTGTGATTAGTGGTGAAGAAATGGGTACCGAGTGCCTTGTTTTCTTTTTTATTTTTAAATTTATCCTGACAGCTATTTTTATGTTGATATACTCGGTTTTTAAGATATTGTTTAGTCTGTCCAACATAGCCTAAATCACATCCTCCACCCTCTAATCAAGATACTATATTAAGTTCGACAAATACAAAATGTACATAAAACCATGTCAACAGAAATATACAAAATAAGCTGCACAAAATTACACAAAATTGCAGCTATGCATATCATCATTTATAAATTCTTGTACCTAAACTATAATACGTTTTCTCCATTTAAAATTTGAAAACAGATTTATTTAATTTTTGATGATTCAGTTTTCTGATATGTTACCTCTACATTTGTTAAATACTGAAACACCTATAAAAGAAGGAAATGACTTCGAAACAGTTAATCTAATTTTCGATAGACGCAAATCAAATTTGGCTCTGGTATTATAATTGTGGAGGTCGTTTCCGCTATTGAACAAATATCCATTTTCTTTTATAAATAACTAAAGTTGTTGAATATATATACACGGAAAACTTAATATACCCAGCTCTTTAACAAGTTGTCTACAATTCGATCTTCTTGCAACCCCACCAAGTATTCTTATTGCACCTTTCTGTGTTCTGAAAATTCTAGTAGCATATGTAGAATTGCCCCACAGAATAACGCCATATTGAATAACTGACAGGATGTATGCAAAATACACTATTTTTGCTGTATGTAGAGATAGATATCTCTTGATTTTCTAGAGAATAAAGTTATAAGTATTAATTTTGTCAGCCACATATTTGAACTGCTCTTTCCAATTTAATTGTGCGTCTAACACAAATCCTTAAAATTTAGCATGTTGAATATGGTACAGATCATCATTGTGTAATATTCTGTTTAGACTGAAAACTAAATGGAAAGTTTTATCTGCGTTAAGTTGAAGCTTATTCTCATTAAACCATAAAACTGTAGCCATAGTAGCTGTGGATCTTTAACCTTATTATGATCAACACCGCTATTAATAAAATTAGTATCATCGATATACATAACGGTACTAGCATTTACGTTTTCTGGAAGGTCATTTATAAGCAGTAAAAATAACAACGGTCCAATTACCGTCCCCTGAGCTACGCCTATATTAAGAGTAAGTGTGTTAGACATGATTTCATTATAAAACACAACCTGTTTTCTATCTAATAGATAGGATTTTATTAAATTTAAGGTGATGCCACGCAATCCATAGCGCACGATTTTGCAAGTCATAATGATTGACACAATCGAGTGATTTTGTGAGGTCACAAAAAGTTACACAAACATGAAGACCATTCTCAAGTGCTTTAACAACATCAGACAATAATTCATTGGCTGCTTTTGTCGTGGACCGCGTAGATCTAAAACCATATTGATGATCTAATAACAAATAATTTTTTTCTAAAAAATTTACCAGTCTATTTTTCAAATAAATCTCTAAAATTTTTGACAAAAATAGGTTTCAACGCAGTAGGCCTATAATTTGAAGAATTATTGATGTCTCCTTTTTTAAATATAGGACAGTTTAAGTATTGAAGAAAATATCCCACTATCAAATGCACAATTTATAATATTAACAAATGGATCCGTCTGTCCGATCTGTCTGTCTGTCTGTCTGTATGTTCGGTAAATAATGTAGCCAAACAGCTGAACCTAGAGAGTTTAGTTAGAAATTTGGCATGCTTATACTCTTTGACCCTCACATAGGAAAAATACTAAAACATCTAAAAACCATATCCCCCTAAAAATATAAACAAATATGTGTTCATCGAAAACAAAAATATATTTTTTAAAAATTCTGAGTAAAGTATCAAATGAAAGCTCTTGGTACGTGGATTAAAGATCAAATTTTTATTTTTGCAAAATAAATTATTTTGAAGCGATTTTTTGAAATGTGCATAAAAATATTTGTCCCACACCCTGAGGCCAGAGTTGGGCATTATTTAACTAAAATTTCAATCAACTAAAAATTTGAATGAAAATGTAATCAAACTAAATTAATCATCTTGTATTCAATCAATAATGGATGTAATCATAAATCCTTAACTAAATGACAATCATTAGTTTCAAATCATTAGTTTTTAATCATATTGTGATATTTTGACAGAAATTTTTTATTCGCTTCGATCAATTTATATATAATATTCCAATACTTTTATATAATATATATTATATATTATATATATCTACACACAAAATACCAAAATATACCAAAATAACATAAACACGCACGCGTGGTAGGGTGCATATGCATGTGCAGGTGCATATGCGTGTGCAGGGTCGGCCTTAGCAAGTCTGGCGCCCCGGGCGAGATTTTTTTGCCGCCCTCATAAAAAAAATAAGAAGAAAACTTAAGAAGGTCTTCACCCCGCAGATCCAAGTGAAGAGCAAAATAAAAAAGGAAAAAGTCCTCACCGCCCAAATCCAAGTGCAGAGCCAAAAAAAAAAAGGTCCCCACCTCCCAAATCCAAGTGAAGAGCAAAAAAAAGGTCCTCACCTCCCAAATCCAAGTGAAGAGCAAAAAAAAGGTCCTCACTTTTAAAATACAAGTGATGACCTGACCGTCCGCCGCCCTTCCTGGCCTGGCGTACCGGGGCGGTCGACCGACCCCCCCCCCCCCCAAGGCCGCTTCTGTGCGTGTATGTGAATTTCATTTTAGATTTCTAATATTCATTGGGGAAATATAATGGAAAGGGGAAAATAAAACATTGTTGACTATAAACCATTTATTAATGTTATAGTGAAGTTTATATTGTTAAATTAAATTTAAATTATTATTTATTTTAACTTAAATATGAGTAAAAGATATAATCAAATTAAAACGAAACAAATTATATTTTTCATCCTACATAATATTTGTAATCCTACAAAACAAAAGATAACCAACATATAATCCATTCACGATGTTTAAAAAATACTGTAAATTTTTTATCCAATATATTTTAATGTATGTTATCTGAACATAAAAAATATACAAATAAAAGAAGAATTTCATTATTTTATAATTTAAAATTTTATGAAAACAAAAAAATACAAAAAATCATGGACTACTCTGATGAAGAAATATCGCGAATGGATTATTCTTCTAGTTTTCAGTTTCTAAATTATTTAAATATTTTTTATGTTAGCCTTTAGTACAACTCTTTTTTCAAATGTAAAATCTGAAAGTCTGGATGATTTTGGCAGATTTGTCATGGTCGCATATGAAAAGAGTCTTTCCACTGGAGCAGAAGACGGAAGTGGTGTATTATATTTAATAAATACTTTTTTAATCTCCGGATATCTTTCAAGAATATCTAGTCTTTGGTCTTCGTCGCCTAAATAATGTAAAACCTGTAGCTCCGCCTTAGATAATAATTGTGAGGAATGCCTCGTTTTAGGAGTACCGAAATCAAACAAATTATCCTCGTGTGCTAGAGCCTCTGTATCGTTATTTTTTGAACTCCCTGAAGTAATTTCTACTACAGTTGCCTGTTTGAAATGACTTAACAGCTGTTCGTGGTAAAAAGATTCCACACAAGGAAACCATCTATTTTTAAATCGTGGGTAGGATAAGGCTGCGATAACAGCATTTTTTGATTCAACAGTATTAAAATTAAAAAATCCATTGAATCTTGTCTCAACACTATTGAGCAATGCTTCTTGAAGAGCTTTGCAATAAGTAAACTCACGTTCTGCTAAGATTCGGAGCTTTCGTCGTAGGGCTAACAAACATGGAAGAACAATTCCATAATAGGTGTTAGTTTCACCTTGTAATAAATCTAATGCTTCTGCTACCGGCGCTATACAGACCAAATGCTCTTCTAGATATAAAAATTCTTGTTCTTTAATCATATTTTTAATATTTAAAGTCTTAAAGAGTTGAGGGCATTTTTCTTTTATACCTAAAATCTGTTTGAGAGCATCGTACATACTGTTCCACCTTGTCTCTCCAGGCTTACTAAGTGTATGACCTAACAAATTCTCAATAATTTCAGCCGATTTTGGCCGTCCTGCTGCTTTCCAAAGAGCATTACATTTGGTCATAACTTGGCTGTGCATAACTGATAATTCCGATGTCTCTCGTAAAACTCTGGTTGCATCAGTACTAGCACAGAGAGAAAGAGTGTGTGCACAACACCTTAAATGTGTTGGTAATATATGTTCAAAATTTGACAGATTACTGTTTCTATACCGAGCTAAAGGTTCTTCGTCATCACTGTCAGTGTATGGATCTGAATCAGATTCTTCTTCAGTGCCATCACCTAAGTCATAGAGCTTTTCAGAGAAGTCTATACGTTTTTGTTTTACGCCATACATTTTGAAAGCCTTTACGAAATTACTTCCATTATCTGTAATAGTTGCCACTATTTTGGAGGAAGTAAGGCCAAAATCTGAATGTATTTCGTGTAGTAAGTCTGATATTCTATCAAAAGTATGAGCACTTCGAAATCTTCGGCAAGCTAGCGCTACAGATTTTCTATCTAAAGATGTTGTAATCCAGTGAGCCGTTACACCTAAAAAGCTTCTTCTTTTAGCTGACCAAATGTCAGCAGTAGTACATACAAATGGTACGTGCTCTAAATTTTCCCTAATCTCGGACATTTGTTTTTGGAACAATGCATCAATATTACGACCTAAAGAACGGCGGCTTAATATTGTTAGTCCTCGTTCGGATATATTAAAATTTTCGAAAATTGCTCTAAAATATGGATCCTCTACCGATCTTAAAGGAATCATTGAATGAATTACATATTTGGTAATGTCTTCTTCAAATTTTTGTTGTGACAATGCTCCGGTTCTAATTGTTCGTGTATTATGAGAAATAATTGTTTGTCTACCTTTAGAATCGATGTGTTTCTTAAATGCAGTGAAGGCATCGTTTCCGTGTCGTCTTTTAAGATGAGAAATAAAATTGGATGAACTATTCTTATATCCTTTAATTTCAACAATATTAGGTTCGCATTGAACGCACTGACCAATAACCTTATTTTGGTCTATACAGCTTTTTTCGGCTACATATTTAAAAAATGTACCATCTACGGTTTTAGATTTAAATAAAAAATTTCTTCTGTTAACATCATTGGCCGACTGAGAAGTGTTTGAAGATCCTGATGCTTCATATATTGAAAGAGTCGATGCACCAAAACTTTCACGTGTATCGTTGTCACTCATGTTGCGGAAGAAATACAAAAATATAATTGTAAAATTAATTTATCACTGAAATATGTCACTAAATAAATCTGCGTCAAATATCTACAGTGTTCAAATACTAAATGCCAATGAACAGTAAGAGTTAAAAAATCAAATCTCAATCAAGATTTTAGTTTCAATCATAACTAAAAATTCAATCATGATAATGAGTAAATATTTAATTTAGTTACAAATGTGATTAACTGCACTATGATTGATGTACGTTATCATTAATCAGGTCTTGTAATTAAATTTTTAATCTCAATCGTTAATCATTAGTTTGATTGCAATTTGCCCAACTCTGCCTGAGGCCCAGATGGTTTAAACTAAAAATCTGAAAAAATTCTAAGTAATGTACATTGGTGTGAACCGGAATAGTACAACAGGAATTTTTGATCAGATTATGTTTTCGGAAAATAACGCATTTTTTTGTGTTTTTAATTAAAATATGTTAAATATTTAATTCGCTATGTAACGCTATGTAACACAGTAGATAAGTAAGCGCTCGTAGCGTAGTGCGTTGAGTCGTCGCTTCGTAATTTGTAAACTAGAGTTCGATTCCTGTCAATTTTAGTGTTTCTGTTTTTTTTTGCATTTTTATTTTGTTTAAATTATTTTGTCAAAATTTTAGTTATATTTTGGTAATTTTGCATTTAATTTTTAAAAGTGTAAATTATTTTGAAGCGATTTTTTGAAATGTGCATAAAAATATTTGTCCCACACCCTGAGGCCCATATGGTTTAAACTAAAAATCTGAAAAAATTCTAAGTAATGTACATTGGTGTGAACCGGAATAGTACAACAGGAATTTTTGATCAGATTATGTTTTTGGAAAAAAAACATTTATGTGTTTTTTTGCTAATAATGTTGAAAACTTATAGTTATATAACAAGCTAAACTATAAGGTGTATCCTGGTGTAGCGGCTACGATACTGGCATCGTGCCCAAGTAAATGAGTTCGATTCCTACGAGAAGAGACAATATTATTTTTTGGTTTTTTTTTTTGATTTTTATTTTGTTTAAATTATTTTTTCAAAATTCTAGTTATATTTTGTACCATATCATCTTAATTTTATATTAGAGTGTAGCCGATGGAGAACATTTGGTCACAAAAATTCTGGTAACAAGATGAGAATATGAAGAAGCAAAGTGAGTTATTAGGTTAGTTTAATGACATTACAGACTAAGCCGGGAGCTCTTGCCTCCCCCACCCCCCAACCATTCGCCACTGAGTACTACTACTCTAAATTATGGTGTCAGCGCTTTCCCTATTTTATTTTTATTATTTAATTTTTATCGCTGTGTTCTCTGTGAACAATTTATGTGTATTGTGTATGTTTTAAGAGTGTCCAGCGTGTGGGTATTTTTCGTAGCGTATCGCAGTAAAATACGTAAGAGTTTACATTGCATAATTCACTGTCCGTCGCAGCTTCAGCGTATCTACTTTGATCAATTATTCAAAATTTCCACTCACTTTGTAAGTCTGCTTGTTCATTTATTCATACCAGTTTCGCTGTGAAGACAGCAATAGTCTTTCGATGTATAGTATCACGTTCTGTACAGAGATGTCACTACGCTCTGTTACATAGTCTCTTCTTTATGTTGCGGTATGGTTACATTGACAATTGTGTTACAATGACATATAAAAGAGATGTCAAGTTTTATATGCTGAGAGCGGATTCAAATTGGAAAATCGACCTGGGGTTGTCTCTTCAGTTTCCTCCAGACTTCAAACATTTTTATATGATAAAGAATAACTCTTGTTTATATAAAGATTTGACAAATTTTATACTTTTCTTTGATGATTTGAGGTGATAAAAATTGTTTATTTCATGTCTTTTATTTGAAAACTAGTAATGAAAATTAATACCTACAAACTTGAAGAATTTGACATGAACAGTTGCTATAATAACAATAATGATAATAATAATGAGTGATGTATAGGGCAAATGCACATCAGAATAAAATAGTCTAATGTCAAGAAGTAATTATGTCTCAATTTGAAGAGGGGGTCTACTGCAAAAATACATATGAATGAAATGTCATTGTAGGCTCATTTATTTGAATATAATATTAGTATTAATTGGAGGATACCCTAGATCAGTGGTACTCAACCTGGTCCCTCTAGTGGGCGGTAGGAATTTTTTGGTGGGCGGTAGAGGTTTTGCCCAATGCTGGCTACTTTCCGTTTTTTTAAAATTTAATTGACGTTTTAAAGTTGTAAGTAGTAGTGCGTTGTTTTATAAAGATTTTTGCAGCTAAATTTTGCGAAAGTATTTGGTAAGTTATTATTATTATACAACAGGTGGGCGGTATGAAAATTTTTCTACCAATAGAGATGCTAAAGTGGGCGGTAGGTATGAAAAGATTGAGTACCCCTGCCCTAGATGGAAACGTGTATCTGAGATACACGAAGAATTGAATATAATATATATATTAAAGATTATATAACATATCTTACCAAACGATTCTTCGATAGGTGTAATCTAAATAGTAATAATTTAATAAACAAATTGGGTGATTATACTTTAGAAAATTTAAGTTATGAAAAATACAAACATAAGCGTATAAAGCATATACTGTTGTAAATAGATTCAATTAAAAGTGTTTAGGGTTTTTGCTTTTTTTTTCCCTTAAATAATTTTTTTTGTCAGTTTAATGATTTATATATATGCCTCTATAGGGAAAACTATATATTTAATTCTAAGAATACATAGTAAATTTATTGATATATGTATGCATTCTAATTTGTAAAAAAAAAAATGTTTTATTGTACTACTTTGCAAAGCAATCAATATTTTATATATATATATATATATATATATATATATAATATTAGTATACGAGAGCCATGTTTTAAATAAAAACCGTTCTGGTTTAAAAGTAAACACAAAAAATCAGCTAAGGCCACTACAGGATCGACCGCCATAACAAAGTACTTGTTTAATTTATGCTGCTTTATCAAAACATGTCTCAAATAAAAGCTGTTTGTTATTGCTTTGATAGAAACTCTTGTTATTTTATTTTTTTTTTTTTCGAAATATTTCTCTGTTGTGACATATTCGCAAAAATCTTAAAATCAACACGAGTAAACTCCCATTTCTAGATAACCAATTTTTACCAAAAGTTGATCAACTCGTGCCATCAAAAGCTTAAATATGAAGTTTCATAAAAATCCTTTTAGCCAAATTTGCTCTGCACGTGTACAGGGACCGATAGACAGACAAATATACAGACAGACAGACAAATGGACAGACAGATAGACTGACAGATATCATGCTAAAAATAGTCTAAACGTTATGTAGGGACCTCAATTCGTGGAGATCCATCGAAATCTCGAAATGTCAAAATCGGTATGATCACAATACCTCCCTTATACCATATATGTTGGCGGTTGGTAAAAAGAAATTATGAGAGGTGATAATGCATTCGGTATAGCGAACAGTAAATGTTAGTTTATTTTATTATTATTTATAAATTGTAATTATTATTATTAGTTTATAACGCTCTACAGCGTCCTCCGATTTCCACTATTTTCCGTTCTAAAATAGTTTTACCCCATTTCTCTTTGAATCTTCTCATTCCGGATTCCTTCTAGCCAGCTTTTTCTAGGCCTTCCATCTCTTTATGTCTATGATAAAAATTTCGTTAACTTGTGACCTACCTAAAACATAGAATTCGACGTCGAGAACAATTGGGCGTATCGACAAAAATACTAGTGGAACTTGCTGAAAAAGATTCTAATAGCTACAGGAATCATTTAAGAGTGAGTGAAGCTCAATTAGATTTTTCTTACAGAAAGTTAGTCCTTTGATACAGAGGTTGATCACAATACCTCTCTTATAAATGTTGGCGGTCTTATATATGTGGAACGTGTTTTTTGCTGTGTTGATATATTTTGCACACATATCCGGACGTTGATTGTTCCAGTGCAGAGCATGCGGCAAGTTGGCACATTGTTCTTGTGCTGTAGACGATGATAACGATGAGGAATGCACTCAGCTAAATTCTGCGCCAGATTTTAGCTGATTGCCCATTATACCACGCCCTTGCTCATTCTGCCCCGACACTGGGGCAATATGAGCACAAGGAAGCTTTTTTTTATATCGTCATAACTTTTATTTTTGTATTTTTTCACTGTCTGTAATAATTAAACAATAAATCATCTTACGAATAAAATCATCTTTCAAGTTGCCTGTTATGGGGCTTCCCCTATGCTCAAAATTAGTTTCACGAAAAATAGGGCTTAATTCCTAAATATGAAAATATAATTAAAAATTTTGTTTTCCATAATACATATTTTAAAGTCGATCTGGAGACACACTGTTTATTCACTGTTGAAAAAAATCTATATATTGTAACCATTTCGTTGTAACCATTTATTTAGCTACTTTTCATAATCATTTATTCATTTGTTTTCTTTTTCATTTGTTTCAGTACGTGACGTTGTATCGTTGTGGTTTAAATTAAAACTACAGACGTCAGGGCAAGCCCCGTTCGTTCATTTGTCTGACTCATTGTTTGTGCTACATCGTTTGTTTCACTAATTTGATCACTGGTCTATTTTGTAAAAATCAAGAAAAGTCATTTGTAGATGCCGTTACTGAGATTGGAAAGAGAATACTGAACGAGGTGAAGCAATCTCAGCTAGATTCTTGAATGGGGGAAAATGGAAAAGGTTCACGAGAATGTTTTCTGCAACAGATGGGGTTTATCTTAAATTAATTTTGGGTGTTTTGATACAAAAGTGCAATGGAAATAATGTAAATAAACAGTTTTAACACAACTCTGGTTGTAGTTTGACCTAGCTACAAAATCATTACATTATGCGAGTTTTGTATGTGTTAATAAAACAAAGTCGTAATATTAATAACCAATTACAATGCGCTCATATTCTTAAAAAACTGTAAGTTATTTTGTAAATATAAGTAGACGTACTTACAATGGCTCACATAATGAATATTAGCAAGACTTTAAAATCACACTGGTACTCTTTTACTTACTCAATAAATTATAATTACGAAAAATATTTTGTATGAAATAACTGGTATAATTAAATAACAACAAAACTTATTTGATTCTGAAACTTCTTTAGTAATTGGGCTCAACAGAGCTATAAAGTGACGCCAAGCGGACAAAATCTGAACTTATGAGTCGAGTAACTGTTTATTGTTTACATGTTGTTGTCTCGTGCTGTTTGTGTCGCGTTTAAACTTTAGTGTAGCAGTCTGTAGCAGTCTGTAGCAGTTTGTAATAGTAATAATTTTTAATAGCAATTATTACTATTTTTATATATTATAGTTAGAGTTACAACGAGTTGTCATAACACAAATGGCTGTATATTTGGTAGTCACTCTAGAAAAATAGTGATAGAAACATTCACTTCTATTATTTTCCAAATGAAAAACAATTTGTTAAAGTAGTAAATAAATTTGGTGTTGTGGAAGAGATAAATAAGAAAAAATACATATAAAATATTTATAAATATAAGAAAAAAAATCAACTGTGGCCACCACAGGACCGACCGCCATTGTAAAGTACTTGTATAAAATACATTCTAGCAGCAGAGTAGAAATAACTTGGCCTAATATTTTGTAACAGAGATATTATTTATCATGACCATGGAAACGTTACATATAAGTAGGGTGACCATCCGTCCCGGGATTGTCCTGGTTTTCGGTCAATTGTCCCGGTGTCCCGAAAACTGTTCTCGGGATGCCGGATTGTCCCGGTTTATGAATCTTTTTGCTTTTCACTTTGAATCTGAGAGATGAGGACCTTTTTTTTGCTTCTCACTTTGGATTTGGGAGGTGAGGACCTTTTTTTTGCTCTTCACTTTGGATTTGGGAGGTGAGGAACTTTTTTTTTTTTGCTCTTCACTTGGTTCTGGGAGGAAACAAAGACCTTCTTTTTTTTTCCTGTGTCCCGGTTTTCCTTCAATGAAATCTGGTCTCCCTACATATAAGTATGAAAAAATTGAGACAGAAAAAATTTCGAAAAATTTTACAAAAATTATTATTAAATTAGAAATAACTTGGCCTAATATTTTCTAACAGAGATATTATTTATCATGACCATGGAAGCGTTACATATAAGTATGAAAAAATTGAGTCGTTTTATCAAAAAACGTTTCAAATAAAAGTTATTAATTATTGCTTTTATAGCAACTTTTGCTCAATAAATTTTGTCGAAATATTTTTCTGTTGTGAAATATTCATAAAAATCTTAAAATCGACACGAGTAAACTCCCATTTTTAGTCAACCGATATTTACCAAAAGTTGATCAACTCGTGCCATTGATGGCAGAAGCTTAAATATGAAGTTTCATAAAAATTCTTTCAGCCGAATTTGCTCTGCACGTGTACACAAACGGACAGACGGACAGACAGACAGACGGACAGACAGACGGACAGACAGACAGACGGACAGCAGACAGACGGACAGACAGACCGACAGACATCATGCTAAAAATAATCAAAACGTTATGAAGGGACCTCAATTCGTGGAGATCCATCGAAATCTCGAAATGTCAAAATCGATATGATCACAATACCTCCCTTATATATGTTGGCGGTTGATAAAAAGTGGCAAAAAGTTTATAAAATGTAATCTGAAGGTCTTAAATGCTTTTGGCCTTTTACACCTTCAATCAATATTGTTTACTGATTAATATTTAACAAACTAGTATTTATTAAACAAATTAAATAATGCATGAAGCTCCTGCTTTACAAGTGCAGATTATCTTGAGTTAATTTTAATTTTGCAGTGACTTTGTGAGGTGGTGATTTTAGACTGCTTGTTTGTAAACATGCTCCACATATGTCGAAATGCTCATAATTTTTGTCCGCTACCCCGCATAATATAAGATGACCGGCGTTTAGCAACTCTTCTCCTTCAACTACACACCTAGAAGAAGGTGTTGCACTTAAAAAATTAAAATAATATAATAAGATTAGCTGTTTATTATTCATTGTAAATCGATGATTTAACATGTAAACAAATAAGGACAACTTTCGCATTACTCGTTACGATCAGCTGATTTACAGCGATCGCTGTGCAGCCATCGGTCATTATTGTGCCCAATACGTTTATTTTTATTACTGTATTCTGTACAAGCATAATCATATAAATATCTCTAAAATTAATATTAAAATCATGGTCGTCTTCCATAAAGTTACAAGCTAACACCTTAATGGCACTGACAAAAATGAAGCATGCGTTATTTTGTAGACATGACAAAACTAGTAAGTAACACAGATAGACGATGGAAGTGATTTGTAAGTTCAGTGAGCGCTGTATAATTTTTATAGTTATCCCTAACTCAAATTAAAATAATATGTGGAGGTTGTTGGATTCGAATTAAGTATATTTCGAGTTAAAAATCTTAACTCGTTCCTTATCAACAGATCAGTAGCGCACAAATGTAGTCCATAATAAATCGGACTGAAAATTGCACGGTCTGGTTGTCTTTGTTAAAATATGGCATAGCCTGGAAGTTTATACCTCAAAATCTGTTACAGGCGGCCCTATACTTTCGCACATAATTGGTTCCTGCAACTGTGTGCGAATGTTGAATGTTCGAAAGTAGAGGGATAAAAAAACTTTAAAAATTGTATTTTAAAATATGTATGTATTTATTTATCAATAATAGGAACATATTTGAAATATATATTTATCAATATATACATACTCAGTGGCGCACCCAGGATTTTTTTATGGGGGGGGGTGGAAGACAAAAAAAAGTTCCTCGCTTTTGAAATACAAGTGGCAACCAAAAAAATTAAAATCCATATATTTACCTAAGAAATAGTGATAAAAAGTTTAAAAATTTGGTATTTCTCTCCCTCTTAGAGGGGGCCCGGCACCCGGGCCACCCCCCTGGGTGCGCCACTGTAGATACTTAATTTAACGATGCGTGTTTAAGTACTTTCAGGCGTTTTCTTTATGAACTTATCGAGAGTTAATGAATATTATCCTTTTTCTTCTTTTCTTGATACAGAGTTCTATAGCTCTATAATGATTCTGAGAATGTATGAGTGAACGCAACCAGAGCCGCAGTAAGGGGGGGGGCGGAGGGGGCGACAACTTTGGGCGCACTAAGGAAAAGGGTGCTGACGGGCTTGACTAAGGGGCGCCATTGCGAAGGCGAGGACCTTTTTTTTCTCATCACTTAGATTTTGGGAGATAAGGACCTTTTTCTTGGCTCGTCATTTGGATGTTGAAAGCGAGGACCTTTTTTTTCTCATCACTTAGATTTTGGGAGATAAGGACCTTTTTCTTGGCTCGTCATTTGGATGTTGAAAGCGAGGACCTTTTTTTTCTCATCACTTAGATTTTGGGAGATAAGGACCTTTTTTTTTTGCTCATCACTTAAATTTTGAGAGGTGAGAACCATTTTTTATTTGCCAAGGGGCGCCAAAACACGGCTCTGCCCCTAGCGCAAGTTTTCCTTACTGCGGCTCTGAACGCACCACAACCTTTGACAAAAATCTTTAAAAATATATTTTTTAAAAATGTGCGAAATAGCGAATTGTGCGAAAGTAGAATGTGCGAAAGTCGAGGGCCGCCTGTATTTTGGAATGATTTTAGTTTTACTGGAATAATTTTTAGTGATATCATGTGTAATTTTAAAAAGGAAGTGGTTATTATGTTTAGAGAAATTAATTCCATTAATTTTGCGACACAAAAGCACCAGTTATTATTTCAAACATATTAATGCCTTTGGATAAATAATTATGAAAAGTGGTTAAAGCTATTTCAGTTTTGATTGGATGGTTGGATGCTTCATCATTTATTTATCGTATTTAATTAAAATTAGAAAAGCTCTATTTACTTTAACAAATACACTATTGAATTACATGGATTCTATTCAGTTTACTCTCGACCTATTTACTTGCACGTTCATCACGTCACATCAGGCGCGGACGATGTTCATTTGCAAAAACAAAGCAGGATTTAAACATGTGTTTACGAGTGCAAAAGGATTTTATTTTATTTGTGAAGCTCTGATTAATTAAATAACAGATTAACATGGTATTTACTATAATATGCAGGACACGCATATATTTGGAGATATTAGAAAAATCTCAAACAAAAATTTGGTTACAAAGCTATAGTAAAAAAGAAACCAGTTCATCCATTATTTTAAATTCCTACAATGAAATTATGTCTAAATACCAGAATTACACTGCGATTTACACAGATGGTTCCAAATTACAAAATAAAACTGGTGCCGCAATGGTAGTAGAGAAGAAAGAAATAAATAAATACCACCTGCTAAAAATGATGAGCGTCTTCACTGCCGAAGCTTATGCTCTACTCCAAGCAACCGAGTACATAAAAAGCATTCCAAATAAAGAAGACTTCATAATTCATATTGATTCCCTCAGCACCATTGCAGCTATGAAGCAAACTTATTCAAAAGACATCATCATATAGAAAATACAAGACAACATCCACCACTGCATTGAACACGAGAAGAAAATCACAATATTATGGATTCCATCACATCGCAGCATCCAGGGATTGAAAAAGCAGACGAAGCTGCCAAGGAGGCCAAACACCAAGATATAATTCAAATGCCCGCTCAAATGTATGATGCGAAGAATTTTTTTAAAATGAAACTACAGGAAGAATGGAATAACACCCGCTACAAAATTCAAAGTCCGCGAAATTATGCAACAAGGCATGAACAAATAATTCTAACAAGAATCAAAATTGGACATACACGACTCACACATCAACACATATTTGAAAAAAGACACCGCCGATATGCCCCACCTGCAACACACAACTCACAGTGGAACACGTAATCCTAAATTGTCCACAATATACAGCACAAAGGATCAGAAACAGACTTCCAACAGACGCACTCCAAATTGCAACCAATACATACGAAAAAAACATTTTAAAATTTCTAGAAGATGTAAACTTAATTGAATATATATAACATTACACATAATTTTCTAGCCTTAATTAATTATATTAATATTTATGTACATTAAATTTATCATGTAATTATATTAATTATATAAAACAGATATTCCGGGGTGCTAATAACCAAGCAGTTGAAGCACCCCTAAATAAATATATTTTAAAAAAAAAGGTATTTTTATGTTCATGTCTACGTTGAATTTTAGGTCTTATCCAGAAAATAAATTTCTCATGAATTCTGTGGTTGAAATTATAATAATCAACCTTTGTCTCTTGGATAAATATAAAGAACGGCTGTCAATATAATGTCTATCTGTTGTCATCTAGATCAGCTATCAACGAGGTAGACGCTAAAAGTGTTCGGTCTACTTTCTAAGGAGTAATAGAATTAAATTGTAGTGGCCGGTAGCGCCATCTATGATGACTGTAAAATTTTCTTCCGCTAATTTATGTCAGTCGCTCTTTTTTGCATTTCAGTTCACAGACACTGTTCCCAGTTCAAAAACGAGTGCCCTGCTGTGAAATATTGTGGGTTCTATTGAGGCAGAACCAGAAATAATCCATCGTCACAAGGTATGAAAATATGATCTTGTATGATCTTGTATACGCAGTATATTGTCACGGGGTGAATTCAAGAACGGAATCTTTTCTATAAAATTTATTATAAAATATTAAAAAAATGCATAAAACACAAGACGGTAGGAATATTAATCAACTTTCTATTACTTTTTAAAGTGAATTCTTTACAGTAAAGATAAGAATGACGCTTCATAATTTTTGTTATACAAGTAACCCAGACGCAGATAAGTTCAAGTAATTGTATAGAAAGGAAGTAAATGGAGTATTTGAGAGCAGTTTTGGTTTTTGTTGAGACACAGAACTTAAAATTATAATCCTCTGAAAGCTACAAAACTTCACTTATGCCTCCGCCGTGTTTCAAAATATTGCAGTACATTTTAATGGTGTATTATTTGAAGAAACAATTGATGAGATTGATAATGACGATCACAACAGTGTTATTCCAGGGTAGAAATAGCGTAATAAATCAAATTTAATAATTAGTATCACCGAACACCTTTTTAAAACATATATAATTCACATATTATTAAAAAATTAGATAAACTGTTATAATACAATGTAGTATATAAATTGACTAAACAAAAGTTGAATAAAGTTATATTTTTATTTAATACACTGTGGAAACCAGTTATAATGAGTATCACAGGATCAAACATTTCTGTTCCATTTTTAAAATAAATTTGGCCCTTTCGTACTCTTGGTCGTCACCTTGTTGAATAGAACTTGTAGCGGGGTTGGCTAGATTCCTCTGCTCGGCTTCCGTACGACATCCATTTAATTATACCTCCGATTGACAGATATTCATGCGTCATTACAAATATAACCTTATTACGAAAATGCAGCGTATGCTTTACGTAATCAAGTTACATATGCCAGACGCTTACAAATAGCTTTTTAATCATGCAGCTGAACTTCACAATGTCTCTGGGGCGGTCTCTGAAAATTTAGCTAAGTTTAGCCTTCTGGTTAAACTCGGTTGCAATATAACAATCCCATAAGCAATCGTAGCAACAATTTTCTAACTATTGGGTTATAGTTAACTAGGCTTTCAAAAACCGGCCCTAGATGTCGCAATCCTGACCTAGGATTACATTTGTGACAATATGAATAGAACCTGAAAATCATAATTTAATTTTGCATCAAGTCTTCGAATTTCTACGAGAGATAGTATATATTATCGAAATGCATAAATACATACGTGCTCTTAGGTCAGGGTGTACTTTGTTTTATCTTTAACAGACGCTTCACATCTCCTTCAGATACAAATGTAAATCGTCGACTTAACGAACCCTCGTCGCGACGGCCGTCGTCGTCCCACTGACCTCCTTGCTTCTTTATATACCTTTTTGCATATTTTTATCGAGCTTTTTTTTCTTTTCGTTTATGTCGGTAGATTTAATGTTTATAAATATTCAAGAGATAGAAAATTTCAGTAAAATACAGCCCTGTTGGGTCGGTATACGTTATTTAATTTTATGACAACATTTTAATAATGTTACATGCTTATGTTTAGCATATTTTGCTTAATGTTTATCATTTAGGTTTGTTTTAAAATTATAATTTGTAAGCTGCGTTCCGGTTAAATTGTCTTAAAATAAAATTGGATTAAAAACGGAAAAATGAGAACGAGATATAATAAAACTGAATTATTAGAATGGCGCAGTGGTTCTAAATAGTGCACTGCGGCGCATTGGGACATAGCACAACAAATTGTATTAGGTTGGTGGGTCATACATGTGAAATATCTGTTGTTTTTAAATTTACCTCTTGAGAACTTGCGAATAATGCTGGTGAATTACAACACCTCCATGCCATAGGTAAAGTAAAAATATTGATGTTAAGTGTGAATTTTCACACATTTCAGGATTTTGTAGGTATTTTATGAGTGTAAGAATCCAACAGACTTCTGGATGTCTATTTTTTCTATAATCACATCAAAAACAATAATTTTTTGATAATCATTTTTTGATTATTAAGAGCTTACATTTATTCTTTTAAACTAAATTTAAATATTTTGCTAAATTTTGGTCACAATTAAATTTCAATTGAGAAATCTCAAGAATTTTTTCTGCATTTGCTTTTTACATAAGGCTTCATTAAATTAATAAGAAATATATTGATAAATTTTTATTTTTTTTTCAATTTTAGAAACACGTTTTTCACTACTATAATAGATTTGTTTCTCTCTGATACCTTAAAAACAAAAAACTAAAATTATTCAAACAGGTTAAAAAAAACTTAAATAGGTTAAATCATGACGTATAATAGTAGGTCGACCGAAAACGCAAAAAAAATCTTAACATAATTTAGCTATAAATTAAAAAAATAATAAATTCTGTCAAAAACATTAAAATTGCAATATTTTCCGAAAACGCAACCTGCTCACAGGTTTAACCCCCCCCCCCTCACAAAGCTAAAAACAAGTGGATTTTACATGTTTTTGTTAAAATATAAATAAGGATCTTTTTTTTAGGTCATCACTTGTACTTTAGAAGTGAGAACTTATTTTTAAGGTCGTCACGGAATTGAGGACAGTTTGGAATTGAGGACAGCTTTTTTAGGGCATCCCTTGTATTTTAGAAATGAGGACATTTTTTTAGATCAACACTTGCATTTTGAAAATTTTTGCATTTGACAAATTCTTATTTCTGGGTAATTTCTTGATTTCTACCCTTTAAAACAATTTCGACTTCTAGGCCCCTCCCTAATTTTTGAGTGCGTGCCTGAAACTATAAAATACTACAACTTCCAGTGTATTTTCCAGACTGATATCCAACGGAATATCACTTTTTCAGACACCTCTAGGTCATTTCTTTGTCTTAAGCAGAACGAAATTGGAATTTCGTTCATTTAGTTTGTCACGAGAAAGGACTTGCTTGGGTTATTTCATGTTTCACGGCGGTATGTGAAAATTTAAAAATTCCAACAGTGAAACCATGGAAACGAATGACATTTGTTATTAAATAACACATTTTTCCATATTTTCAAGACTAAAAAAATCAGCTGTGGCCACCACAGTGTCGACCGCCATCACAAAGTACTTTTAATTTATGCTACTTTATCAAAAATGTCTCAAATAAAAGTTGTTAGTTATTGCTTTTATAGCAACTTTTGTTAAATAATTTTTTTCGAAATATTTCTCTGTTGAAATATTACGAGTAAACTCCCATTTCTAGTTAACCGATTTTTACTAAAAGTTGATTAATCATGCCAATGATGTCAAAAGCTTAAATATGAAGTTTCATAAAAATCCTTTTAGCCGAATTTGCTCTGCACGTGTAGAAGGACCGACAGACAGACAGACAGACAGACACACAGACAGACAAACAGACAGACAGACAGACAGACAGACAGACAGACAGACAGACAGACAGACAGACAGACAGACAGACAGACAGACAGACAGACAGACAGACAGACAGACAGACAGACAGACAGACAGACAGACAGACAGACAGACAGACCGACAGACCGACAGACATTATGCTAAAAATAGTCAAAACGTTATGTAGGGACCTCAATTCGTGGAGATCCATCGAAATCTCGAAATGTCAAGATCGGTATGATAACAATACCTCCCTTATATATGTTGGCGGTCGGTAAAGATGGGAAATTTTTATTAAGGATAACACAAAAAATCAAAATGTAATGAAATAGACATTTTATGATGACAGTCAATTTAATCTAGAATTTGCATGATTATGATTTACAAACCTTAAACAAAATGACCAAAAGTCCGATTTAATAGATAAAAATTACTAGATTTCAAAATAAAGGAAAGAAGGAGGAGACCCGATGGGAAGCAGAAGGGGAGAAATGGAAGGAAGGAAGGGGGATGAGGTTACCTAGAAATGGGGAGGAAGGAAGAGAGATAGGAGGAGGGGTGAAGAAATGGTTGGAAGGGAAGAGAATGAAATAAATTAAAATAAAGCAAAGATGGACGAGAGAACTGGAAGCAAGAAGGAAGGAGATCGGAGAGGTAAACCAGAAGGAGAACAGGAAGAAGGAGAGGGACATTGGAGCAAGAAGATAGAAAAGAGAAAAAACATTGTGAATTGTAAATTGTAGTGGATTGTTATTTATTTATTTTTGGATTGATTTTATTTGGTTTTATTTTTGTAATTAGACCGGGAGCTTATGACATTTTTAGTCTCCGATTTCATACAGCATGCCTTTTGGAGGAGAGAATATTTACCCTGTGACAACAAAAAAGGGATGGTACTAAACCCCTGCACGCTTTCCGGTCATAGGGAAAATTGCATTTCCATTTGCACAAAATTTTTGTGTTTTTCTCTGATTTAATATTGCTTGCCCTTTTGTCAAAAGAAAGTTATGACAAATTTAAAGTCTTTTAATTATAGGCATGCTGTATGAAAACGCGGAAAATCATATTTTTTTATTACAAGCTCACATGACCGTTTGAGCCCTTTGGGACCCTCCGAATCGCATGCATATATTTAAAAGACTTTAAATTTGTTATAACTTTCTTTTGACAAAAGGGCAAGCAATATTAAATCAGAGAAAAGCACAAAAATTTTGTGTTTAAGTGGAAATGCAATTTTCCCTATGACCGGGAAGCGTGCAGGGGTTTAGTACCATCCCTTTTTTGTTATCACAGGGTAAATATTGTCTCCTCCAAAAGGCATGCTGTATGAAATCGGAGACCAAAAACTGTCATGAGCTCCCGTTCTAAATGGCTAATACCCTGAACGCTGCAAGGCCTAGGGAAATAAAGAATATATATACTAGATTTCAAAATTTAGTTCCGCCTAAAGGTTTGGAATAGCCTACAGACCACTTCTTAAAGTAAAAATATTTAACAATGAAGAAGAAATCAAAATACCCATCAAACACATTTTGTTAATAATATTTGAGTTCTATTAATGGGGCAAAACCTAAATTCAAACATCCTCTCTGTATATAAAACGTCTATAACATTAGGTATTACGAGCTGGAAGACAAATCACTTTTTTTACAACTGTTGGTTTTAAACAGCTCTTTACAACAATGAGTTTGGAAGTGACAGGCTAAATTCCAATTTGAATGACAAATGAGTATCTTGTGTGCAGTGGATAACTGTTCTCTTTCTTCCACTGTCTAACGATCCTGTTTTTAAACACGTTTATACGCATATCACAGCCTGTCTCATTTCCTGCCTTAACATTTACCGCAGCTCATTTTGGACACTTTTCACATTTACGGATAAATGTCGTCAAAAAGTTTAACAGTTTTAATAGCATATACAAATGAGTCTTATTGTTCTCTAAAAAAACATAAAAATATCTGTGTCAGATTTGATTTAGATTATAAACTGATGTAAATCTTAATGTCTTTTTAAAATTAAATCAAATTTTTTACTTGGGTTTTAACAAAAGTATCCAACGAAGTACCCTGAGTTCATAAAATAAAAAATTAGTTTGTCTTTTAATCCTACTCTTTTCGTTAAGAAAAAAAAGGAAAGTTTTTTTCATGATGAAGTATTTGAAAACAAACATTGACCACAATTTTTAATACGATGGTTTTAAACTGAAGTAAGATTAGCCAACTTACTTAATGTAGACGGCTTTCTTAAAAAGTGTATCCTTCCGTAAGAAAATGAAGAAAAAGCTGTTTACAGAGGCGTAATAACATAAATTTAAATTTGTTTATGCAAGGATTTCAATTTTAACAGTGACAACAATGAGTATATAATAATTACAGACAGGGACGTAGCCAAGATTTCAGCTTGGGGGGGGGGGAATAACAAAATATTCTAAAATGGTCGGTACGACCTTAATTAACAGCGTTCTAGGTCAGGGGTCGGCAACATTTCAGTGACAAAGAGCTAAATCTATATTGATAAAAAACACAATAACATGGAAGAGCCGCTAAAAAATATATGCTATATTTAAGAAAAAAACGTAAAAATTGTTTATTAGTTTTAAAATAATCAAGTATTACAATAAATTAATATTTACTTATACATTTAGTTTGTGATACCTGTTGTTACCAGTATATTACAATATAATATTTTTTTTAATGGGACTATTGTTCCTGTATAGTGTCCTATAAGACTTCAATATTTGGTGAATATTCAGTAATTTTTAACTTAAGGCAACACTCTAGTTTCAGGTCAGTAAGATTACTTCTTAACTGACTCTTAATTAATTTCATATGTGAAAAGATTGGCTTACAGTAATATGTGGATCCGAAAATTGTCAGTAGCCTAAAAGCATATTCTTTTACAAGATTGAACGATTCTGGAAAGCGGTTCCAAACTTCGAAAAGAACTTTACCTACATTTTGAAGATTGCGAATTTCGGTCCACTTAAGCTGGGAAGATAAAATTCACTTTTTTCTTTCTAAATTTTCCAGTTCAGAATTAAGTTTTAAGAATATATAATTCCATAAACCTTTGGATTTCAAATCCACTAATTGAAGGTGATAAATGTAACTGCTACATATCTACTTCAATTGGTTTTGTCAAAAAAGCTAGTGTTAAATCATAACCTAAAATTTGTATTTTTCAGATATTCCTATATTATTGAAGAAAAAAATGTGATAATTGAACAATTCAAAAAAAAGAAAATTTGGTACCAGAGACACAAAACAAATTAAATATTTGTATTTTAATTAAAAAAAAATAATAATAAACAAACTAAAAAGAACATTTGTGAATTAAATGTACGCTCTTCAGTATCTGTTTAATAATAAAAATAATAATAATGTATTTATTTCCGTGAAATGAGAATTACATTTATGGAATATGTCTAGGTGTTACAATAAATAATTGATGAAAATTACATATAAAAGAATTTACATATACATGACAAAAATATTACATATAAATTTCATGAACATTAGGAGCTGGTTTCTTAAAAAATATAGTTTTCGATGTAGTACTGATATAGTGTCGATACCGATGGAAACAACAAATTATATGTCGATAATACGAATGAGATGATCAGATAGCAACTTATTTTTTTCTAGAAAGTTTGTTAATCGATTTTTTAGGGCGGTTTCAAATATTTTTGATAAAACCGGCGTGAATGCTATAGGTCGGTAGTTTGAAGGCATATTTTTATCTCCTTTTTTATAAATTGGTACCAAATTGATAATTTCAAAAAGAGACTAGATTCCTTAATATCAAATTAAACTGTCTAAATTTATCTGTTGGTTTTCGTGTTCTTTATATATCTCTTGTATACTCTCTAATATACGTAATGCTCTACTTAAATTCCATCTTCCCTCTATCCGTAACATCATTGACCAAAGCAGGTTTACTCAGGTAACATGTCGATGAATAATTTTATATTTTCACTTCATCCTATGGTCACCAATATCTTACAAGGTGTCTCAAAAGAAATTTTATATTTAGTGGATCGATTAAAAAAAAAGTAAGCCGTATATAGAAAAAATGTTTATTAATTATTAAAATACACTTTTTGGGGATTTATTTCTTAAAAATAATATCGTCTAAATGTAGACCCTCGCGTTCTCGGCACTCATTTAATCGAACAGTAAATTTACTTATGACGTCTCGGCAGGTGGACTCAGGGATGGCTGCCATTTCGTGACGGATATTTTCTTTCAAATGCGCCAGTGAAGTCGGTTTATTGGCGTAAACTTTAGATTTAAGATAACCCCATAGGAAAAAGTCCATAGGGGTTAAATCTGGACTGCGTGGAGGCCAATTTATGTCACCTCTACGGGAGATCAATTTGCCTGAGAAAATTTCACGAACACATGGCAGAGACATATTGGACGTGTGTGAAGTTGCTCCGTCTTGTTGGAACCATGTTCTTTGGTTATAGCCAGAAAGTTTTGCAGTTCAGGTACCAAGAAGTTGTCTAACATCTCCACATAACACTCTGAATTCACTGTAACTGCACGCCCCCTTTCGTCTTCAAAAAAGTAAGGGCCGATAATTCCTCGCGCCGACATCGCAGCCCATACGGTCACTTTAGGCGAATGTAGGGGTTTCTGATGTTTGCGTTTCGGATTCGTTGCACTCCAGTAGCGGCAGTTCTGCTTATTTACGTGGCCATTAAGATGAAAATGAGCTTCATCCGAAAACAAAATGTTGATAAACGTTGAAAAACGCTCAATCACCTGATTTACGAAATTAAGCCTCTGACTGGCATCTTGGGGCTTTAATTCTTGCACCAATTGAATTTTGTAGGGGTGCAGCTTTAGGTCTTTGTGCATAATGCGATGTAAAGATGATATATGCACATTTAAAGCACTTGCGCGCTTCCGAATTGAAAGGTTCGGGTCGTCACGAACAGACTGATTAACATTCTTCACGTTTTCTACCGTTCTTGATGACCTAGGTCGCCCGGATTTTGATTTATCCAGCGTTGTACCAGTCTCTTCAAACTTTTTAACCCAATGTCGAATGAGAGGAATGCTTGGCGCATCATTTAAGTGGCGAAAACCTCGAATACTGCAGAATTTTTTACGCGCTACAGTCGCCGAATCACCGTTTTTGTAAAACTCTCGCACGCATAACGCGCGGTCTGCTCCCGAGAAACGCTCCATAGCGACTAAATTCCCAAGAGCCAGGCTACCGATTGACATAACCCCCGCGCCCCTCGGATACGTTTCATTCACGCAGTAAGCTAAATAAATATAAAATATCTTTTGAGACACCTTGTATAATATTGTTACTTACGACATTTTTATGCTACACACGAAACGTCTATTTATTTTGTATTATTAATTAAAGATCCAGGAGTGCTTCTAGATTAAAACTTTGTGCGTATGCGGCAGAGCCCTAAAAATGTTAGGTTTTATAATTGGCACTACTAAAAGTTTTAATTCTATAAACGTTTTGAAAAATCTTTACTTTGCGTACGTCTCTAGTATCTTGAACTATTCATCCGTTATCTGGAATAGTTCGAACGACAAATACATTATCAAATTTGAAAAAATTCAGAAAAAAGCCATAAAGTATTTCTGCTTTAAACGTAATGTCCAATACGATAACTAATACGATTCCTGTCGCGGAATAAATATTCTACCGCTTCAAAAACGTCGTATTTTATCTGACATGTTGATGCTTTACCGAATAGTTAATAACATAACTTCTTCTAGCGAACTCCTGCATCTTATCGAATTTCGAATCCCTACATACAATACCAGAAGTACTAACCTATTCCATCAAACCAGTTCAAACACAAATTCAGTCACTAACTCGCCCATCATTAGACTTTCCACTACGTATAATCTCTTTTTTTCTCATATACATATTTTCAATTGTTCCAAACAAAAATTCTGGAAATTATGTATTAATAAATTGCATACTATAAATGATCCTCAATATTCTTCTATTTAATCAAGTAAAAAAGTAAATATAATTTTGTAATAACATTTTAATTTGTAAACATTGTAAATTGTAAATGTGTGCACTTTACTGGGTCAGTCCCGTCTGGGATCATAATAAAATAAAATTATAATAGAAGAGCAGCTGAAGAAGCTAAATATTATTGATCAAAACGTTGTGTTCTTGTAATAAATACATTATCCAACAAGCCGTACGAGAAGGCTGTACGGGTTGCGGACATAAATAAAATTCAACTAGATCTAGCTGACCGGTTTCGAAATAATTTATTTCTTCATCAGAACTACACAAAATATAGAATATAAGAAGTTAGAATTTAAAATATAAAACCATCATTCCTCCGACTGAAATTCACTTTTTACACGCAAATGAGCTTGTATATTTATTTTCAACAATAAAGAAAAAAGATTTTTTGGACCATTTTATCAAAATGTGCATTTAAGGGTTAATTGTACGTGTATTATTTTTTCCACCACATTCACCTTTACCCTGTGTTACATTAATGATGAACTTCAAAGTATATCCTATATAGTGCTAATGGCCAAAGTTGCCGAAGCACTCAAATAAATTTAAAAAAAAAGTATATCCATCTTGCCCAAATCAACAAAATTACTGCCATATTTCCTCCTTTTATCATATGTTTTGTTATATGAATAAAAAATAGTTCATAGCTTTTTGTTTTTAAATGCATAATAATGAACTGGTAACCCAGTTCGTCTCTGTGTTAACTGAGTCAGATTTAAAAATAGGCCACCTCAAAACTGACAATAAATCAGTACAAAGAAGCGCCATAACGTGGCTCGGATAATAAGAAACAACAAAGCCGTTTGTTTGGCAAAGAGAGCTTTCCCGTGTACAGACAGCTTTCACCTTCAAAGCTTTGGTAGAGCGGAGGAACGGACCGTTTCCATCGCCTACTCATCGCCGACCACAGATCGATTCCATTCTGTTTAATGAGGGAGCTTTTCGCGGATTCACAAATAAAATCCACTGAAATGACTTTTTCACTCCTAAATATTGGGATGCGTATAGCTTCAGACAGCCAGAAGATAATCACTTTACGAAAAAAGATATATATCTAGTAGATTACGGTAATTATTTAACATATTTTTTAATTAAATATCGTAATCTACTAGTCGATAGCCAGGTTTTTTCATCTCCGGTTATGTATTGGTTAGTGATAACTAGGGAACAGACGTACTTATGCCCTGAACTTGATTTTTCTTAAACGTAATTCAAAAAAAATATTATTACACATGTTTTATACTCTTAAAAATAAAGTAATATTCAAACCGGGACCCCATACAGAGCTCCGCAATCAGTACCCACTTCAAACCGAAATTGTTCACACCCTCAGCGAAATAGACTCTAATATTCCACAAATACTACCTAAGTATACCATCCGATACCCTCCTTGGACAATTACACGCCCGACTTCTAACACTGAGCTTGTAAAGTACCCAAAAAATAGTACCTTACCACTACAATTACAACAGTTATTTGCGGAAATATGTGAAAAAGTTGGTGATGGTCAAAAAATATACACAGATGGATCCAGAGTGGACAATAAAACAGGGGCAGGTATAGTACTCCCACAATCCAGTATGTCATATAGACTACCGGATGAAAGCAGTACATACACCGCAGAGGTATTCGCTATCCTAAAAGCACTCGAGCAAATTAAAGAAAAAAATGAAGAACACCAAAGATATTTAATAATTACAGACTCACTCAGTGCTTTACAAGACATATGCCATCCATACACACAACACCCCTTCACAGGACGAATCCAAGAGCTCATCCACCAACTCCAGCTAGAGCAAAACACCGTACACTTCATCTGGGTACCATCACATGTCGGGATAAATGGAAATGAAGCGGCGGACCAAAAAGCAAGAGAGGGCACGAATTTAATCCACCCCGAAGAACACCTTAAAAGCTTAGACTATGACTGGAAGAATTATGCAAAAAAGCAAATAATGGAACAGTGGGAAATAGAGTGGCAGCGTACATCAGAAAACAAATTAAGAGAGATCAAGAACACTATTAAACCGTGGAAAATACCCGGCTCTAGAAGAGAACAAATACTTATAACCAGGTTAAGAATAGGGCACTGCCAACTAACACACAAGTTCTTGTTTGACAGCACAACAACCGATAGATGCCCTACCTGCCACACAAAAACCTCAGTAAAACATGTCCTCACCGAGTGTCCCCAATATGACGAAGAAAGAAGAAAGCATGCGATGCCCAACAATTTGTGCGAAGCCCTATGCAACGACCCAGTGCAACTACAGAAGACCCTTAATTTTCTGATAGCCACAAAATTAAACAAATATATTTAACTATTAAATAAATCTACTCATTATAAAATGTAATTAATGTAAAACCAAAAATTGTACACCAATGTAACTGTTATAAAGACGCTAATAGCAGCACGCTGATGCGTCTCTAATTATAAATAAAAAAAAAAAAAAAAAAAAAATAAAGTAAACCTCAATAAAAGTTAAAAACGCCAGTAGTGAGTACAATTAATGGCATGAATGGAAATAATCTATCTCGTTAGAATTTTTTAATTAAATAGGTCCACCCAGTTAGTGAAGCTTTTGATTTGTAAACATAGTACCACGTCGCTCAACAACTCTCCGGTCTAACTTTTTTTACAAATTCGACTTTATTCATTAACATACTTTCCTTCAAGAGTGAAACATTCATTCCAACGCTGAACTTTTCGATGCCCTATTTGTAGAACGATTTGTCTTTTCCCTCAAAATAGGCCTCGGTTTCGGCAATCACTTCTTCATTTGAATCATATTTCTTTCCCTGGAGCATCTTTTTAAGGTCTGAAAAAAGCCAGTAGTCGCTGGGGGTCAGATCTGGAGAGTACAGTGAGTGCGGAAGCAATTCGAAGCATAATTCATTCAATTTAACCATCGTTTTCATCGACTTGTGACACGGGGCGTTGTCTTGGTGAAAGAGCACTGTTTTCTTTTGCATGTGAAGCTGTTTTTACTTGATTACTACACTCAATCGATCCAATAATGCCATGTAGCATTTGCTATTGATAGTTTTACCTTTCACAAGATAGTCGATAAACAAAATACCATGCGCGTCCCAAAATACGGATGCCATAACCTTGCCAGCTGACTTTTGAGTTTTTGGTCGCTTTGGACGACTTTCACCGACTGCTGTCCGCTCAGCTGACGATCTTTTTGATTCTGGTGTGTAGTAGTGGATCCATGTTTCATCCATTGTCACATACCGACGCAAGAAATCTTTTTTATCTCGCTTGAACAGCTCCAAACAGCGCTCTGAATCGTCGACGCGTTGTTGTTTTTGGTCCGGTGTAAGCGAAACCCAATTTACGCATGCTGAAATTTTCGTGTAAAATTGTATATACACTACCTTCTGACGGATATCAAACGAAAGTTTTTGATACATAGATTAACAATTACTTTTTTTATCAACAAATAATGGAATTATTATTTGATATAAACATCAATATCCAACAGCAGAGGTGTCGAACTGATTTGGATCACGGTCTATTTTTCATACAAAATGATAAACAGTGACGGAACTTTAAATATACCGAAGGGTTTCTTGAATTTTTTTTTTATGAACAGGAAACGGGAAGAGAGTATATTTTACATTTTTAAATATATTTTTCCCCTAAATAAGCTCAAGTGATTTTCATTAACGCTTCAGGGGCCACAAAAATATAGTTTGACGGCTGTATGCGGCCCACGTTCCTTCTAAATTTGATTCGGCCCTCCCCAAGATAAAATTCTGGCTGCGCCACTAATGTGAACATATGAACTTTTGCAAAAATCTAATATATGATGGGTATATATATGATCTTATTAGTTAAAAGGTTTTTAAATGAATACATTTTGTCTAAAAGTGAGTTTCAACTAGTTAAAGTGTCGACAGATCAATATATAGCTCAATAGTTGTTTAATATTGGGCTGTTATCTGCTAACATCTTAAGTCTCCAACTGTTTCTAGACCTCCAAAACTACATGAGAGTCAGGTATTAATCTAATGTTTAGACTTGTCTTATCATCCATGAATTAATAAGTACTCAATGTATGCATTAAATATTCGAAACCATTCATAAGATTTTTAATATCTATTTTTATTTTTATTTTGTCCAGTCGTGGTTAATATAAAAAATCAGCTGTGGCCACCACAGGACCGACCGCCATCATAAAGTACTTATATTTGTACTAATATTAGTGCATCTATTACGTAATATGTCTCTTAGTTCTTCTTCTTTCTGGATATTTTGAATTATGAATTCTTTTTTATCCGTTAACTTACAAAATTTTAATGTTTCAAATTTTATAATTTTAACTCTGATTTTTATAATATCTTTGCAAGTAAGTGTAATAATGTTTAATTTTATATTTTATTTATTATTAATTTTATATTTACTTTATGTAATTTATTTTAACATACATGTACTTATTTTTAGGCTTTGAGAATGGTTCAGATAGAATCGGAACTAGTTAGCAAGTAAATAAATCTTTTTAAATATTTGACTAAATTTGCTTTTAATTATCGACCGAAACCCAAGAAAATACCAAATATACATTTATCTATAAAATACGGTCAAGAATTCTTTTATTCAACTTAAATATGAAGTTTCATAAAAATCCTTTCAGCCGAATTTGCTCTGCAAGTGTACACAGACAGACGGACAGACAGACGGACAGACAGACGGACAGACGAACAGACAGACAGACGGACGGACAGACAGACCGACAGTCATCATGCTAAAAATACTCAAAACGTTATGTAGAGACCTCAATTCGTGGAGATCCATCGAAATCCCGAAACGTCAAAATTGGTATGATCACAATACCTCCCTTATATATGTTGGCGGTCAATAAAAAGTTATATAACAGGGCTCAGAACTTTTGTGAAGTCACGATATTAAATTTGAAAATAAAATACATATTTTTCTAATCACCCCAACGTGCATATAATAACATAATTAAAGTGAAAAGTATTTGAATCCCCCTCTAAAACTACAGGGGTGGAGTGTTTATATTTGTACAATTACACTAGATTGAATTTAGTTAAATTGAGTTCGTTTATTTTACAACTACTCTACTTGTTATCAAATCAAAATGAAGTTTTGTTTACTTTAGCCTCCCTTTACTACAGGGCCTAGATTAAATGCAGCACTTACTGATATTTAGGTATGTTTAACATCAATGTAAATATGTTAATTAGATTTGCTTTGGAGTTATTTGATCAGGTGCTTTCAAGAAAATATTCTAATTTGACATGTGACTAAATAGAAGGGAATATCATTAAATTATGGTAGAAGTAATGAGTGCCTTTTGATGTTGTAGACATTTCTCCAATTGAGACGAATGTAAACGAGAATTGATAAAAAAAAAAATGCACATTCTGCTCGTGTTGCGCAGTATGTGATAAGTGAAGAGTGGGAATATATTTAATACTAGCTGTAGTACTCGTACGCCGTACAGTTTTTGTAATATATACTTTGCTGTAAATCAGTGTTTCTCAACCTTTTCTGGCATGGGACGCCCCAAAATAACTTAAATATTGTCTGCGGCCCCCTATATATATATACTTTTCTCCACCGCTATTCCCAAAAACATTCATAATTACATTATTGGAACGGAATAACCATAAATACAAATACATATATATATAAAATAAAACGCAGGTTCTCTTTTATTCGTCAGTTTATTAAAATGTTCTTGTCAATTTATAAAATATGAAACGTTTCGTGCATGGGTAGTATGCACATCTTCAGTCAGTCAATCAGATAAAATAAAATCACCACGTACACAACTCGAAGTTAAAGACGTCTTTAACTTGTTATTGCTATACCAATATAATTCAATATTTCTTTAGTCTATAATCGGGATTTATGAAAATGATTTAAAAAATAGTTTTGTTTCTCTAGTTATAGCCGATAGTTTATGCATATGTGTTTCTATATTGTCCATATAAGCACATTCTACATAACAATGACATCACACAAAAATTTCTACTAATACCTTTCCAGTCGCTCCAATTTTGGTCTGCATGGAGTCCAAACACTAAAGTCCACACTATAACACACTATTTCAAGTATTTCCTGCACTTTTATCACTTAAAAATAACTAAAAACGTCAGAAAAAAATTAAGACGCCACTTGCAAAAATCACGTATCACTACATATCAAGATGGCTAATTATGATAAAGCTCATTAAGGAATATAGTCATTAACAATTAATAAATAAGGAACAGAATTGCTTAAAATAATTCTTTATGAGAATAAACACATATATTAATATTTTATCAATAGTATACAGGTGGTTGAAATTAAACTACCGGGCCCAATACACTATTTTTTATTATTGAAGATGAAGCATAACGTTAAATTTGGGAATTACTTGGTACTACATGATCTAAAATAGTTTATATTTTGTTACTTTGTATCTTTATATAAATAGTTATACATTTTGACTGAGGATTTATTAAAATTTCAGAGCTATAGCGTTGAAGACACGGCCTATATGGTAAAATGGGAGGACAGAGGTGATAATAGAATGACTTTTGGGCTATCAATAATTCTGAGACCTCAAAAAGGGATGAAAATTACTATTGGAAGTATAATGAGTAACAACATCGTCTTCAAGAATATCTCTGATGTACCTATCTGCAGTTAACGCTCCGCCATCAATCACCAATAACTCTGTGCCAGCTCCTAAACATATTCCACCCATAATTGGACCTCCACCAAAAGATACAGTAGTTTTTGTTAGTTTCATTTTGTTCTCCTTGGTGTCGATACAATCTTCGTTCATTGCTTAGTAGAGCATTCAAAGCTATCTAGATATAGGCTACAAAATAATAAAATTTAAAAAAAAAAACGTAATTTTCAATCTGTTCCTTTAAATTTGCCAGTGTGTGTATTGATGAAAAAACTCCACAAATTCTTTGATAAAAATTCGTAATTCAAGTTTTAAAGAAAAATTTTGTACAATTTTATGTAAATACTATTCAAATAAGTTGACACAATTTGACATACTTTGGTCTAGATAAATTGAATGATAGATCATGTGGCAGCCAACGTTTTTGAATTTACAATATAATTTATGTAGATCTCAAGCGATGGTGTTGTACTTCCAAAATTAATAATGGATCTAATACAAAATTAGCAACATAGTTACAATACAGGTACATGCACGACGAACAAAGTAGTAAACTCTCCAGTGGTGAATATGAACATAAGCCTTTCCCAGTTCATTGTTCTTGTCCAGATTTACACTAAATTGAGTGGTAAACACATTCACATAATCACCATAGTGTTATAAAACGTGAATATTAGGTTAAAATTATATTAAAAGATGATTATAAAAGTATTACAATAATTATTAAAACCAGTGAAGCAGGCAAAAATGATTAAAGATTTGTTTCATGCTTTTTCAACATGGATCCCTGTTCGCTTTGGATTTCAATTCTTTTACTTTCAGTGTTTGCAGGTCTTTTTGAATAGCATGCAATCATCTGCCACTTGGTCGACCTTCTTTTCTTGTTTATTATTCGTCCTTTTATGTCTGCCAATACTAAGGAATGTTTCAGTAAACGGTTTAACAATATTCTTTCATCCAGTGGTGCATAATGACATTGTCTATCATAAGGGACATAAAACCTAAAATAAGTAAATATATCTTCGATCTTGACTGAAAGCTGGTGAAATACATAGATTCTGAAATGGCAGATTCATTGTGCTACATCGTCAATCATTGTCTAGAACAAGGGGTTTTTCCAGGAAAAATGAAGATAGCCAGAGTCCGGCCCATATACAAAAAGTGTGATCCAAGTCTACCTGACAACTACAAAGTTTCAATACTCCCTGTATTTTCCAAAATTTTCGAACGTGTAATGTCTTTACAATTAACGTATTTTTTTGACAAGCACTCTTATTTTTTGGAACAGCAATTTGGATTTCGTCCCAAGAAAAGTACAACCGATGCCATTATAACATAAGTTAAACAAATTTGTGCTGCACTTGACAACCATGAAGAATGCTTATTTCAACTATGCGATCTTAGTAAGGTCTTCGTTTGGATGTCACATGAACTAATTTTGGAAAAAATAGAGTACTATGGAATTAGAGGTACCGCCCATCAGTTAATAACTTCATACCTAGAAAATCGTAGGCAAATAATTGATTACAATTCCGAATGGAGCGAATCTCAGATTGTTAAATGTGGTGTCCCACAAGGTACTATTCTAGGTCCACTACTCTTCATCATTTTCATAAATAATTTGCCAAGTAATCTTACGTGCGACTGCATCTATGACGCTGATGATACTACCTTGATAAATCACGACAAGAATGCTTGTACACTGAAAAGAAAAGCTGATGTAGCCAACGTGGAAGCTAAATTATGATTCGAAGCAAACGAATTAGTTCTGAATAACCAGAAAACCAAAGCAATAACATTTACGTCGTACAGAAGAAATTTGCAGGATGACACAAGTGTTTTCTTGGGTTTGAGGTTGGACTCGGGATTGACATGGATTACCCACATTTACAAGATAAATGCGAAACTAAATAGTGCCATATACGCAATACGACGAGAAAGAATGATATCTAATGAAGATTTGGCCTTAACGGTATATCATTCGTTATTTCACTCGATAATGACATATGGTTTAATCGTATGGGGAAATTCACCGCAAGCGGAAAACATATTTCGCTTGCAAAAGAAAGCTGTTCGAGCAATTGTTGCTGCACCACCGACTGCTTCCTGCAAGCCTATTTTTCTAAATAAGAAAATTCTAACGTTACACGCACAATTCATCGTCTTACAAGCTCTAGAAATCAAGAAAAATATCTGCAACCATACGACCCGTCAAGAGTGTCATAGTTACAACATCCATTCGAAACACAACTTAACAAGACCCACATCCAGACTGATAATATCTGATAGAGTAAATGCAGGTTTCAACATATACAAAGACATACAACAAGATTCCCTTATCATATAGACAGTTAGAAATAAAACAGTTTAAACATAAATTAAAATAAATTTTACAGAGCAATCCATATTATTCTGTAAACGAATTTCTAAATAATGATATGCAATATAAATAAATTTCAAAATTGAATGTAAATTAATATATTATGTATATTTTCTTTTTGCTGACTTAACTTGTAAATATTGAAGTTAAATAAAGGTTTATTATTATTATTATTTTGGGGTTTGTCAGGTCTTGACAAGCGTCCACTAATCTCAAACTCCAGCAACCTTTTAAACCGCGTCATACTAGAGACTAGTGGAGCTAAATACACACGACTGCATACTCCCCCAAGAGCTCCAAACACATGTGGTTGTTTGTTACGGCGCTTTTGTTAAAATAGAAGTGAGGACCTTTTTTTTAGGCCATCACTTGCATTTCATGAACGAGGACTTCTTTTTTAGATCATTTAGATAGAGTTGTAATTTAGAAGTGAGAACCTTATTTATAATTTAAATAAATTTAACTTCTGTACCCCCCCCCCCCCAAATACCAGAGTGCGCGCCTGACACTAGTTGTCCGAGATTCGAGCATAGGTACCCTGGTTCAGATATTGAGTATGCTTATTCTTCAAAACAAGCTAGTAAATAACCTTAATCAAGTTGTCTCTTCATACGATCAAAGACTAAATTACCTTCCGTAAAAGAGTTCTTTAATTTTTTACAACATCTAATTAATTTTTTAGTCCCTACATTAATTTTTGTAATTAGTTAAAGTGTTTTTATTAGGTGGATTGCAATAACCGGGTTAGTGAACGTGGTATGGACATCTAATTTACATTTTTGACGGATAACATGCCTCATCCATACATATTTATAACGTTTACCGACCAAACTCAATTCATTTAAAATCGATTTCTGATTATTTATTTAAATAAGAGTTTCAAAAATTCTAGTGTACACAATGTCACAACCATGTTACAATATAAAATTTATCTCTATTTAAATTTCTGTGGAGTTTGGAAAATAAATAAACAAATAGAGAGGAAAAAATAAAATAAAATATATATATGTATTTACATGTCAGTCCACAAGCTCGTGCGTATATTCCAAGTATATTAATGTTCTCTTAAGGTGCGTACTCATTTGGGCATTTGTACGCGCACGTATTATGTGCGCGCACAGATTCGTGCAGGTAACAATTGCACACACAACTTTCTTGTTTGTGCGCGTAAAATCGCGCTCCACGTATTTCAGTTATATCCACGCACATATTTATTTCAAGTAAGTAGTGTCAACGATGGCGGAAAGTAATGTTGGTGTCTTAACAAGGCCGCATTCAACAGAATCATCGGTGACTTACCGGTGTTGTGACGACATCGTCAGGCAATGGAGTATCCATGAAGACAGAGTTGTCAATTAATTAATATATGTTAATGTTTTTATGAAACTTAGTTTTTATGTAGTGCCATTATCAAATATAGATATACATTCAGAGTATTGTGTGAAGTTATTTACATAACCACGTTCTGCTACAATAACCGGTACAAACTTACCGGTGAATTTGAGAGAATGCACATTTTTTAGCAGCGTTGTCGAACGGCGTATATGAAAACTACAATATCTAAACAATGACAGATTGTAATGACAGTAAATTTTGAATGTAAGCTTTTACAATAATTTTAAAAGTACATGGGCTTTATCTACGTCTCCTCAATATCTAAGTAACTGACTTAACACTCAATTCCATAATTTTGTACTTGCTTTGTGCTTAATTCTTTGTTACTACAGATATAACTGTCAAAATATCTACCGGTGAGTAAGTACGGTAACCCACCGGTAGATCAACGTACAGGAAAAAAATTACCAACTTCCCGGTTGGTAATTTTTTACTGATTCGTCTGCTGACTGCGGCCATAGTATACTTAGGCCCGGTCTTTCCACCTTTAGTTAAAGTCCCAGGTAACTATCTGACAGATAAGGTTATATGTAACTTCATCTGCTGAATAAATGTCAATACCAGTCAGTGAATGTGATACGTCAGTCTCATTATCCGTTAGATAACTATCCGATAGATACATTTGTATAGAAAGAAAGGATGACATTTACTCAGCAGATGAAGTTACAAATAACCTTATCTGTCAGATAGTTACCTGGGACTTTATCTAAAGGTGGAAAGACCGGGCCTTAGTAAAAAAGAGAAAAAACAAAATAAAAAGGTGGTGGATGACAGAACTATATAGAAGCAGGGAAATATACAATGGTTCAAGTTTGCTTACAGAACTGCAAATGCAAGAGGTTAGTGGAAAATTTCAAAATTTTGTTCGAATGTCAGCGGCAGATTTTGAACTACTCGTTCATAAAGTTGGTCACAATATTGGGAAGAAAGACAAGATTTACAAGGGATGTTCTCGTGAAAGAACGATTAGCTATATCCCTACGTTTCTTGCAACTGGGGATTCGTCAATACCTTTTTACTCCATTCCATGTTGAATGTTTACTGGTGTTTACTTAAATTTATGGGCACAATTTTAGAAAAATTAAAGTGACACCCGCTATTCTAACAAAATGTCGAACATATAAGCATGAAAAAATAGATACTTGGAAAAAAAAATTCAAATTTTTCAAATTTTTTTCGTTTTATCAAAAAATGTCTCGTATAAAAGTTGTTAGTTATTGCTTTTATAGCAACTTTTGTTAAATATATTTTTTCGAAATATTTTTCTGTTTTTTTAATATTCACAAAAATCTTAAAATCGTCACGAATTCCCATTTCTAGCCAACCGATTTTTACCAAAAGTTGATCAACTCGTACCATTGATGTCAAAAGCTTAAATATGAAGTTTCATAAAAATTATTAAAGCCAAATTTGCTCTGCTCGTGTACATAGGCAGACGGATGGACGGACAGATAGACAGACGGACGAACAGATGGACAGACAGGCCGACAGACATCATGCTAAAAATAGTCAAAACGTTATGTAGGGACCTCAATTCGTGAAGATCCATCGAAATCTCGAAATGTCAAATCGGTATGATCACAATACCTCCCTTATTTATGTTGGCGGTCGGTAATAAGCGAATCGGCCTAGACCGAAACAGGTTTACTTTTTGTCGGTGGATGTTATAAAAGAACTGTTTTTGATATGATTGCCCAAAAAATATTTTTCTTAAATGAAAGCTTAGCTTATTTACCAATTTATTTATTCCTGACCTCATTTCGAGTATTTTGCAACTTCACTTTAAATACACTTTTATAAAAATAAAACTTTGTATAATTTTATTTGAGAACATTAAGTAATTCCCTTCAATTATGCTCAACTTTAAAATTTTACAAGTTTAACTCTTGCAATATTGTGAACACTCAAGATATTAAAACAACGTTACCTATTTACTGAGAAATAGACGAATTATTAAAAAAAGTAATAATTTTAATAAGGTTCTTTTCCTTTGTTAACAGGAACTTCCCAGAAAAATGCTTATTATATTGACTTTTTCAAAGCTTTCTTGCAATTATGATACAATGACACGTGTTTTGAGTTGAAGGGCACGTGGCATAGAAATTATTTATTGAATAAATCCGTGCTGAACATTTTAATTTTAAAGGAAATATTGAACGAGAATTTTGTAGTTTTTAAAATGTATTTTTGATGTATGTCCTCGACACTTCCAGCCAAAGTCATCATCATCATCATCATCATCGTCATCGTCGTCGTCGTCGTCGTCGTCGTCGTCGTCGTCGTCGTCGTCGTCGTCGTCGTCGTCGTCGTCGTCGTCGTCGTCGTCGTCGTCGTCGTCGTCGTCGTCGTCGTCGTCGTCGTCGTCGTCGTCGTCGTCGTCGTCGTCGTCGTCGTCGTCGTCGTCGTCGTCGTCGTCGTCGTCGTCGTCGTCGTCGTCGTCGTCGTCGTCGTCGTCGTCGTCGTCGTCGTCGTCGTCGTCGTCGTCGTCGTCGTCGTCGTCGTCGTCGTCGTCGTCGTCGTCGTCGTCGTCGTCGTCGTCGTCGTCGTCGTCGTCGTCGTCGTCGTCGTCGTCGTCGTCGTCGTCGTCGTCGTCGTCGTCGTCGTCGTCGTCGTCGTCGTCGTCGTCGTCGTCGTCGTCGTCGTCGTCGTCGTCGTCGTCGTCGTCGTCGTCGTCGTCGTCGTCGTCGTCGTCGTCGTCGTCGTCGTCGTCGTCGTCGTCGTCGTCGTCGTCGTCGTCGTCGTCGTCGTCGTCGTCGTCGTCGTCGTCGTCGTCGTCGTCGTCGTCGTCGTCGTCGACGACGACGACGACGACGATCTAACTTTGTCACTTTGTATCATCATCTAACCTTGTCCAGTAACTGGTGATTCTGGATTGCCTCTACAAGAGCATAAGCTGTTAATACAATGTTTCCATCTAACTCGTCTATCTGCTACTGGCGTCAAATCAGTTGTAGAATCAAAAAAAATAATTAAATTATTGTAGAATCTTTTGTCTTGGTTTTGAGAGCTCCATGTGTTCTTGGGTCGGTATCTTCTCCTACTGTCCTGTGGGTTGTATGTTAGTGCAGAGTGGTCAGAAATGGTCTTCATTCCACTAACAGTAGTTTATACGAAAGTGGACATAGCATTATCTTCCCGTTTGTTCCTGTTTTTGCTTTTGTTTGCTCCTGATGAAATAATTATCCTTTAATCTACTTCAGCTTAAACTTAATATTCCAAAAAAGAGATTGGAATCATATTAAAATAGTCGTGTTACTTAGTAAAACAAACTTTATATAAAATGTCGAATTTAAGACGATATTTGCTATTCTGTTAAATTTTGAATAATTATTAATAATTAGAAATCTTGAATAGTTACAAGAGCATACAAATAATTAATTAAATGATCAAAGTAATAGAATATATTTGAACTGAAAGTCAAACTCGACTGCGAGAGTTCAGTCGTTTCAACAGAACTTCACATCTTCTCCGAGTTAGTTCACAATTGCATATAAGTTTAATAATAAATACAACTTTCCAACTAACATTAATGCATCGATTATCAGCAACAAGATGTTACAGAAACTGCAAAGTGTAACGTTCAAACTTAGAACGTAAAAAAATTTCGTTTTCCTCTTCCAAAATTATTTTTTATGAACAAACTACTAGAAATACAGTTTAAGAATATATCTGGATTGTAATGTATGGTGAAAATATGCATAGTAAGTAGATATCATTCGACACATTGTCATATTAGCATCATTATGTAAAAATCTGTGAAAACATATTTGTAAACATTACTGACTCTGCTTAGCCGTTCTCAACCAGCTATAAACTGTAGGTGCCTGCCTGTGTGCGCTAAAAAAATAACGTAATACTAAACACATTACTCCTGAATGTATATAGATTGAAAATTTTCATAGACGTTTCGGTGGGGCGCTCAGAGCGATTCTCTAGCGGCGTTCCTAACTCTTCACGTGGTGACCGAGAAAAATTCATCCGTGTACATCGGTAACCAAGAGTTTACTAGCGGTCAGCACTCGTGAATATGGTCACGAAACCTGGAAATAGGAGGCCGAGCCTCACCTCATGCTGTCACCCCAATGATGATGATGATGATGTAGAAAATTTAGATTTTATAGATACTCAATTCCATAATTTTGTATTTGCTTTGTGCTCGATTCTTTGTTACTACAGATATAACCGTCAAAATATCTACCGGTGAGTAAGTAGGGTAACCCACCGGTAGATCAACGTATGCATACATTATACATTATACATTACTTATTACATTATACATTATACAGTATACATTAGAAATTATAGATACATTTGTATAGAAAGAAGGGATGACATTTACTCAGCAGATGAAGTTACAAATAACCTTATCTGTCAGATAGTTACCTAGAACTTTATCTGAAGGTAGAAAGACCGGGCCTAAGAGTAGTAACATTTTATAAGCCACAAATTATTTTTCAAAATGATATTCCAATTTACTTTTTAAAGAAAAATTCGTAACAATGTTTCATACCCGTTTTCACCTACGGGGTAGAAACCTTAACGTTGACTAAAGCTCCTAGTAGAAAGCTGTAAATAACTCAAAACGCTACGGAGTCTATGCTCGGTATAAGGCTGAGGAATACAATACTGAATATCGTCAACAGACGAAACCAACCGACATTTTAAAGGCATGAAATTAAAATGGGCAGGACATTTAGCTAGAACAACAGACGACAGACGGCTCAAACGCATTCGCGAGTGGAGACTGTGGGTAGCAAACATAACCGAAGAAGGCGGCACACTCGCTGATCTGATGACCTAAAACGTATATCTACAAATTGGCTGCAAGGAGCTTAGTACAGAAAAAACTGGTAATTTTTAGAGGAGCCATATATCCAGCAGTGGATTAAAAACCTCATGGTTACTGCTTTCTAATCTTACCTGGAAGTATTTGAACTCGCCTTATCCTGGCCCTCTTTCTAGCTCGAGTGTCTTTACCTTGACTGGCTTCTTTTCTATGTTCTTTATTTATACTACCATGGTAGTCTATTTTTCTGTTCTTCTTTTTTTCAATTCTTCTTGTTATTCGAGTGCCGTCTCCGCTTCGAAGCTTGGCTACTAATATAGCGATCTTAACCCTGGATGCTAATTTCTAAATAGATTTATGCTTGACATTCCGAGCCACTTTCAGGAGCTCCTTACCAGGGTATTCTACGTCTTCTTACTAAACTGAAGCAATTTATTTTTTCTTCCACAATTTTATAGGTATAGTATATAGGTGACACAAATTTGATTAATTCATTTTTGAAGATATTTTGTGGTATTAATGGGGAGTATGACGCAGATGACTGAGAAACTGAAGTAGGTAGGTTACGGTGTTTCCACCGGGAACTAGACAGTGATGCGTGGCGGATGGATTACTAACAAGTAGCGCCGTCTGCAGACCCCCCCCCATTAAATTAGACCGTACGCAAAAGCAGCTACTCTGAAAATTCTCATTAGTGCGACTTACTAACGGGTAGTTTGCGAGTCACTTCCAATGTAACTTAATGACGTGGACGAATTACTAATTATTAGCGCAATTGAATTACTTTGGAAATGACTTGAAAACTACCCGTTGGTAATTCGTGTCATCAACGAGTATCTTCAGAGAAGCTTCATGTGCAGAGGGCTTTATTTTGGAAGTGAATCAGAAGCTACCAGTTGATAAAAGCGGCTACGAACGATGTGTCTAACATTGACCAATGCTGGTAACACCATTGAACGTAACATTTAGCATCGGCGGACATTTGTAAATGCGCAGCATACGGACGATATGTCGATTAAGTGCCAACGCTGGCAAAAATTGCGATCAAAGTTTGTAAAATGGCGTCTGATAGTGAAAGTGAGATTATAGTCGCAGCTTTGATCTTCTTTTTGACATTTAAATTAGATTAAAAGTATAGAATATTATCTTGTTATAATTTTCCTTTTTACCACAACACTCTCGATTGATGTGACAACAAGTGTGTGCGCGTCGTGTGTACGGTAGTAACATGCATATGCAAGTCTGCACACACATTGACGAACCTCTTTGAATCAAACCCTTTGACGTGTGATAAGAATACCACATCGGAAGCAAACATCGGCCAGTGCCAAGCCTAACGTACGACAGCTGTGACTTGAGATGTGTTGTCTATACACACGAAACGCGGAGCTAGACAAATGTAAACATTGGCCATCACTGGCTACGCCGTCTGTAGGCACCAAAACGCGCTTGACCAACAAATACTATACCTAAAAATTCATAAGATTACCTGTTGATGGAGAGGGGTAGAGATTAAAAATATCACTTAGGAACGGAGTAGGCATAAATTTAATGTAGGCCCTCTAAAAATTATATCCGGGCCTGATACGGCCTGGAGGTCTTATGTTGAACACCATTGCTATAGAGTAATAAATATATGACAACAATTATATAAATTAATGCAATTATAAATTATATAAATAGAATTTATTGTTATATTTTCTATAATAATCATAAATGCAGTGTGAAATAACTGGATTGTAAATAAAGTAATAAAGTGATCTATTAAATTATTTCAATTGTCAGGAACATTGTCTCTTATTTGATTTCGCTAAATGTAACACATGTACAAAGATCTACAGAACGTATTTATGCAGAGCCGCACTAAGGGGAGAGGGCAACGGCCCCTAGTTCACTAAGGAAAAGGGCGTTGACGGGCTTGCTAAGGGGCGCCATTGTGAAGAAAGACGAGGACCTTTTGTTTTTGCTCATATTCTTTTATGTCGAATTTTAGGAGGTGAGGACATTTTTTTTTCGCTCATCACTTAAATTTTGAGAGGTAAGAACCTTGTTTTTATTTACCAAGGGCGCCAAAACACGGCTCTGCCCCTAGCGCAAGTTTTCCTTACTGCGGCTGCTGTATTTATGTTGTGAATTAACAGTGGACAAGTTACTTTGAGATTCAAGAATGCCGATTTGACATTCGATCGTAAAAATGGTGAACGTTATTTAACATCGACGTAACTTAACGCCAGATTTTCGAATCTCATTGATCATACAACTCTGAGAATAGTAACTTAATCTCTATTAACAAAATCTATTAGCGCGTTTTCAATTCTAAATATATCTATCTAGTTAGCGATAAATATAGTTCGCCTTTGTTGAGTTTTTGGAATTGATAGAACTGGACATTGTTCGTAAAGTCCAGTGTAATTTATGTAATGCAAAAGCGTCATATATATTACAATTAAATACCCAACAAAAATAAAAATTCTCATTCCCATTGGTAGAATGACAGTAATAAAATTGTCTCATTCGAATGAGCTAAACGTATAAAAAATGCAATTAAACTTACTGCCCTTTTTACATAAAATGCATTAAATCTCCCTTTATAAAACGCACCGTGTAAAAACACATCTAATTATAAGGTAATTTAAAAAGTTTCAAATATTCTCAGTTTAGTTGCGGAAACTTTTAAACTTAAATGAATATGAATCTTAATAACTAAAAGTATGCTAGTTTTTCTACACCACAAACTTTATCTGCAGAAATATATGTAAGTTTATTTTAACATTAGACTAAAAATTAAAATTTATTGGTAGAATAATTTATATTTGTTATAGTTTGTGTTATATATCTGACATAAAAGAATGTTCATAAACAGTAAATCATTACAGCTTAAAACGATCTCTGAATAAAAGGAATTGAATCTTTTATTCAACAAAATAATAACATAACAGAAGAATTAATTGATGTAGTGTTTATTTCCACACATTTCAGGGCTTTGTAGTTATAAAGTAGGTGACAAGAAAATTCAGCTCAATTCGCTGATATATACAATACGTTTGTAATTTTTTCTAAATATTTGTGAAAATAAACTAATTTAGCATGAAATGGAGTAACTGTTTGTTCTAATATGCTTTCTCTTTTTTACATTTTCTTGCTTTTACATTTTTCTGACGTAGAACTTACTTTTTTCTCTTTTCCAATTTCAATTCAACATTTGTACAGTTTCATTTTATAGGCTAGTACAAAAAAATATATTACATTTCTTCGATAGATGTCACTCTAACATCTGTCAACTTTATATGCAAAACTAACATAAAAACTTTTGTTTTGACAGAGGTGAAATATCAATTTATCCAAACAGCCTAATAGAATTTAAAATCAGATATCTTAGAAAAAAAAAGTGTCTAGACATAGTTTTATTGTTATAAGCTTGAAAATGATTATCTTATAAAAAATTTCAATTAGCGTTTTTAGAGATAATAATGTTACGATGAATCAATATTGGTAATTTTCTATGGGTTTGATGGAAAAAGTGATTGAATTTGTTAGGCTTTATCATGTTTGATACTAGGATAATAGAATACGATGATATCTATATAAAAGAACTTTCAAAAGATCAAAAATACGAGAGAATTTTTTTAAGTAAGCGCAGTTAATTTATTTCTTAAATTACAAGAGCGATACAAAAACTAAATTAGTGTAACTTTTTAATATAAAGTCCCAAACGTTTAAGCGGAACTAGATTTTGAAGTCATTCTAGTGCTGATGACAACTTCACAAATCATTTGATTAAATTATGTAAGCACTACATATCGGTATCTTTGGCACATATTGTAAATCTTTCATTTGAACAAGGCATCTTTCTTTCCCGAACAATTAAAATGTACACTAGTAAAGCCACTACACAAGAAAGGAAGCAAGACAGTTAAAAATAACTACAGACCTATAAGCTTAATATCTCCCTTTTCAAAAATAATATAATCAGTCGTTAATAAACAATTAATTAGATTCCTCAGTACTTATAATATTCTGTCTCCACTTCAACATGGATTTATTAAAAACAGATCAGTGGACACAGCTCTTTTTAGAGCAAAGCCAGGTTAGGAATCTTCGCAGACTTAAGTAAAGCCTTCGACTTCGTCGATCACACAATTTTACTGACAAAAATGGAACGATACGGAATTCGAGGTCAAGCCCTGGAGTGGTTCAAATCATTCCTGTCGAACAGATCCCAATATACAAGCATCGGAATTAATAATAAAACATATCGCTCCAAAAATCAACCCTTAGAAATAGGGGTGCCACAAGGCAGTGTAACTGGTCCAACTTTATTCATACTCTACTCTAACGATCTTCCCAATTATTTCAACAAAATAAAAAATTTAACAATAACCTCTTTCGCAGATGACAATAGCTTCCTTATAAAGTGCGAAACCGATAACGAATTAGCTTCACACTTTCAATCAATATTAAGTAACATACACAGTTGGACCGAAAAAAATAAATTAACTTTAAATATAAATAAAACAAATTGTGTTTTATTTAAATCAGTTCAGAATAAAATAAATTCTGACAACCACATAAGTTACAATGGTCAAGAATGTAAAACTGCAATGTCTCACTACGGACTCTCAAATAAACTGGACCGCTCATATTAACTATCTTGATCAAAGATTAAGTTCGTGTCTCTATGTGTTAAAATCATTATGTAATGAGAACACGATGAGAACATTATATTTTTCTTGTCTCCATTCACTTTTAAAATTTAATACAATACACTGGGGTCAATCAACTCAATGGAAACGCATTTTTCGACTCCAAAAATCAGCAATACGAATACTAGCTTATGAATTATTTCAGCTAAAAATAAAAATTCATGCAGTAAAGGGTTAAAAATTGTAACCAAAATTCCAAAAGCTACATGGATATACTTTTTAGTTCATCAGTGTCAATCTTCCCTTTACATTGAATGGAAACAAGAATAACAGTTCAAAGAAGCAGTTTTTTCTAATCTCAAAAATTAAATTCTAAAAGCTTTCAGGTTTATAAAAAAGCTCTTAGATAGAGGCATTCAAAAAAATGCACCCTCCTTTGCTTATAAGTTTAATTGCAAGTATTTTTGTGCATTTAGTTCATTACTGTTCCCGTCTTTATTGCAGGAGCGTAATGGGGAACACAATGTCTGCATTCCCACAGCGAACTGAGTGCATCAGGCTATTGTGCCGGGATGAATGGCTCCCAATCTCAAAGGAAGGAAAAAAGTTGTTTTTGATAAGTTGTGAAAACATTATTACGTCACAGTAGATTAAAAAACAGGAAAGAGTAGCATATTTTGTTAAATGATCTATTTTTTCTCTCTATCTACGAAAGAATCTTTATGGGCTTAAATTTTGTTGTAGTTTTTATAGAATTTTTTATATATTTACTTTCAAATCTTATATATAGAATGAAATTTAATAGGAGATCCCCGAATATTGTATATACTCTGTAAATCATTAACTTTATCAATTTCAATAGAATTATGTTTATAAATAAACTAAACAAATATCATTTACTTCAATTATTAAGTAGAAATATTGAAAGGGTACAATATATCCACGTATATAATACGAGACAAATGGTAAATTTTTATGTCCCATATAGCAAAATATCTGCGTCTAGAATTGTGAAATTGTGATATTAAAGTTTTTACAAAAACTAAGAAAGAAGAAAATTTTTTTGGAATCAACTGTTTTATTGCTTTGTAAAATAATCGCCTTTAAGATTTTATACACTTTTGCATGCGTTCAAACCAATTCTCAAAACATTTTTTCCACTCTGAAGTTTTTCATGGTTTTCGAAGGCTTCAGCAACTTCTTGAGGTAATGAAAATCACTGTCCACGTATTTTGTGTTTGACATTGGGGAACAAAATAAAGTCGTTAGGAGATAAATCTGGTAAATACGGACAATGAGACATTAATTCGATGTTTTTCTCCTTAAAATAATTAAATGTTTGACGTGCTGTGTGGGAACTTGTCCGTTTTACTATCATTCGCAATGTTTGAATTTTGTTAATCTTTGATATTATTAAATTTATCACTAGTCTCTTTGTTTAATATTTAAAATTTAACTAACAGTCACTACCGTTGGTTATTATAATATAATATTTAAATTTATTTCCTGTTTTTCATATTTTCTGTATTTTTCAACTACAAAATGTTTTGTCAATGTTAATTCTGCAATTTCACCATCCTTGGTGATGACTGATGTACATGTTGTTAGAGTGACGTTTAACTAACATAGGTAAATTAATTTAAAACTATATAAGATGGTGACTTTATTGTATGTTATTGTTATAGCACCTGAAGAAGCCAACAATGTTGTTGGTGAAACGTTGTGTTGTTTAAAATAAACGCTTCTTGTCCAAAAAGCTGAATGAAATTATTTCCTAATTCTACCAATAATAATAACGTTCAATTAATGTACTCTTACGTTCAGAAAATTATCACTCTGGTGCTTGCAAATCGCCGACTGACTGTCAGAGAAATTTCAGAAGAGGTTGGCATTTTACATGGGTCATTCCATGAAATTTTGACTGAAAAGTTGAACAAGCATCGAGTTGCAGCAAAATTTATTCCTAGTTTGATGACCGAATTACAGAAAGAAAATCGAGTGGACGTTTGTCGGCAACACCTTGAACAAGCCAATGACTATGTAACATTCCAAAGTTTTCTCCAGTTTCATGCAACATTTTACGTTGCATCGTTGCTCCAGAAAATAGTACATTCCAAAAAGCGCCACTAACACTTAAACACGTTGCACTCAAATAATAATATCACGAAAACTAAACGAGTTATCAACAGTCCAAGAACATGTTGTTGCAAAGAAATTTATGCGCAACGCAATGCTACCAACCGTATATCACTAAATTTACCCGTTGGCGCGCGATTCAAAATGTTATTGTATGAACAGACCTCATATATAGATCAAAGAGTTGTACAAGCATGCCAAATTTCAACTTTCTATATACAGCCGTTTGAGTAGAATTTCTACTCAAACACGAGTGACGTTATAAGGGTTTTTTGGTCATGCCTACAAAACCCTAAAAATGAAACTGAATATTAAAAATACCCTAAATTCTGTATGTACAGAGTGATTATTTAATGGCGAGACGACGTCACCGAATTTTACACCCAAATACTGGTGAATACTATGACTATAATAACTTTGAAGAAAATTTTATTATGAAGAAAAAAAGATTATGCGCATGCGCGTATAATCGCCTGCAACGATGTGTATGAAACGGCAAATTATTAAAACTTCCAGTAACGTCGTCTCGCCATTAAATAATCACTCCGTACATATATATGAATACATCAAAATTTAAAATACCTGGATCAGCAATTTAGGCACAGATGTCAATAAGTTCCTAATTATTTAACTAAACAGAAAACCGCAAATGAAATGAACACAATTAACATTTCCTACTTAAATGATATATTTAACAAATAAATTGCATATTCGTTAACTCCCTCTTGTCTCTTTTGCAAGCTTGTGAGAATTTAATTAATATTACATTCTATGTCAATTAACTGTGGAAACCAAAAAATAATACAGTATGAACGTACAATATACTAAACACTAATTGAATTTTCACTCAACAATTATCTATATTGTGTAGCACTAGATTACAGAATTAACTTTAATTAATCTGAAATACTGAAACGTTTAACTTCAGTTACAATCAACCAAATCAAACACGATAACCGTCTTTAGATGCAAGAGTTCACTTCACAACTTTTGAGGTTAGGTTAGGTTAGAAACTGGGATAATTAATTGGAAATTCTTCAACATCAAAATAAAACAAATGGCAATAAGAACACTTTATAAATTCTACTGGCTTCCTAGATAACTGTTCCAAATAAATATAATGATATTGAGAATTAGTCCAAGAAATACGTTCTGTTCGTAAAAACAACGCGAGTTTTTTTGTTTTTTTTTTTTGTTTGGAAACTGGTGCGATTAAAACTTAAAATTAATACCTGTTTATACAGGGATAATAGGATCAGTCAAAATGTCACACTGACCATGTTGCTTTCGTAACTATGGCTGGCAGAAACAAAGAACTTACCTTCTCTGCCCCTTATACGCATATCTAGGCGTTGGAAACCTATTATTATTTATTATTTTTAATAGGTCTTCAAGCACAATTTTCGAGGCCACATTTTGTAATTCAAATTTTTTGGCGTAACTTTGAAATAAACGTATATATCTCCGTTCCATTGCCAAATTTGAAAAAAGTATGTCTATTCTGAATTAACCCTTGCCAGACCATTTATGGGTCAAATTTGACCCGAAAGTTGATTTTTTTTAAATAACTCTTTTATTTTTTAGAGTTTACTACTATTTATTGTCGTACTAGGACTTTTCCTTATATATTACAACTATTTATTTTATGATGATAAACTTTTTTTTTATCAAGCCGATTTCTTGTTTTACAGTTCGGGTCTAGCCTGACGCGATTTTGGGATTTGTTAGTAATGTCTTATATCAATACGTAATGCGTAATTACACACCTGCAATAATGCAAGTTTTGACAAGTTTATTAGTTTCACAGTTGCTTTTTCATCATATCTCAATCGACCGAGCTAAGATACTGTTCTGTTTGTATTATAATATTATTATTATTAATATTAGAAAAGGTCCGAGCAGTTCAGGAAATAAACGAGGCCGTTTTTTTAGTTGCCATGGAAATCATAACTAATATGCAAAGAAATGTGACAAATGCAATAAATTCGTTTGTCCAAAACATTCAACTGTAATAGCAATAAAACAAATTACTTGCAATTACTGCCAAAAAGATGAATATGGAGAATAATTAAAATTCTTCTGATATGTTATATGTAATTATATTTTTGTGTCTATGTAATTATTATATTTTGATATATATTAAATTTATGAATTCTGTTTGATTTGGCAATGTCATAAATAATTTTTTTTATAATGTTTTACTCACTTTTATTATTCAAAATTAAATTATTTAGACCCTATTCTGTGATTTTTGACATGGTGTTAAATTGACAGATTACTATGAAAACATACTATGTACAAGTAAAATTAACATCTTGAGATCTTGTTAAAAGTTACAGAATAGGCCCCTTAAGTGGACATAAATATAAAACTTGAAATATGGGTCTTAAACACATTTTGAAAAGTGGGTCACGTATGACCCATTTTTTGTCACAAAAAAATCAAAATTATTTTGGTCCAGCTAGGGTTAAAGAAGAATAAATTCTCTATAACTTGGCATTCATAAGTTTTTTTTATGAAATGGACAGTTTCTCCGCAAAGTTGGTAAATTTTTCAAATTCTAGAAAAATATCCTTTTTGCTTCAATTAACGCAAAACTGTTATTATTACTTCAATTCTGCCAAATTCCCAAAATATGTTATTATTTTTTACATTTTTTTTTTGTGTAGAAAAAAAAAACTTAGTGTTATATATGTATATATATATATATATATATATATATAAGCGAATATCCTGACTGACTCACTCATCACCGCCCAGCCCGAACCCCTGGGCCTAGAAATTTGCAATTAGGAGAGTATATTCCCTCCATGACGTTGACACTCATTAAGAAGGAATTTTTCGAAATTCAACCGCTAAGGGGTGAAAAGGGGTATAATGTGATTTTACGGATTCCTTAATATCTCTTAGGGCCGATGGGTAATCGAATTAGTTTTTGCTTACAAGGATTACCCATACATATTCCGAAAAACTTATTTAAGGATTTTGTCCTAATCAACCCCTAAAGGGTTGATCTATAATCGGGATGCATTATACATCCCGTCGTATATCCTGTGTTTGTTGAGTTACAACATTTCTTTATGTCACATATGTGTCTTTTTAAAATATCTCGAAATGGTTTTGACAGTTTTTTAAAATTGCATCTCTAAAGGGCGAAAAGGGGTAAAATGTGATTTCAAGGATTCTTTAATATCTCTTAGGGCCAATAAGATAACGATTTGGTTTTTGCTTACAGAGATTATTCATACAAATTACGAAAAACTTATTTCAGGATTTTGTCCAAATCACCACCTAAAGGGGTGAATTATATAAGCCGTCTTATTTCCTGTGTTTGTTGAATTATAACATTCCTCCTACTCCGCTACAGTACAATAGATGTTTTTTTTTTTTTTTTTTTATTTATTGTTTTATAAATAAAAAAAAAAAAACATCTATTGTCCTGTAGCGGAGTAGGAGGAATGTTATAATTCAACAAACACAGGAAATAAGACGGCTTATATAATTCACCCCTTTAGATAAAGGATGAGATGTTGGATTGTCTCTGTGGCTTCTCCACAAGTTCTACAGGTTCTTTGGCATTCTGGTTTCCAGAAACAATTAGCCCCTTTTTCGTTTCGGTACCGGAATCTAGCGATGAACTTGCACAAATATAACATAATATTATTTTTAATTTTTTGAGGTTATTACCTTCAATAATTATAGACATCGGTGCTTAAAAAATCGGTGTAAAATCAGCCTACAGAGCTCATATGGAGCCTTGAAAATCCACAGAAATGGGGACGAAAAAACGCAAATATGGTTTAGATCCTCATGCCATACTCCAGTTTACCTTCTGCAAGTTTAGGCAAAAAAATAACAAATATTTTGGAAAATTGGCATAACTAAAGTAATAATAATAATATTTTGGTGTTAATTGAAGAAAATGGTTATTTGTGTACTAATTTCTGTGAAGTAAAGTTTTTTTTATCACGAATTGTATTTAATTTTTTATTGTTCTTCTAAAATTATTAGGTGTGATCTTTTTTCACTATGAATTATTTGGTTTAAACCTGTAAATGTTAATTCTTCTATAAATAATAAAAAAAAAAATATTTAAAAAAAAAATTAAATGAAAATATATCGAAAACTACGTATTTCCTACGTAAAACTCTATTGTTTAGTTTTTTTTTTTTTTTCTTTTCTATCACAATATATTTTTTATTTTTGTTATATATTATTATCTGGTAATACATTATAAAAGTGCAGTTCGTTTAGTTGATAAACCCAAACAGTAGATGTCATCTGTCGTTCTTTCCTGGTAGGTATCGTATCGTATCTCGGGGACATAACCAACAATGGCTCCATTCAATTACCGAAACGCTTTTTAAAAGCACAATGCCCTAACAAAGACCCCGTACATCAATACACTTAATACGATATGTCACCGAACACAACAATGCAGCACGACAACTGCTTACCGAAATAACTGCTATTAGATTTTTTGTGGTTTGTACCATTGATAATTCGATGCTATAGAGATAATTCTATAGAGATAACATCAATTCAATACCACAAACCGCTAAAGTTTTTCATTAGAGACTTTTGAATCCCTACGATATTAAATCTAGAATTATTGGAATATAAAAGTTCTACTGACTTTAAAATAATTTTTTGTGTATGTTGTTTTTAAGCTTTTGCAGGTATTTATTTATTTATTTAATTTTTTTACTGACTTTAAAATCATTTTTTGTATATGTTGTTTTTAAGGTTTTGCAGGTATGACCACCAAAAAACCCTTATAAATGTCAATCATGCATATGTCTGTCTGTCTACGTGTACGGTAGAAATTGAAACCAAATAGCTGAACATAGAAAGTTGAAATTTTGTATGTTTATACAGCTCTTTGGCCCACATAATGGTAAAATACTGAGAGTTCATAAAAAAGCATCACGAGATAAATATAAACAAATAAGTATTTAACGTAAAAAAAAATGGTAACTAGACAACTGGGGCTGTAAGACAATTCGGGCCGTTCACAATTGGGGCTTTTCACAACTGGGGCCATTAACAACTGGGGCGATGCACAATTCGGGCCGTACACAATTGAGGCTTTTCACAACTGGGGCCATTAACAACTGGGGCGATTGACAATTCGGGCCCTACACAATTGGGGCTTTTGAAAACTGAGGCCATAACTATAAGAGCTAGAGTCTTCTTTTGTTTAAAATAAAAAATAATTATTTTACGAATTGAATGATGTAAATTTGCGTGTTCTTTTGAAAAAATAAATTAGTGGTTTGATTAAGTACATATTGGTGCTAATTAGAATAAATAAAAAAATTGTATTTTAAGGGCTTCAGTAATTTTACTTTTAGTTGTTTTTTTAAGATTTATCGTGTATAAGACAAAATACGCTCAAATTTATGCATTGAAATTGGGGTGCATGAGGTAGGTGTCCCGGTTTTATGTTCTGTAGACATGGACACCTTATGTATATAGGTAAATAATATATCTATATATTCTTACGTCTATGAGAGTATTATACAAACAACTGCTTCGAAACCAAATCAGTGCTCTTTGATTTTTATGCGGTATGTCCTCTAGATAATTTGATTCAGTGATCATTTATTATTTACCATTATTGTGATGTCCCATCCCCATTGGGGACAGTTGATGGGATGTGACCCCGGAACTCAGCGGGCAGAATCAATGACGTGTGTATTCGAGTCATAAGTAGGGGTAGTGATGTTAAAGAGAAATAATGCGACAGGTTTTTCAAAGATTTATGTCAAAGCCCCCTCCTTTGTACATTATTAATAATGCAGCAACTATTTTTTCTATCATTAAAAATATTAGTTATAAAAAAATAGATCTTGAAGTAATTTTAAAAACTGATGATTCTGTTCATAATAATATGAAGAAGAATAATTTTCAATAAGTTTTTAAAATTGTTTTATTGCATATCTTATTATTTTTTTTTCTGAATGGAGAAAAAAACTTGCTAACCGGACCGAATACTGTCTGATCTCGTTTTCAGAGAGACATGTGTTTTTATAAGTCATTTCTAGGAAAAAGGGGTTAAGCATTGTTCAAGGAGATGCTAGTGTTCAAAGTTATTAAGCAATAACTCTGAACAAATGTCTCCTTGAACAATGAATGAACAATGAACATTTAAAAATATGATTCTAAAGTTGCGTGCTATAACGTAAGGTTTCTAATTTTATTTTATATTTTATCTGAATTCTTAAAAATTTGTACCCTTTTAAAAATCCCAAAAAATGCCTTTCAAAGAGATTCTTGTGATGGGTGGTTTATGAAATTTTATCTTTGTCCGGGCAGACTAGCCGATTCGTTGCAAATACATGTTACTTGCACATGCTCAAAAGTGACATTACTCACAAAATTCAGTTCCTGGAATAAAATTATATATCCATGGAATAAAAATACGGTGAATTAATATTGATCACCGTTCATTAATATGAATAAATTATATTCATATTAAAATAAATAAATAGAAATAGAAAAATACCCTACTAGGTACATTTGTTTATAAATTTAGAGCGCTTATAAATTCTTAGAATTTTTGCTATGTGCGGATTAAAGAATGGTAAAGGCATGCCAAATGTCAACTATCTAGATCCACTCGTTTAACCACGATTATTACGTACTCTTAGACATACGAGTGACGATGTAAACGTTTCCTATACCAACGAAACACTAAATAGGTATATGAAACAAAAATCCCAGGCATAAAAGAAACATTTGTTCTCTCTGAACCTGGAACCAGCAAGCGAATAAGTTGAATAATCTCCATGTTAAACCAAGCTGGATGGCAAAATAATTGTCCGAAAGCGAAATTAATCTTTCAGAAATTCTAGATCACCAGTTATATATATTTCAAATGTGACATAAAATATTCAGAAGATACATCATTTATAAAACAATTTATCAATTTTTCTTATTACAAATAATTAAATTACGTGAACGCGACAAACTTCTATAATGAAATTATGTACCACAAAATACATAACTCTGTCCTAGATAACATAATATGTAATTCATAACACTTCATTTTACCAAATGTAATTAAATATGAAAATGGCTGAAGTAACCTAGTTGTATTCTATTGTGCCCTACGCTAGACCCAATGATGTGTACCCTATTCAGAAGCAGGGCTGGTTGAATCTAGCTTTAAATAGAACAAAAGCGACAGGTTTGTCCAATGAGATTTATGCCCTGCTCGAAATGCATTATTGCTATTTAATGGGGTGTTTTTTACAGTTTGAAAAATGGCCAGGCTCTTGTTCCTGATTGAATTATTACCAAATGTCATTTGGTTTCAATAAAATTTGACAGGTGTCGGTTTACTCGCAAATTTGGAAAATAGTTTATTTTGTTGTTGGTGTAGGCATAGGGTTGATATTTGTTTTTTGTTTACTTTTGCAACAATCTATATTAATAAAATTGGAGACCACTCTGTTTTTTTTTTGTCTGTCTGTCTGTCTCAGATTCACGCAAAAACTGCTGGACGCATTTCAAGTAATTTGGCACGATAAAAGAGTTAAACCAGGATTTGAACATAGGCATTAATGCATCTCAAAATTTTTAATCTAGGTGGGTGTTTCAGGGTTAAAACTGTTTATTAAAAAACTTAAAATATCTCCCTTATTATTGACTCATAGTCATAGTTCATAGTAAGACAACAAATCATTTTTGTAATAGACGAATATTTGGGGGGTTATGGGGGGGGGGGGGGGCTTTAAACTAATACCTACATATGTCTCCTTTATTATAGACAACGGCAAAATCATATTTTACCAAAATATTGGGTTATATGCCAATAAGGAATATTATAACTCAACAAACACAGAAAATACAAAAGGTTCTATAATTCATACTTAATGTAAATTCATGCAAAGGTTGATTAGGGCGAAATCGTGTAATATGTTTTTAAACATTTGTATGTGTAAGCTTAAAAAAATCGATATATCATCTATCCTAAGATATACTGAGAAATCCGTGAAAACACATTTTACCCCTTTCGGAATTAAATTTCTAAAAATCCGTCCCTAGTACTTCTCCCCGAATTTCATGTTTCTAGGTCCAAGGGTTTCGGCTAGGTGTTAATTATATCTAAGGGAGACAGTTACATATGTGGTCGGACAGGCGCTTGTCAGGGACCCAGGGGATATTTTCTTATTTAGCACAAATTAATATATTGAAGGAACAGGGAAGAGGGCCCTCATGCGTTTAGCGCCAGGGGCCCCGAGGGGTGTAAGTCCGCCTCTGTATTTATATATTATATATAGTTTTAACTTGGATGAGAAGATTTGGTTTAGTATTTTGTTGTCAAAAAATATGAAGTTTTCTCTATAATTTTAACAATTTGTCTTATCCACAACGAAATGATTCTCTAACTGAGAACGGTCGTGACTCAGTTAGTTAGTGCGTGGACTACTGAGCGGCGGGCCAAGATTCAATTCCCGGTACCGGCAAAAACAACTTACATTTTTCCGACCATTTCTCCCTCAGAAGGCATCGGGCAACCACCGAGGTAAAAGCCCTAGTAAAATTTCCCCAAAGTAATTACTGGTTCGGATTCCACGATAATAAATTGTAGGTCCCATACGATTGTGTTATATATAGACCGGGAGCTCATGACATTTTTGGTCTCCGATTTCATACAACATTCCTTTTGGAGGAGAGAATATTTACCCTGTGACAACAAAAAAGGGATGGTACTAAACCCCTGCACGCTTTCCGGTCATAGGGAAAATTGCATTTCCACTTAAACACAAAATTTTTGTGTTTTTCTCTGATTTAATATTGCTTGCCCTTTTGTCAAAAGAAAGTTATAACAAATTTAAAGTCTTTTAATTATAGGCATGCTGTATGAAAACGCGGAAAATCATATTTTTTTATTACAAGATCACGTGACCGTTTGAGCCCTTTGGGACCCTCCGAATCACATGCATATATTTAAAAGACTTTAAATTTGTTATAACTTTCTTTTGACAAAAGGGCAAGCAATATTAAATCAGAGAAAAGCACAAACATTTTGTGTTTAAGTGGAAATGCAATTTTTCCTATGACCGGAAAGTGTGCAGGGGTTTAGTACCATCCCTTTTTTGTTGTCACAGGGTAAATATTTTCTCCTCCAAAAGGCATGCTGTATGAAATCGGAGACCAAAACTGTCATGAGCTCCCGGTCTAATACAGGCAATACACACAACACAACTGTATGCGCGGAAATAACCTACGCTCGGAGTATGTTCAATACGAACGTCAGTTCATAGCATCTAGCATGGCACTCTAAGAAGAAGTCTCTATTAGGACTAGAGATAGACCAGTTACCAGATGAATAGACGTTACTAAGACAATTGCCAAAAATTTGCTGTTGTTAGCTCAAAACAAAAAAGTTTAGGGGAGTAATGGGAAAGTCTTTTTTCAGCACTAAATTAGACCGGTAGATGATGATTAATAACAATTTAGTGATAAATTCTATTTTATAATCCTAATATATTCTAATAAAATATTTCAATCTATTGATGACTTTTTTATACCAAAATAATCCTTAAATTCATACATTTTACAAAATGCTTTCACCTAAATTATAAAAAAAATCCTACAATTTACTTAAAAAAATCAATAAAGCTATATTTACCCAATACTACTACCTACGTATGTATAAATTTATGAACGTACGTCTGTGATTTTATCAGGGGTGGGAGTAAACATGGTTTCCTGAAACGTTTGCAAACACATTTCCAGGGCTTATGTCCACTCGGCAAAAATAACATGAAATAGTTTAATCTGCTACGAATCTGTAAACGGAAGCCACCGTGTATTCAGGGATCGTGAACTCTGGAACAGTGCGCGTTTTTAGTGATATTTATCGGCTGTTGTTAACATCTTTTCGCAGAGGCGGAGGATGAAAAATAAAAATCGGATAACTAGGGCCATTACGTTCCTATTACGAAATTATACGAGAGCAGTTCATATTTTATTCATTTATGGCCTGCAAATTTTACAAAACAAAAATTGATAGCTAAAGCCTATTGGAATAGGCTATTCTAAAGCCTATTCCAAACGTTCAGGCAGAACTAGATTTTCAATTTTAGTCATTTTTACCGATTAAATGAGGCTTTTGATAATTTTGTTTAACAAAAGCCAACTTGAAACCACAAAGAAAGAGCTCATGACAACTTACAAAAATAAAAATTCCAATTAGTTCCACTTAAACGTTTGGAATAGCCTATAATAATAATAATAATAATAAGTTGTGTGTATTTAGCTCCACTAGTCTCTAGTATGACGCGCCTCAAAAGGTTGCTGAAGTTTGAGATTAGTGGACGCTTGTCAAGACCTGACAAACCCCAGAATAATAATAATGTTTATTAAAGGTTAGCACCATACATATAGTTGTATACCTTAAGTCAATTACATATTAACAACATATTTAATACATAAAAAACGAAATATATTAATATATCTTACTATTGCTACCAGGTCTACAGTATGAAATGCGGATTTTTTTCAAACTTGCCGCGCAAACAGAGTGTATAGTTCAAAGTTTCAACACAAATGGCGTTTTGTTAAGTTATCATTAAGTGTCAAATGCGTATAGGTTATAATTTGAAAAGTGATCATATAGTATTGTTTTGCTGTGTTAAAAATGTCAAATTTTGTGCCAAATAAAGAGCATTCGCGGACAGTACTACTGTTTTGTTTTCATTTGAAAAAAACTGCTGTTGAACCATACCGACTGCTTCGAGAAGCTTATGGTGAATATGCTCCATCGCAAGATACGTGTGAACGATGGTTTCGGCGTTTCAAAATTGGTGATTTTGATCTTACAGACAAAGAACATGAAAAACCTCCAAAAAAATATGAAGATACAAAATTGGAAACATTGCTGCAGGAAAACGATAGTCAATCACAAAAACAACTAGCAGAGCAGTTAGGCGTTAGTCAACAAGCTGTTTCCCATCACCTACGAGAGATGGGTAAGATCCAGAAAGTCGGCAGATGGGTTCCACATGCATTGAATGAGAGGCAGATGGAAAAACGCAACAACACTTGTGAAATTTTGCTTGCATGATACAAAAGAAAGTCTTCTTTGCATCGTATCATTACTGGCGATGAAAAAATGATTTATTTTGAAAATTCCGAACGCAAAAAATCATGGGTGAACCCAGGCTCACCATCCACATCAACTGTAAGACCGAATCGCTTTGGCAAAAAGACAATGCTCTGTACTTGGTGGGACCAAAAGGGTGTGGTCTATTATGAATTGTTAAAACCTGGTGAAACAGTTAATACCCAACGCTACCAACAACAACTGATTGAATTGAACCATTCGCTGCTCATAAAACGACCATAATACAAAAGAAGACAGCACAAGGTAATCTTTCTTCACGAAAACGCTCCATCACATAAGGCAAAAGCAGTTTGCAACACATTGGAGGCACTCAAGTGGGAAGTGCTACCCCATGCCGCTTACTCCCCAGACTTGGACCCTTCAGATTACCACTTGTTCGCATCGATGGGTCACGCACTTGCCGAGCAGCACTTTTGTTCATATGAAAATGTGAAAGAATGGCTAGATGAATTGGTTGATGAATGGTTTGCGGGGAAAGGGGAAGAGTTCTACTGGTGAGGTATTCACAAATTGCCTGAAAGATGGGAAAAATGTATAACTTCTAATGGAGCATACTTTGAATAAATAAACTTTTACTGTTCTTTTGAGTTTAATGTGTTTTATTTAAAAAAAAAATCCGCATTTCATACTTGTAGACCTGGTAATCTGATAATTATTGTGATTACAATATTTATCTAGACTGATGGGGGAAGTCGCTAGATGGAAGACGTGGATAATTCTTTCCAAAGTGGCCGAAATTTATGATTTTTAATATGTAACCACAGCTTAGTCAGAATCATTTACTGAATACCTACAAAACCTTGAAATGTGTGCAAATTCACATAAATTTTGCATTGCTCTGAAAATGTTTACAACCGAAACAGGTCAGCACTTTTTGAATAAAAATGGTGATATTTCACAGATGTTAATCATTTAACAAGTTATTAAATGTTAAATTTTTTCACAATGTCGATTTGTCGATGTTATATTGTAACAATAAATACTGATTAATATTTTTGTAGTAGCATTATTTTCTTTGCGGTATGACAAGTTTTATTTTCTGAAATTTCCTTTTGCTCCGTTCATGTAATTTTCGCCTGAAATTTTCCCGTTGTTCTGCAACTTGGTAACACAGTCGAACAGATTTTATAATGCTGAGTTACTTTGTAAATATCGTGTATTTTGTTTGTATTGAATTTCATCGTAACTTGATATTTCTAAAACCATTTCATACAACATGTCGTTGCGAGTATCGTCCGAACCATTTACACAATATTGGTCAAACATTAAAAACATATGAATTCAAATAAATTGAAAGAAAATTCATACGAAATAAAAAATAATAAATTTTACATAAAATCTATTTTTTAAAAAAGGTATGTAAGGTGTGAATTTTCACACATTTTCAAGGTTTCGTACTTAAAAAAAAAGAAACTAGATAAAAATGTCAGTAAAATGACGTCCCTTGAGGTGATTTTTCAATCTTGGGAAAGGGAAAAAGTCACAAGGACTCAAATCAGGCGAATAAGGAGGCTGAAGAGCCACAAGAATGTTTTTACTGGCCATAATCTCATTTATTGAAGTAGCTGTGTGACAAGGCACATTTTTCTCATTCCCAAATCATTGGTCAAAATCTGATGAACGGTAGTGTGAGTCAAATTAAACCCTTTCCCAATTATTCTGACTATCAACCGACGATCTGAACGCACAAGATCCCGGATTCTGTCGACGTTTTCATCGGTTCTTGAAGATGAAGGCCTACCGCTGCGTGATTCATTTTCAATCAACTCTCTTCCATCTGAAAATGCCTTAAACCACCAAAAAACCTGGTTCCTTGACAAAACACTCCGTAGGCCTGCTGAAGTTTTGCAAAAGTTTCCATTGAACTGTGCCCAAGTCTGACGCAAAACCTGATAGCAGACCGTTGCTCGAAATGAATGTTACTCATTTTTAGATCGTACTATAAAAAATTGTTTCACGAAAAAAATTACTACGGACAACAAAATTACTCTAGCGAGTTGCTCTAAGTAGTAATGAAGGCATACCACATGTTTACCTGCCACCCCTCCAAGTGCCGCGTCGCAAATGTTGCCAGATCAAACGCTATGTTGCCAGTCCGGTTATTTAATTTACACATCTTGTATTACCTCAAATTTTTCAGATTTTATATTAACTCTTAACGCAGTCCACCACACAGCTATTAGAATAGCAACAGGCGCATTTAGATCCAGTCCTTCGATCAGCATATTGAACGAAGCTGGCGAACCAACGCTACAGGAGAGACGTGAAAAACTGACCACGATGTATGTAACGAACCTAGCAGCTAAACCAGATCATGGAACACATAGTCATATATTTCTAAAATCAAATAACGAAAACATACTGAATACAGGCAAAAAAACTGATTTAATACAATACATCAACACCATCCTACAATCCAACAATATTCTTATTCCCACAATCCAGTCCATTACCTTCCATCATACTCCACCCTGGCTCTTTGGGAAAGTAACCATAAACACAGGTCTAACTAAATACAAAAAAATAGAACCGATCGTTTTACAAACAAAATTTGCTGAACTACAGCTGCATCTGCTTGAGTACCAGTTTACTTCACGGATGCATAAAAAAAAGAACAGTTGCACTATAGCTACTGTTTACAACGATGAAAGTAAAACATACCAATTACCGACAACCAGTAGTGTGTTCGAAGCAGAAGCAGTAGCAATCCTGAAGGCGATCGAAATGGCATTTCATACCATCCACAGACACATAGCCGTATGTCCCGATTCTTTGAGCGTACTACAGGCCCTCAACAACAACTACTCAAAGGAAACTGTTATTCAGCAAATACACCAACTATACCAGATGACAAAAGAACAAAACAAAATAGTGCACCTCATCTGGGTTCCCGCTCATATTGGAATAGAAGGCAACGAACGTGCAAACACAGCCGCCCGAGAGTCCACCAATCACGAAGAAACCCTCCATCCCCCCCCCCCAGCAAAACTTACGTAAAACAAGATATTAAGAAGAAACTGAGTATAACCAGACTGACCAAATGGCGTGACACCACTAACAACAAACTACGAACCGTCAAGGACGAAATGCAGAACTGGAACTCAGGCACCAGCAGACGAGAACAAATAATAATGACAAGACTTAGAATAGGACACAACAGACACACACACGAACACCTCATGGCAAGACTAGATACCAAAATATGTGAGACATGTAACGAACAACTTACCGTTAACCATATACTAATAGACTGCCAACTCTACACTAACATACGTATAAACTACAACTTACCACAAGACCTTAAAGACATCTTAAGACTAGACTCAACAATGACTAACAACGTACTTAATTTCTTACAGGCAGCCAACATACATAACCTAATATAAGTTTTAGATACACAAACCAAACAAAATGTAACAATAATGTAACCTTATTAGACACTAACAGCCAAGTAGCTGATGTGTCTTTAAATAAATAAATTTAATAATAATATTAACTCTTCTGGGTAATAGAAACTATTTTTTAACATTTGCTAAACAAACATTTGCTATTTAATTTGATTATATAACCTCACAATAAATTAAAATTTTAGTTCAAAATGACAAAATAAACTTTGGCCAACTGTTGAAATATTGTTGCAATTTTAACTGTAATTTAACTGGTGCACGTAAATTTATTATTCGTGCCAACTCATCATTTAATATTAACAAAAGACTGCATGTGTTTATCTGTAATTTGATTGAAATTATTATTTAAATTACAAATAATATAATTATTAATTACTACTGAATACATAACCCTGATTAATAGGATTTGTCGATTTCGAGTTCATTGTTATATTTTGTGGTTAGAATAAAGTAATAACGTAATAAAATCTATTGCATTGTGGTTGCCTAAATCTAATATTATAATTAATGAAAATCAATTGCGAAATTGTGACCAAACAGCTGAACTCATACCCGGTTGCAGTGGCGTACACAAGGGGGGAGAATAGGGAAGGAATAAATACCCTCCCAAAAATTTGATAAGAACTAAAATTATAATTACCGCATTTCAAAATTATTCGCCTTTTCAATACGTATGAATTCAGATATTGTGAAAAATCCCTTCCTGAAATATTTTTCTGCGTACGTTGTTGAATAAATATCCTACAAGTATAGTCCATTTTTTTGTTTGTTTTTGTTTAAGCGGAACTAGATTTTCAATTCTAGTAACTTTTACCGATTAAATGAGGCTTTTGATCATTTTGTTTAGCAAAAGCCCACTTCAAACGTTATAAAGAGAACTCAGGAGAACTTAGAAAAATGAAAATTCCAGTTGGTTCCACTTAAACGTTTAGCAAAACTAGTTATAAGCTAAATATGGATTCCAAAAAAAAGAATCAATTGTCGTCACCACAGGACCGATCGCCATCACAAAGTACTTGTTTAATTTATGCTGATTAATAAAAAACTGTCTCAAATAAAAGTTGTTAGTTATTGCTTTTATAGCAACTTTAGTTAAATAAATATTTTCGAAATATTTCTCTGTTGCAAAATATTCGCAAAAATCTTAAAACCGACACGAGTTAAGTCCCATTTCTAGATAACCAATTTTTACCAATAGTTGATCAACTCGTGCCATTCATGACAGAAGCTTAAATATGAAGTTTCATAAAAATTTTTTTAGCCGAATTTGCTCTGTGCGTGTACACCGACCGACAGACAGACAGAAAGACAGACAGAAAGACAGACAGACAGACAGACCGACAGACATCACGCTAAAAGTAGTCAAAATGTTATCTACTGACCTCAATTCGTGGAGATCAATCGATATCTCGAAATGTCCAAATGGGTATGATCACAAAACCTCCCTTATGCCATGAGTTCAAAAAGAAATTACATGAGGGTTAGCTGTTGAAAAATAAAATAATGTCTATTGCAAGCTTTATATAACAATTGACTAACGTTTAGGCACAGCCTTTGTAATCTTAAAATTGTTTTTTTTTAAATTATGTTGTTTTATTGGCCATTAGTCTATGCAGTCATATTAGCCAGCTAAATACAAATTTGTACATTATATACAATAAATACAAATTTATACATTATATACAATATATTTTTTGATTTCACTGGTACAGAAAAATAAACATAAGAAACTAAAGAAGCTGTTCGAAATGACCAATGATTTTGTATGGGAAAAGCTTTAAATTTTTTTTGGCAATAGTATGGCAAGTTCCTAATGATAAACCAGTCACTTGCGACAGTGTACGTGGTTATGTAGTGGGTTGCTCGTTCATACGTTGACGACCATCATCAACTGTATTTTGAGTACGATCTCTTGGCCTTCCAGTTCCATCTCTATGAGTAATGCTTCCTGCATCTTGGAATAAATCAACACATCTTCTAAGTGTGCTAGAATTTATAGTAAGAAACAGTGGTAGTTTTAAGATATCTGCAACTTGGTTACTGTACTGTGCGTTAGTTCGACCCAAATTAGAGTACGCGAATACAATCTGGAGTCCAAAAACAATGTCCCAAAAAAATCAAATAGAAAAAGTGCAAAAGAGATTTGTAAGAAACCTGACCCTGAAATTAACCGGAATATATCCTTTTCGTATCTCTTAGGCAAACCAGTTATAAAACCTAGCTCTCAATATTAGCAAAAAATTACAAACATTAGAATAGACACGCGACTAGTGTTTCTGATTTCTCGACATTAGACTTATCTCGAGAAATCTCGAGAAAAATGTATATTCTAATTGTATTGTAAAAGATGTATATTCTAATAATTACATAATTATTAGAATATACATCTTTTTTTAATGTTGAAAATATTTTAGAGGATAAAAACATGTTAAAATTATAATCATCTTTAAAGTACTAAAGTAAAGGCGTCGAGCAAATTTTATATTTCTCGAGAAATGAAAAATGAGAATTAAAACTTTTTCTCGAGAAATTCTCGAGAAGAATTACTAGACGCGACATCCACACTTTGAATTTCGCGTTTAAAGCATTTAGTAATAAACTAGATGCCCCAGAACTTCTTCAAAGTTTAAATATTCGAGTCCCTGACATAAGATTGAGAATAAAAAATCACTGTTTCAAAATTTCAGAATCTATGTCACCACTGAACAAAATGCGCAGTCTAGTAAACAAGCAAGTCTCTGATAGAGATGTACATATCTTTTACGACAACTATAGACAGTTTGTTAATATAAAAATAAATTAGACTAGTTTTATTGTATCGATGTGGAGATGGTCGTGTCCGTAATGAGTAGAAGTTGGAAAGGTTGTACGGGTATCAGATATAAATAAAAACAACTATCTACAGCTGACCAGTTTCGGAATAGTTTATTCGTTCATCAGAGCTGCTACATAAAGGAAAATCAGAATACAGTATAATGGTTGGTTTATATACGGAACAAGAATATGGAATGGGAAATAAGAATAAAACACAAGAATAAAAAATATGAAACCGTTTATATCGGACATAACATTTAGTCGCTACGCCTGCGTACTTGCGTTGGCCTGTGTTTAACGGTTTTCACTTGACAGGTTGTTGTGTTTAATATAACCTTTAAAAAAAAACTGTGTTCAGTAAAATGGATTCAGAAAACTTTGTAAATTGATTTGCTTGTGTTTCACACATTATATTGTTGTTTACAACCTTCTGATCACAGCTGGAAAACATCTGTTGAACAAATTTTATTACGGCCGACATTTTGACCGTTGTGCGCATGCTTATCGTCTCTTATTCTTGGAATAGGAATAAAAAGTTAAATGTTACCAACTTTTCTTGTGTTAAAGTTAAATTTCATTCCTACATAAACCGATATGCGGCGCAGCCATGTTTTAACATCTTGTATACTATTGTTATGTCCTATTCCTTATTCTTGTTCCGTATATAAACCAACCATAAGTGTATATGGTATATGAATAAATAAATATAAATATAAGTATAATATTGTAAGACATACCTGAGATAATAGTAAGTGTTATTTATTTATTTATTTATTTATTTATTTATTTATTTATTTAATTTTGGCCACACAACAGGCACAAGCCCAATAAAAGTGTGGCACTTAAGTAATTTACATACAAAGTTATTTACACAGTATCAAAAGAAAAAAAAAACAGAATTAAATTATCAGTAGACTAATTTTAACATAGATAATACAAAATATTATTTAAGTTTTAGTTAAATTTTTGTAGTATACTAATGATATTTTTCTTAAAGGTAATAAAACTGGTGGAAAAACTATCAGAAAAGTTATTATATTCAGTTAAACTATTTACATGTAAAGAAATGCGATTAATTGGTGAATTATAGGCAGAATTAGTTTTACTAAAAGGCAAAGATAAATGTTCACTAATTCTAGTATTGTAAATTGGGATTTTGAAGTTAAATTTAGTTAGAAGATCTGGACAATCAATAATACTGTTGAAAATTTTAAAACAAAAACTTAAATCATGCAGAATTCTTCTGTTTTCTAAAGATAACAGATTGAGTTCCACATTTTGAAATCTAAAATTTAATATTTTTAAAAATCTTTTTTGAATATTCTCAATTCGTTTAATATAACAAGATATTAAGGAGAGCAACATACGAAACAAAAATCCAACTGACTTCTTACTAAAGAAAAATAAAGAGATAGGAGTGTTTTATAGGATTTAAAGTCCTTTCCGATTCTAGATATAAATCCAAGCATTTTATATGATTTTTTGATAATATAGTCGATATGTATGTCAAATATCAATTTAGTATCAAAATTTACACTTAGATCTTTAACAATTGAAACTTGCGGGATAATATCACCATTTAAATTATAGTTGAAATCAATTATACTTCTGTTTCTTGTAAAGGATATTTTAGAACATTTAGAAATATTTACATTTACATTTATTGATATTTAGAAACATAGATAGTCTATTTAAATCAGATTGAACTTGAAAATAATGTTGAAGAGATAAAATTTGTAGAAAGATTTTTAGATCATCAGCAAAGAGAAGAAAATTACAGTAATGAAAACAAGATAAGATGTCATTAATAAAAATGATAAATAGAAGAGGGCCAAGGTGGCTTCCCTGTGGCACACCGGAAGTGATTATTTTTACATCAGATTGATAACCATTTACAACAACGCATTGTGTCCTATTTGTAAGATAACTTAGAAACCAGGCTAACAAGTTGCCATGAATGCCAATTTTTTCTAATTTATGTATTAATATATTGTGATCTATGGTATCAAACGCTTTACTAAAATCGGTATATACGGCATCCACCTGTATACGTTGATCCATTGATTTTAAGATGAAGTCCGTATACAAAGTTAAATTGGTGTCAACAGTTATGGTGAGATAGATAAAAACCGGTCATGATATTAAGTTATATTGTATCTTATTGTTTTATTCTTTATTTTATTCATTATTAGTATTTCTATATTATTGTTATTATAATTGTATTGTATTTTTATCCCAGTACTATGTAACTGGACTTGAGCACTACTGTACAAATCTATATAGTCACTGGTTAAATAAATAAATAAATAAATCGAATACCCTGTATAAAATATTAGATACACTGGAATATGTGATAATCACACTTCACATCATTTTTTATCGGTATTTATCTTAACAACCACCCTTAAATATTGTTCACTTCAGTACATCGATATAGCCTTCAACTATTTTCATTATATCTTCAAATTCAGATGCATTGAACAATAAAAAAAAATTCTTCACCATTCTGAATGAGACTCGTACCGGAACAGACAAACTCCGGGGGCAATCCGGATGTGACCCGTGTCCGGAAAGACACAAGTTAGTTCCGGAGTCACTACGGATTAGTAACGCATCGTCTCACGTCGTTTTAGCTCTGGGCATCACGGCCATTATGTGTTATATATTGTGAATTGTCGATAGGAATGTGAATGAAACGCTATGAATAATTTTATTAAGAGTGTTCGTGCGAAATAAGTGAATATATCGCGTAAATAGTTATAGAATATAAAAAAAAAAACCTATGAATTTTTTAACAGTTGAGTTAACCAATGTACACTACTCGACAAAAAAAAAACATAGACACAAACAAATTTCTTGGTAATATAACAGTCAGCACATAATACTCCAGGTGTCCTATTCGCGAAATTATTTGCATCTTTACGTATGCTGAAGTTTAGAAGTTACGACTGTCTTGAGCGAATGTTATGATTACATCAAAGGGAACGCACAACCCTAAAATTTATAACAATCATACATCAAAATTTGCAGCGAATTTTTATCTATCTAATGGCACTACTTTAATTGTAAAAAAAAATGTCAAGTAATTGTAGGGTGACCATTCGTCCCGCATTTTAACATTTTGTCCCGCATTAAGATGCGTCCCGCAAAAGTCCCGCAAAAGTCCCGCATTTTAACATTTTGTCCCGCATTGTCCCGCATTTTGGATTTGAGAGGTGAGGACTTTTTTTTTGCTCTTTACTTGGATTTTGGGAGATGAGGACTTTTTTTTGCTCTTCACTTGGATTTTAGGAGATGTGGACCTTTTTTTAAAGTTTTTTTTTTGTAAACAGTTTTTTCTACAGTTAAAAATATCCTATTAGACATACATTTTTTTTTCATATTTGATGAATAGATTATTACTAATGTTATTTCAGATTGTTAGTTTTGTGTAAGAAAATTGTAAGCTCTGGGGGTTATACGTAGCGTTTAAATCTGCAAGTGTTCATTTGTACTCGTTTTTCATCTTATCAATAATTTTCTTAAGGTTTTTTTACGTCTATTTGAACAAAAATAAAAAAATGGAAAATGTAATATTAAAAATAATTACAGCAATATTAAATAATTTGTAAAATGCTGAAATGTTAATCAGAGATATAAGCGCATAGTTCCGCCAATTTAAAAAAAAATATTTGGAATTGGCAAAGAATTGGCACAGATAAATCCGCTCCCCCGGATGAATAGACCCCTTTTATTATATAGACTATTCCAAACGTTTAAGCGGAGCTACATGGCATTTTTATAAGTTGTCAAAAGCCTCATTTAAAAATTAAATATAATTAGTTTTCGACAAAATCTAGTTTCGCTTAAGTTACTGAAAACAGTTATTCATAACGTGTAATAAGAAAAAAAAAACAACAATAACAAAAACAGCTTATTACTGTTATTTTTGACAGTTTAGCGAGTTTTTAAGCATTTGTTTTTAATCATTAAGATCAATTAACAGGCAAACCAGAATCTGTATTAAAGGATTATTTTTAAGAAAAATTAACTGTCAGTGTTGTAATGTATCTAGGTATTAGTATCTAGATACAGTAACTAGATACTGTACAAGTATCTAGTTACTGTATCTAGGTACATTTTAAAATATGTATCTGTATCTGTATCTAGATATTTAAATCAGTATCTAAGTATCTGTATTTCAGGAACTTTTTTCAGATACTTTCCTATTTTGTCTTATTACAAAATATGTCCTTACGATTTTTCAAGTTGGTAAAACATTTAGCATGATTTAGATATTTGAATTTTAAGTTTAAATTAACCAATCAGCGACCAGTAAACTCTTTCTTGCTTGGTGGGAGTAAAAACATGCTTCATTCTGAATCTAAACATGAGTGTGATATGACGTAGTTTTGCAATACATAAATAAAATTTTAAATATTTTATGGTTTATTTATCAAAATTATAGTGTAAAATAATATATTGGGTATTAATATTTATAATAATAAGCTTAAGAGATGTCAACTTTACAAAATTAACTCATATCGCAATTGTGTTTAGGTTCATATTGCAAGGTTAACGGTTAAAATTAAAACGTACAATGTAAATTACACTGTAATTTTATTAACAACGGTTAAGTAAAACAACCATTAAGTAATTATCTAATCTAAGAATAAGAATTAATTTTATAAATGTGAATTAAATAAAGAAAAATATAATAAATAAAATTGTTGTTTTATTTTTGTCATCCTAAATACTTATTTAATAATCAGTAATTTATTGGCGAACAAAAAATGTTCGAGATATCCGCTGAAATTGGAATAAAAAAGTTACTTTTTTTAAAGATTACATAGGTATATAGTTAGTTAATATTTCTGACACACAGCTTCAAAGGCTATTTGTGTTTATTTTAAGAGTAATAATAGTGCATAACTTATTTTTTATTGTGAACAAATATATTCCTTGCTCTAGTTATTTCTTTTTTTTGTGGTGTTTTCATTTTTTCGAAAGTATCTTAAAAGTATCTTCAAGTACCTAGATACATTGTAAAAAAAATGTATCTGTATCTAAATACTTTTTAAAATTTGTATCTGTATCTGTATCTAGATACATTTTTCCTCAAGTATCAGTATCTGTATCTAGATATATTTTCAAATGTATCTATTACAACACTGCTAACTGTGAAAAGCAACATTAAAATTTGCTTAATAGCTGTGTATTGTGAAAGGTTATGTGAGTAGATCTAACATTCCAAATGTATTCAGACACATACGTTATTTTTTTCTCGGCCAACTTTGACAAAATTTGGGATCACTCGTTATATTTTTATATCATACCCGCTGAACACATATGTGTTGAGTGATGCTGACCAAGAAGGGGCATATTATCATTAAAAAAACTTATCAACATTACATCACGTGTTATTATTACGCCACTATAATTTTAACATAAATAGACTATAACTATATATATATATATCATTCACCAGGTTTCCGCCAAACACATTCCTGGTCATCGTAAGCTTAACCGGAACTCATCTGTAAATTAAAATCAATCAACAATCATTTGATTTTCGGCAAAACAAAGGTAATAAATCTCGAAAAGTTAGGGGATACTGTTCTTGACAATAGTTCATTCGAACTTGAGGTACTCGACGAAGTAGATCTCGCAATAATACCGTGGATAGAATGAATCGGTCATTTCATTCGGTAGTTACTTGATTGCAGCCCGATCCTGCTGTTCTTATAAACGCTTCCGTTTCATGATATCACTTAATAGCGTCTGTGAATGAATATTGATTATTGAGAAGTTACTATTCGGAAAATTAATGATTTTAAAGCGATAACAGTAAAAAATATTAATTAACTAATTTTGAAGGATCCAATGTCTTATAATTGAAACAATTGTTACCCTGGTTTATTTTTAAACTAACATTACTCATTTAAGTGTTGTAGCTTCTAGTCAGATATAATCGATAATTGAATTTTAAGGGAAAATTCATTAACTTTATTTTGACTTTATTAATAAAGCCACCCTCGAAATTCAATCGTCTGTAATTTTTAATTAAGAGTATAAATTTGAAATATAACTTTCATTAATATTTTCGCCCCTTAAGAAGTTCAACTGTAGCAAATTTCCATAGACATTAGAATATTTAGAATTGAACAATTAACTAGGAAAATTTAGGGATTTGTCCTCGTCAGCGATAGACTTCCAACTCTCACAGTAAATGTAAGTCTACGCCAGTTATTTTACACATCATTTAGTAGGTCTCTCTAAGATGATTTTTTTGCACTTTTTCTTGAATGATATGTTTGTCCAAATAATGGAGATAATTTCGGCTGATATAACCAAGAGGTTCAAGAATTCCTTTTTGAAATCTGTATTCACAATTCCAAGATATTCAATTTTTGTATGAAGTCTTGGTATAGTGTCCAAGCTTCCATTTCACAAAGAAAATTGTTGAGAAAAGATGGCCTAAAAATAATTCATTAATTTTCTATACAAATTTCAATATATTGATTTTTCATTAGTGTTTCATTCCTTACTCATTCAATGTCTTTTTTTGTCTTGATAATGTCATTTCGCGAAAAGTTCCAGCGATAAAAAGTAAAAAGTGGGACAAAGATAAGTTTCCGCATCCCTTACCTCCCTCTCAAGGGCAACCCAGAACTCTATTAATGAAAAGATATCGGAGATAATTAATTTTGCTGGAGGACTTGAAAGAAATTTTATTTTAGAATATTTATTGTATTCTTGTCAAAGTTTCAGTCAAGGAAAATTGGTAAAAAATTGAGAGTAGTTTATAAATTTTACAAAATTGCTACATTTAACAACAACGGCTTTCAAACTAGTCAAACTGGTCTTTGGACAACATCCGCCTCGCAAAAAGTTCGTATAAAGCCTGTGCTTATTTTCTTTATATTTATATCTTGTACTGTATATCTGACTTTTATTCCAAAAAGGTTGTTGATGAGACAAGATAATATACATAGAAGAAATATTTTTATTTATTGGTACATTTTTGTAGGAATAGTGATGATAATGTAAGAGAACAAAATAGTAAAGAAATTTAATAAATATTTAACAGAAATACATTTTCACAAAAACAATTAGGTGTAATATTTGCATGAAATCTAGTTTTGGAGAGCCTGATCTTATTTTGAAGAATGGACGAAGTTTAGGTAACAAAATAATCTCACTCAGAGCCGCAATATGTTTCTGCCTAACCTAAATCAATTTCTAGGTCATGTTTTAGGCTGCTGATAACTACTCAAAATCCCTTTTATCACTGAAATCCAAATAAAAAACAAAAATTTGCAAGCAAATACCATTATCGACTCATTAGACACGAAAACTAGCTGATGTTACATAATACGAGGTGTGTAAATTAAGTAACCGAACTGGCAACATAGCGCTTGATCTGGCAACATTTGGGACGCAGGACTTGGAGGTGCGACAGATGAAAGAAAACATGTGATACACCTTAAGTACGAGTTTGAACTCGCTAGAGTAATTTTGTTGTCCGTAGCGATTTTTTTTTTCGTGTAATTGTTTTTTCTAGTGCGTTCTAAGAATGAGTGACATTCATTTCAAGCAACGGTGTGCTATCAGGTTTTGTTTCAGACTTGGGCACAGTGCAACGGAAACTTTTTCAAAACTTCAGCAGGCCTACGGAGACAGTGTTTTGCCAAGGACCAAGGTTTTTTGGTGGTTTAAGGCATTTTCAGGAAGAGAGTTGATTGAAGATGAAACACGCAGCGGAAGGCCTTCATCTTCAAGAACCGATGAAAATGTAGACAGATTCCGGGATCTTGTGCGTTCAGATCCTCGGTTGACAGTCAGAATGATCTGGGAAGAATTGAATTTGACTCACACTACCGTTCATCAGATTTTAACCAATAAATTGAGGATGAGAAAAAATCTGCGCAAAAATGGTTCCAAAAAACATTTCACAGGACCAAAAAAACATTCTTATGGCTCCTCAGCCTCCTTATTCGCTTGACTTGAATCCTTGTGAGTTTTTCTTCTTCCCAAGATTAAAAAATCACCTCAAGGGACGTTTATACTCGAAAACATTCAAACGTCCGTAATCGACCATCTGAAAGCTATTCCAGTATCCGAGTTCCAGCACTGCTATGAGGATTAAAGAACCATCTCCAGCGCTGTGTGGCTTCCCAAGGAAGTTATTTTGAGGGAGACAATATTGAATTGCAATTCTAATCGAAAAAAAAATAAATAAAATAAAATCAGGCCGATTAATTTACACACCTCGTATGTAGCGAATCGTTTTTATAATTTTTAAATCTAATTTTTTTTGCGGAGTCTGGGAATAGATTTTTTTACTATTTCCTTTTTTTTTTGCCCAGATCGCAGGGAAATATGAAATGAACAACTGTTTTACATATTTTACAATATTTTTAGGGGTTGGAACGAATAAAATGTACTCATAGGATTTGGGGCGAGTCCACCGAATTCGGACGAGCTCTTTTGGACCGTATTTTCCCTATCTAGTAGAGTATACTTGGAGAGTATTTATTTGGACGATGCCAGTTAGAAAAAAAGTATAGTTTAATCTAAAAAGTCATCAAGAATTAGTAATTCCATTAATTCAGACATTGAGAAAAAAGTACGGCTCCTTATTTATTCGCTTCAGCCACAGCAGCACTCGAAGCGCTCCGGATACAAATGCATAGACGTTTACTTGAATTTATTCAAATATAACGGACGGAGGTTTGGTACGAGTAAATCAAATACTTCATATATAAAGTTTTTATTGAATTGTTTGAAATAGAGAATTATTTGTTTATTGGTTCTCTGTCGATCAATCTAAAGTCACTAGATTATATAAAGTAGCGCAACGGCGGCCATACTGGGGCTCAAAATGTCGTCACAAATGATTTTTAGTGATTCCAACAGTACAAAAATAAGAAACTAGTACTACCAATAATTTTTATTTTAACATTGTTATCACGATTTTTTTAATCAAAGATGCACTATAAGAAAATTGTGGTACAATTTCAATTATATTTTTTAATATTTATTAAATAAAATGGATATAATATATAAATTTAAATGAAACTTAACCTTAAATATTCAAACCGCTGACAAAGGAGGTTATTAAATGAGAGCGAGAGAGAGAGAGAGAGATGTGGCAGCGCAGACGCAAACTTAAGAACGTAAAAATTGCTGCTTTAGTTTGCTTAACAGTGGAACCAATGTTGCCAATCAAACTCTGGGGTCTGTCGGCTTCTTCAAAGGCTTGCGCTACTTTGAATAATCCAGTGACTTTAGATCAATCGGCATGGAAATTCTCGGGAACTATAGTTTTATTTATCTGTTGCGGTTACTATTTTCTTACGATTCCAAAAATCTCTATCTTTGTAATAGTAACATTTATGTACAAAAGTAATAAAAACCTTTATCACGTTTAACCGTGAAATTCTCATTCTTCTGTTCAGCTGTAATTAGAATTGTTCAATTGTTACTAATTGTGTACACATTGCCCACCGCCCCAATTGGCAGTTCATGTACAGTTTAAATTTCCCTCCATAAATTTGTCTAGACACCCCCAATAAAACAATAAAAAGAACAGTAAACTTCAACCCTGAAACAATACTATTTATACACCCCATCTATCTTGCTTTAAAAAAATCACCCAAGAAATTAAAAGTTTGCAAAGGCATTGTACCCCAGGGAATATTTTCAAACGTATTTCCATGCACCCCTCCGGGGGGACATATATAAACGTCCCTTATCTATATGCAAGGGGTTCAACATCCCTATTGCATTCTTTGAGGGTGCCGTTTGAGTCACAAATCTGTAAATTTTGTTAACGTAAAATGTGCGGTCAGTTTCATTGAAAGGGGTTGTTTTTTTCAGTTAATTATGGGAGTCAAAGGGATAAATATTTTAATTGAGAGGGGGTGGATTAATTTATTTATGGTATACATACAATTCTTATGGTCCAGCAAATCAAATCAAAGGCGGGAATAAACAGGGTGGAATTTTATATATTACCTTGCAGCAAAAAGGGACAAATAAAAACCTGGGGTCTAAATATATAAAAAAAAAAATTGTGACAAGTATTTAATTTTTACCGACCACCATATCTATAAGGGAGATATGTGATTATACCGATTTTCACATTTCGATGGATGTCCACGAACTGAGGTTTCTACAGAACATTTTGACTATTTTTAGTATGATATCTGTCGGTCTGTCTGTTTGTCAGTTCGTGAACAAGTGTTGAGCAAATCTAGTGAAAATTCCACATGAGCCGTATACAAATTGGGCCGTTTTCTAACTATGTACATAATATACCGTTATGTCGTAATATATATATATATATGTTTATTTCTCTTTAAACCGTTTTTTTCTTTATATATTAATTTCTCTTAAACCGTTTCTACAAAAATTTGCAACTTCAAAATTACACTATTAACTGTTCTGAGAGATTATAGTAAATATTTTATATTCTTATGAGATGAGTCAAAAACTTTTCATTTTAATTCGATTTTTTTTTTTTTAATAAATCCAAAAAATATTATCGCATGGCTCCGAAACATTTAACTTAACAAAGTGAGATCGACAACACCTCATAGTTTTCGAAAATAAAATATTACGCCGAATCTTTGGTTCCATTCAAATTAATGGTGAATGGAGAATCCGCAAGACAAAATATCCGAGAACTGTATTCAAAGCCGAGCATCACACCAGAAACTAAGATATAGACGATTACAGTGATGTGGATGAGGGAGGACAGATTGGTAAGGAGCAGGGGCGACTGGCCATGTGGAAAATGTGGAAAATTCCACATGGGCCGTATACAAATTGGGCCGTTTTCTAACTATGTACATAATATACCGTTATGTCGTAATATATATATATTTATTTCTCTTTCATTAAGTACGATAAATTTCAATTTATAGGTGTAATATAGGTATATGTGTGGGCCTTTATTATTTATTTTATAGTTATTTTACCCGGCCCAACCCGAGTCTGAAGTTAGAACAGCCCGTCCCGACTCGGCCCGAACACGAAAATATATACCACCACTACAAAATTAGTCCAAAGTAAATTTTGAAACGCAGTCAGTCTTTTAAAAGGCAATTTAAAAGGCCCGAAATATTTTGTACGTTTATGGACCAACCCGGCTCACAGACCGTGATTAGGCTCGACATTAAGACCAAGGCCCGTGCAAGACTCGGGCCTACTGTACAATCAATATTTACACTTATACATATAAAATCAGTGTTGAATCCATGGGGCGGGAGGGCGTTTATTATCTCCTCCCGCCCTTAAAAAAAAGTTATTTTTTTAAATTTCTTTTTAAGTTACAGCCATTTTTAAAACTTTTCATTAAACCGTTTCTACAAAAATTTGCTTCAAATCAAAATTACACTATTAACTGTTCTGAGAGATTATAGTAAATATTTTATATTCTTATGAGATGAGTCACGTTTGCAAGAAAGGAGCATAGATTTCATCAAAGCTAATCGTATGGTTATGAATGCAACTAAGTCATTAAAGGATATATCACGAAAATTTAACGATGTAAAGAACTCTGCTGATTTGTTTGTTAATTATGTAAATAATAAACTGGATGAAATTCAATGTGATGTAGAAGTTGAACATGCATTACTGGATATGAGAATACGCAAATGAAAACAAATGGACGATAAAGAAACTATGGATGAACCGGTAAGAGATTCATCCAAGCGGTATGAAATAAATACTTACAATTACGTACTAAATAATGCAATTCAAAGCATGGAAAATCGTTTTAAAAAAACCTATTACTTTATTATGACTTCGCATATTTGAATCCAAAAAAAAATTCTGAAAATAGTCCTGAAAACGCATTTCAAAATTTAAGCTGTATTTTTATACAGTTTAATCCAGAAGCAACTCAACACAATATTATTTCAGAATTACAACATTTTAAATCTCAATGGAATATTTTAAAGGTAAATGTCAGTGAAACTTTCAAAAAATGAACAATCTACTGATGAAGTAGAAATTGATAAACATGCCATTTTATCCTCATTGAAAAGCTTGCAAAAATTGTCCTATTTTTTGTTATAATATATCTATTATTCCGATATAACATGTTAAGTAACGCTTATTCTATACTTGGTCAAGCATAAAAATATCTACTATATATGTCTGTAACACAAAGGTCCTGTGAACGGAGTTTTTCAACATTAAAATTTATTAAAAGCAGACTAAGATCAAGTATCTCGTAAAAAAATCTAGAAGCCTTTATGTAAATGTCAGTGGAGAAGGATATTTTAAATGAAATAGATTTTGATCATCAAATCATTAATATTGTCGTTCAACAGAGCTTACTTCTAAATGAAAAATTGATGTTGTAGATTTGTGGTTATTGTGATTTTTTCTATATATTTAAATATATGTAAAAAAACAATATATTTTTACCGACCGCTAACATATATAAGGGAGGTATTGTGATCATACCGATTTTGACGTTTCGAGATTTCGATGGATCTCCACGAATTGAGGTCCCTACATAACGTTTTGACTATTTTTAGCATGATGTCTGTCGGTCTGTCTGTCTGTCCGTCCGTCCGTCCGTCCGTCCGTCCGTCCGTCCGTCCGTCTGTCTGTCTGTGTACACGTGCAGAGCAAATTTGGCTGAAAGGATTTTTATGAAACTTCATATTTAAGCTTCTGCTATCAATGGCACAAGTTGATCAACTTTTGGTAAAAATCGGTTGACTAAAAATGGGAGTTTACTCGTGTCGATTTTAAGATTTTTGAGACAGATTTCACAACAGAAAAATATTTCGAAAAAAATTATTGAACAAAAGCAATAACTAACAACTTTTATTTGACACATTTTTTGATAAAACGAAAAAAAAAATTGAAAAATATTTCCAAATTTTTCCCTAATAGTTTTAGGTCATTACGGACCAAACATTAATTTTTTCTAGACAAAATAAGATGTGAGAATTCCAAAAATTCAAACCTCAAGTCTCTATCTCTTACCTTTTTTGAGATAAGATTTTTTTTAAATTCCATTAAAATCGAAATTTTCCCTAATAGTTTTAGGTCATTACGGACCAAACATTATATTTTTCTAGACATAACAAGGTGTGAGAATTCCAAAAATTCAAACCTCAAATCTCTATGTCTTACCTTTTTTGTGATATGAATTTTTAAAATTACAAAAAAATCAAAATTTTCAATAGTTTTAAGTCATAACGGACCAAACATTAATTTTTTCTAGACAAAACAAGGTGTGAGAATTCCAAAAATTCAAACCTCAAATCTCTATGTCTTACCTTTTTTGCGATATGAATTTTTAAAATTACAAAAAAAAAACAAAATTTTCAATAGTTTTAGGTCATAACGGACCAAACATTAATTTTTTCTAGATAAAACAAGGTGTGAGAATTCCAAAAATTCAAACCTTAAATCTGTCTTACCTTTTTTGAGATATGAATTTTTAAAATTACAAAAAAATCAAAATTTTCAATAGTTTAAGGTCATTACGGACCAAACATTAAGTTTTTCTAGACAAAACAAGGTGTAAGAATTCCAAAAATTCAAACCTCAAGTCCCTACCTCTTACCATTTTTGAGATAGGAATTTTTGAAATTTACAAAATAAAATCAAAACTTTACCAATTAGTTTTAGGTCATTACGGACCAAATATTACAGAAAATACATCGTAAAACTAAATTTTTTAAAGATTTAAACCTTAGGTCCCTATTTCTTACCATTTTTGAGATATAGTTTTTGATTTAATATCCAAATTTCCAAAAATAACTACACTTTCACGAGATCCAATATATTCAATGTTAAAATACGTATAAAAAATAACTAAGAATTTATAAGAAAGACATTTTAATGTTATCTCGATGTTTTGTTAACTACAAATGAATTAGTATGGGATTAAAAAAATAATTAATCCTTTTAAATAAGTTGATAAGGAAATTTTATTTTTATATCATTAGCAGGAATTACGTAAACATTTATGCGACGAAACCTGCTTATCTGAAAAATATATAAACTGTGAATTTTCATAGTTTACAGGATTTCGTAGGCAGGGCTGATATTAAAAATATTTGAGAAGATAACATTCAAAATATGATTTATCACAGTAATACAGGTTTGAAATTATTGTAGAAAACATTACAAACCAATTTGCAACAAGTTTGGAACCTTATTTTACGACCTACTTATTTTTAAGGTTCCAAACAATTAATTCAAATATGTTATTAAAATTTTAAAGCACTAAATTACAAAAATCGATATTTAAATTTTGGCAAAAATCACGTTTTGCATGAACTAAGTGGACAAATAAGTGTTTAAATTGACAAAATAAGGATTAAATTTGATTTGAATGTTTATTATAATGTTTATATGTTTATGTTTGTTAATATGGATCTTACTAGCATTAGCTAAATAAATAAACTATTATTATTATTATTAACAAGCATAGGTTTACATTATTTTATTTATTATTTTTTAAATATTATTATGTATTTATCATTTTTGTAAATATGGAAATTGAAACTTTAATTTTCCAAACAAGCATATCTCAAAAACGGTAAGAGATAGAGACCTGCGGTTTGAATTTTTGAAATCCTCAGACTTTAAACAGTTTAGAAAAAAATTGATGATTTAGTGGCTAGCACACAACTTTATTAATAGGCCATCAAATAAAATTGTCGAAAAGTACCAAAAATTGAAAATTAAAAAATTGATGTGAAGTGTGAATTTTCACACATTTCAGGGTTTCGCAGGTTTAAGTAAGTGAATGATTATTTGGGATGCCAAAATAAATTTTATGTTAAAATATTTTATTAATTTTAATTCGAATGGCTAATACCATTATTTAGGTTTCTAAATATGTGTAGTATTTTTTCTTTTTTTTTTTATATAGCAAGGTTCATTAAGATTTTGAAAATTGCATAACCGCCCAGCCTGTCTCAATTTTTTATACTTACATGTAACGTTCCATGGTCATGATAAATAATATCTCTGTTAGAAAATATTAGGCCAAGTTATTTTTACTCTGCTGCTAGAATGTATTTTATGCAAGTACTTTATGATGGCGGTCGGTCCTGTGGTGGCCACAGCTGATTTTTTATTAAAAGGCTGGTAACATTTTTTCCACACAAAAATTTTAGGGCCAGTCCGCCCCTGGGTGAAAATACAACTGATGACCTAAAAAAAAGTCCTCACATACAAAAAACAAATGAACACAAAAAAAGTCCTCACTTCCAAAAATACAAGCGATGAGCAAAAAAAAAGATCCTCACTTCCAAAATACAAGTGAGTGACGGCCACTCGCTCCTGGCACTTGCCCCAATGCCAGGCCGTTCTTGCCCAGGACTCCGCCCCCCCCCTTTTTCGGGCCTGACTGCGCAATATCGAAAGATAAAAATCCGAAGGAGACCGGAGAATACGAACCCGCGTTCCTCCAACGGCAACTCTTAAAATTGAAAACACTTGTCGCCAATGGAGTAGTCGAACTCGTTAAATCACGCAGTTCTGACTGGTAAAAACAGTCTGAATTGTGAAGTTGCTGGATGAAGTCCCCGTTGGTGATAGTATTTGGGCGAGAAAAATGTGTTAACATTACTCCCATTTTCAGAATCATTCACCCTTCATCCAGGTTCACCCGCTGGCATTGGCCACCAGCCTCGTTGCAGAAATAGGCCGATGTAAAATAAAAAAAATACAAAAAAAAAATAAAAAAAACAAACAAATGTAAATATATATTGGGACAAAGCGAGTATATTTACCACGCTAATCTTAAAAACTCTTTCCCCAAAGATAAAATATTGTTATGCTTCTGGTTACAGCCCCCCCTCATTAAAAATTCTCACGAGCCGCTATTGCCAATATTTTTGCATAGTTGTGTAAAACATTCTAGAATCTAGGGACCACTTAATCAATATTAGTTTAATTTATATACAAATTTTTACAGATAGTTTTATTAAAATTTTTATTCATAAAAAAATCACAAATATATGCGCATATATATGCAAAATTTATTTATTTTTAAAAAATACCACTCATACAAGAATTTCATTAACTCGCTTCTAACAAAATAGCTTTTCTAAAAGGAAAAATTGAAGACATTTTACAGGGGTGTAACTAGGGGTTGAAATGGTGTAAAATAACTGCAGTGTAATTATAGGACACAATTTGGGGGAAAAATTAACAGTATATAATTAAAAGGTGACGATGACTATTAATTTTGGGACTGAGAGAGGGTTAGAGAAATATGAGCCTCTTTATTTGACTATGGGGTAGTTTGTGGTACACACGTATGGTGAAATATATCTAATGTAATCTGTTTATATAGCGCAGTAGAAAGCAACAAAAAAAATTGATGTGAAGTGTGAATTTTCACACATTGCAGGGTTTCGCAGGTATATAATAAGTGAAGGCGGCATGCTGAGTGTGTAGGACAAATTTTGCTTTGTAGTAACCACGGCAAAATGAACGATCTTTTTAAAATAATTTATCGTCTGTTAATCTCAGAGCTTTAAAAACAAATTTTATGTTAAAATATTTTTTTGTTAATTTTAATTCGAATACCTAATATCATTATTTAGGTTTCTAAATAAGTGCAGTATTTTTTTTATATAACAAGGTTCATTAAGATTTTGAAAATTGGGCCTATGGCTTTCATTGGTTGTCTTAAATCATACGCTCCGCCCCTCTGGCTTCGTATAAATGACACAGAATGAAAATATAATTCCAATTGGTTATTAAATTTACGCTCTTGAAAATTAAATTCAAAATGTGCTAAAATATAACTAGAATTTTAACAAATTAATTTAAACATAATAAATATGAAAAAAAAAACAAAAAATAAAATTGACTCCACAAGCCAGGAACGAACCGGTGTAGTGAATAACGATCCTGTGTGGTTGTCGAGCAACTGAGCCACTAGACCACCAAACGCTTATCAACTTAGTGTGTTATAAGAGTATAACATGTATGCATCGTCAACCAAAAAACACAAAAAATGTGTTATTTTCCGAAAACATAATCTGATCAAAAATTCCTGTTGTACTATTCCGGTTCACACCATTATACATTACTTAGAATTTTTTCACATTTTTAGTTTAAACCATCTGGGCTACAGGGTGTGGGACAAAAAATTTTTTGCACAATTTTGGCAAAAATCGCCTCAAAATAATTTATTTTGCAAAAATTTAATTTTGATCGTTAATCCACGTACTAAGGGCTTTCATTTGATACCCTACTCAGAATTTTAAAAAAATATATTTTTTTTCAATGAGCACATATTTGTTTATATTTTTAGGGGGATATGTTTTTTAGATGTTTTAGTATTTTTCCTATGTGCGGGTCAAAAAGTTGTACAAGCATGCCAATTTTCAACTCTCTAGGTTTAGCCGTTTGGCTACAATTTTTACCGAACAGACAGACAGACAGACAGACAGACGACAAAATGACGGTATAAGGGTTTTTTGGTCATACCTACAAAACCCTAAAAAACCCATTACAGGACATTTAATTGTGATGAGAAACCAGAATGGTTATAAAAATCCAGGAAGACTGACATCAGTTAACCAAGTGAAAGATTTTACAAGATATAAAGAAATCAGTTAACATGAGATCTAGTGATTATTGTTTGTACCACAATATAAGAAAATTTAGTCAATTGTACCTTGACAGCAGGTTTATATTAAGAGGATTTAAAGAAATTTATGGCTACAGAAATGTCAAAATTTTAAGGTTTGGGATTGGGAAATGTTTTACTAAAAATTTTAAATAACAATTTAAAAACTCCAGAAGGGTGAAGACGAGTGTTCTAAAGGCATCTTGAGATTTTAAACCGAACCGTGACTCATTTGTTCACAATATGCTGCTCTAATCTGCGTACAGTCAATCCAAAGGCTTGCGAACGAACCGCAGTCTTTCAACATGATGATTAGCAAGCAAAGCCGGGCCACTTACAGGTGTTCCGGATAAAAGCCCTTGTTACTTTGACTTTAACCCATTTAAACCTGAAACTTTTTTTGAAAAAAAAAAATTGTTTTTCTGTAAAAATTTAGTTAATTGTGTATAAATATGCATAAAAATTATTATAATTTTTTTTTTTACTGATCAGAATAGCCAAAACATGCTGTACTTTTTAAAGGACGGTAGGACTATATCCTACTGTAAGAATAATAACAACCTATTTATTTAAATGCTTTATTATTCTTATAAAGCATATAAATTCCAAAATTATTTCAAAATTATTTTATAAACTCTAATATAAACTAAACTATAAAATCATTTGCTTGCATGATAGTCCAAAAAACAATTTTTAGGATGTAAACCTACATTAGGTACATTTTTTACAAACAAAATGAGCTTTTTGCTGCAAACAGCGCAACGTCTTTGAGCAAAATAAATGGATGGTCAGGGACCTCAAAGAGTTGTGTTTGTTTTGTTTGACTCTGGATGGTCAGGGACCTCAAGGAGATGTGTTTGTTTTGTTCGACGCTGAATGTTCAAGGACCTCAAGGATTTCAGTGAAACTCTGGATGGTCAGGAACCTCAAGGAGACGAACAAAACTAACATTATGTTTTCGTTTACTCTGTTTTATTTTGCAGTTATTAAATTCTGAAGATGCCGCGAGGACGTGTCAGGAGCAGGACGGCCGTGTTACGATAATAAGTTGTTTTATTTTTCAGATATTTTGAGTAAATAAAGTTAAATAACATAAATTTCACTAATGTATCAAAAACTTCATAAATAAAATATGGTAGGACATAATCCTACCGTCCTTTTAAAAGGACGGTGGCTTTATTCATTGAATATCGTTTGCCGGTTTCAACAAAATTTAAGTTTTTGAGGTTATTAGTATATAAAAATATACAGTCTAAAATAAAATGTATTTTATAATTTTAAAATTTAAGAATAATAATAAAATAACTTTCCTAGAAGTAGCCATTGTCAATGCTCATAAAACGTAAGCGATTGAAACGCCAATAAAATTTACAAAAATGACAACAATTGTTTGAAACTTGCGATAAATGATGTGTCATAAACACAGTGATCATAACATATTACGCCATCTCAAATTATTTGTTTTTACTAATTAATTTAGCGCGATTTTTGAAAATCCTTTTAAAAGGACGGTAGGTTTAAATGGGTTAAACGACATGTCCAAATCCTGGAAGAATTAAATAGTGGATTCGGAGAGATAGGATACCAAATCATCATAAATAAGACCAGACTAATGACAAATTTAGTACTGAGTGTTAATTTGTAAATCTCAGGTAGACCCATTGGTTAAGTGTCTTAGCACAAATTCCATGGGACAAGAAAACACTATCGACCGGGATAACCAAACCATAGAGATTAATAGAAGAATTGATCTAGGATGGGCAGCCTTTGGAAATCTGAGGCACATTTTTAACGGTGATTGGCCCATCTGCCTCAAGTAAAAGATATTTGATCAATATTAAAATCAATATTTAAAAAAATATTGAAAAAGTGGATTTCTTCATTAAATTGTGATGATACCACATTACTAATGGATAATTCCTAAATATTTCCTTTATTATTTGACTGAGTGATATTATTTTTTACGTACTTTGTTAAGCTCAAATAAAATTGTACACTTCAAAAATATATCTATATATGTTATCGCCACGCACTGAAATTGTTTCATTGTGGTGTGTCCTTATGGATATAAATATTTATTTTCACATGATTGTATTATTATTATTATTTCTTGTAAGTGTGTACTCATCAATATTGAAATAAATATTATTATTATTATTATTATTATGGGGTTTGTCAGGTCTTGACAAGCGTCCACTAATCTCAAACTTCAGCAACCTTTTGAGCCGCGTCATACTAGAGACTAGTGGAGCTAAATACACACGACTGCATCCCAAACCCTGGCGATATGCAGCCGCGGAAATTACGCCAGATCCAGTGCCCGCACAATGCGGAGCGACCCGAGCAGCACTGCTTTCTGCATCCTGCAGAAGAGTTGGCAGAAGATCTGCAGACGGGAATGGACTCGATTTCCCTTCGATAGGAGGCTTTCATGCCACCCAAAACACCAACTATCAGGACTACAAGCTTAACTTTATACCCGGGATACAGCTTTCTAAGCTCGGACAAGAGATCCATATACTTGGACCTCTTTTTCCTCCTCCTTGAGAGAGATATTCTTCTCAGCTGGACTTGAGAATTCGATCACAAACATCTGTTTGGTCTCGATATCCAGGAGGGTTATGTCCGGCTTAGTGGCTGTCAGTAACCTCGAGGTGGGGAAGGAGTAATTCCCAATAAATTCGGCAGGAATTTTCCACCACCGATTCTATGTCAGAAGGGACGTACGGTATGACCGGTATTTGGTCAATACCATAGGCATGTCTAAGATGATAGTAGAGCACGCGGAGAGCAGCATTATGTCGAGACACGTAGCTCGACGCTGCAAGAGATGGACAAGCAGACAGAATGTGCATTATCGTTTCAGAATGGTGGTGGCACAACCTACAGAGTGTGGACTCCGCTATTTGGAATATGCGGGCCCTGTATGCCAAAGTATTTATAACACCATCCTGACACGCAAACACAAAACCTTCTGTTTCCGATCTCAAACCAGCAGACTTAAGAAACGAGAACGTGAGTTCTGTGGACAACTCTAGACTTTTAATATGTTTGAAGAACACAGAGTGCATACTTTTACTCATGTGTTCTTTTGTCAACATGTCTGTCTCGCCTCGTTTCACCAAACCGGTAACTCTGTTGTACTCCTCCCGAGAGAGTTGTACTCCAGCGTTTTCCCTGACGGGACTCAAGTCTGCCAGGTTAAATCTCGTTGCTGCACTTCGCGCTGCCTGGTAAAGAAACGCCCCTTTGCCACTAAATTCGTGCTCACTAACGAATTTTAATAGTGGGTCCTGACTTCTGAGGATACTGTTAGCTGTAACCAGGACGAGACGATCGTGCAAGCACTCCAGATTTAGTAATCCCCGACCCCCATTTTGACGAGGGAGGTAAATGCGCTGCACAGAAGATTTCGGGTGAAGACTTCGGTTGATGTTCATGATCTTTCTGGTTCTTCTGTCGAGATCCTTAAGATCATCAACATTCCATTTCATTACACCAAAAGTGTATGAAATTAATGGGACAGCAAGCATGTTTGTGGCAGCGATCTTGTTCTTGCCAGACAGACATGATCTCCATATCTGCCTAAGTCGTGCCATATACTTGCTGCGAAGGGCCTGCTTAATAAGAGTGACATCTTGGACACCTCTCTCACTGATGCCTAAAAATGTGTAAGACCCTTCGGCATTAAGATGTTTTATAATGCTCCCATCAACCAATTGAACGTCTTCACCGTTGTCTAAACCTTTTCCTCTGTATATATGAAAAACAGCGCATTTTTCCAACCCGAATTGCATACCTATCGCGGCAGTGTACTCAGCAACAGTATCTAAGGCGGTCTGCAGATTCCTCTCGTTATTATTATTATTATTATTATGATTATTATTATTATTATTATTATTATTATTATTATTATTAATATGCCTTACCAGTCTTCACCTATGGTGCCCTCACACGAAAATCTGCGGACAAACTACGAGTTGTTCAAAAACCCATAGAGATGATAGACGTTATACATACTTTTAGATAGAAAACCAAATCTCTGGTTTAGACAGCAAACAAAAGTTTGCGAAATATTTGGAAGAATACTACATCTTAAGTGGCAGTGGAAGCCCACAAGCTAGAGCCAATGATGGTGGTAGATGGTCCAGGAAAGTATTGGAATGGTGGCTTAGAGATCGCACTAGCAACCAAGGCAGATCTTACCCGGCGGACGGATGATGTAAAGAAACTGGTCAGTAATTGGTTGCAGGTGGCACAGGACAAAGTGGAGAGGAGATGAAAAGGGAGGTCTATATTCATCAGTAGACGTCAATGGCTGATAAATGATGATGATTATGATTTAAATCTTCTTTGAATTAGTAGTGAAATTGCCAAATTTTGATTTACTTCGAGACAACGTTCGTCTCGTGCTAGTAGCTCTTGAATAACTTGAACCAGGCTTCTTTGTGCAGAACCAGTTTGCTGAGAATGCTTAGATAGCATGATAACATTACAGATATGATAGCCTAATTAATGGTGTTTTAGATATATTCAAAATCCCAGTGATATTCGAATACTGCGGCCATTTTTATGTAACGACGCAGCACGCAAAACGTCTTCGGGTCTCAATTTAATTATATTGCACAAAAAACTCTTCGAAAAATTTATTAATCCATAAGATGGGTAACTTATGGCAAAAATTTTATTTTAAAAATGAGTTATTTGTGTTGATATTAGTTTACTTCATATGCGATATCATGTAGTTTTCGTTCAAGCAGGCATTATTTATTATTACAGCCTATTTAGTTAGAAACAAAAAATGTTTGTTTATGCAAACTTGTTATATAAACATTGCTTTATCTTTTGATTTTTATAGTGTCCTATTAAAACAGCTAATATTTTTTTATCAGCCTTTAAAGCTTCATCCCATATCTATTTTTTTTTTCGGCGAATGTGTATATATATATATATATACAATCCTTTTTTTCTCTTTTCGTATTGGCTTTTTTAGCTTCATGTTAATATTTCGATTCCATATAATATGCATTAGTTGCCGACCCTCTTGTATAAGCAGCTCTCTTTTCCTATTTTAAAATTCATAAATGCATAGATGGTTCTTGTTGCTTATTAGTTTTAAGTTTCTTTTTCATGAAATTTTACAATTTTCTCCATTTGTGCTGGCGAAAAGAGACCCCTTTCATCTGTTCTCTAACATAATTAAAAAAGTTTTGAAAACTGAATAAGTTGGTAATTCCATCGTTTTTAACAGTGTCACACTATGTGATTATTATGAAAAATGTTCCTAGTTGTAACTCTAAAAAAAGTAATTACTAGAAATAGTATAAATAGTAGAAATAGGAAAAACTCTTAGGCAGTCGTCTAACGTGCCATCACATTCACATAAAAATTCAACAAGCTTATAAAAGACTATAACATCTTTATCCTGTTATCAATCGTAAATCTGATACAAAATCAAAACATTTTTATTATATAAAGCCCTCGTCCACTTAAATATAAAGAAAAAGAATCATGTCGATAGAGCTTAAGCAAATGCTTTCAGGCTAATAACCCTAATAAGCCAATTTCGTAGTTAGTAGTGTTTAGGACGTAAGTAGGGTCATACCTAAATTTAATAGGCCTTGTTTGCGTAATTGGAAAATTTCACATCTTTTAAATTCATTTTTAAGGCTTTGTAGGTATGACCACCAATAAATCCTTATAACGTCACTCATGTGTCTGTCTGTCTGTCTGTCGGTCTGTACGGTAGAAATTGTAACCAAACGGCTTAACATAGTTGAAATTTGGCATAGTTTTACAAGTCTTTAACCCACAAATTGGAAAAATACTGAGAGTTAAAAAAAAAACTCATCTCGAGATAAATATAAACAAATTTATATTTAGTAAAAAAATTAATATTTTTTTAAAATTTTAAGTGGCATATCAAATGAAACTTCTTAATGCAAGGATCAATAAGCAAATTTTTATTTTTGAAAAATCATTTTTTTTTCGCCAAAGAAATGCCAAAAAAACTTTTGTCCCCCACCCTATCTCCCAGAAGGGCTGATCTAAAAATCTCAAAAAAATCTCCGTAATGAACATTGATGGGAAATGAAATAGTTCAACAGAAATTTTTGATCAGATACATTTCGATTTTTGTGTTGTTGAAATATATATATATATATATATATATATATATATATATATATATATATATATATATATATATATATACACACACACATATACATATATAAAGGGGGGCCGCAGACAATATTTAAGTTATTTTGGGGGGTCCCATGCCAGAAAAGGTTGAGAAACACTGGTCTACAGAGCTTCTCCACGTGTTCGCCTCATGCGGATACCTGGCAAGAACGAGACTTACATCACACATCACCTTCTAACCGGACAACACCAGCAGCCATTTTGACCAACAATTGTAATCTTATGTAAATTAATATTATATAATAAATTTTGTAGAAAAGATTCCGTTTTTGACTTCATCTCGTGACAATATGTTAAAATTATCATCGTCATTATTTTAAACCTGTTGATCAAATTGATTTCTGTCACAAAACAGACACAAAATGAAACTAAAAATTGGTGGCAGATGGAGAATTGTGAAGAGGTTACCGTCTCAATCTTATCTCATATATTTTTATGTGACAAAATAGCTATAATCTCTTATTTCATAGCCAACGGACTGGCCGAGCGCACTAAGTCGTGCGGTTTGTACTGGCGGAAACCCAGTACGGCTGTCCGGTCGATGGTTCGAGCCTCGTTCGTTGGTGATATTATTCGGGCGAGAATAATATGTTTACATTACTCCCATTTTCGCAATCATTCACCCCTCATCCAGGTGCAGGAGCTCGCCCCCTGGCATCGGCGATTAGCCTCGTTGCAGAAATAAAGGCCGATGTAAAATAAATAATATAATAATAATAATAATCTTATTTCATAATTACACCAAACCAATATTAATTTAACAATATGTTTGACATATCTAGTATGTAGTTTAGATAAAATTCTGTTTAATATTTAGTGTGAATTTTAGGGTCCGTGTCTATAAGACACCTCCCTACATGTGGTATGCAATAGTGTACATTCCCGAGGGATGTCCAGAGGGTGCTGACTCATTGCAACAATAAATCCCGCGATCCGTCTTCGGGAATGTCATTGACTGCGCATTCCAGACCGGGAGTTTAATGAAAACTGGCCGCGTTCCTTCGGGACTGACTCCCTTTTAACTCTTGACTCGGCTCAAATTAAAAATCTGTTGTCTTTTCTTAGAAATGTTAGCCAATTGTTTGGACTGGCTAGATTGATGAGATTGCTTAAGTTCTTTATTTAATTTATTGAAGTTTTCTTTTATTTCTTTATTTGGAATCTGGGTCATAGATATATTTATATTTATCTACGAACAGAACCGTATTATATAACTTTTTTTTGCATCCTTAACAAACTACGTGGGTTAACAGATCCAGACGGTGGGGAATAGATTTGGCAATTAACCTTACAAGAATCACCGAAAGAAAGTAATCACTAAATATACGGGTGGGTCATAAGTCGAAACGTCACACTTTGCCTCTTGTACGCCTATCTAGGTTTTGGGATTCTGTTATTTATTTTTATCTTAATTTTATATACCGTATATTCCGGCGTATAACGCGCACTTTTAACATTGAAAGTTTTGTCAAATTTGTTGGGTGCGCGTTATACGCCGAGTATAAAACTTACCCGTTCGAAGATTAGAATGGTAATAGTGTAAATAGGGTATAAATAGGATTCCTGTTATCTTAATCTTTATTATGACATAAAAAGTTCATCAAATTCGTCTTCGCTAATAAAAGGTGTCTCAAAAGAAATTTTATATTTAGTGGATCGATTAAAAAAAAAGTAAGCCGTATATAGAAAAAATGTTTATTAATTATTAAAATACACTTTATGGGGATTTATTTCTTAAAAATAATATCGTCTAAATGTAGACCCTCGCGTTCTCGGCACTCATTTAATCGAACAGTAAAATTACTTATGACGTCTCGGCAGGTGGACTCAGGGATGGCTGCCATTTCGTGACGGATATTTTCTTTCAAATGCGCCAGTGAAGTCGGTTTATTGGCGTAAACTTTAGATTTAAAATAACCCCATAGGAAAAAGTCCATAGGGGTTAAATCTGGACTGTGTGGAGGCCAATTTATGTCACCTCTTACGATCACCTGATCTACGAAATAAAGCCTCTGACTTGGGGCTTTAATTCTTGCACCAATTGAATTTTGTAGGGGTGCAGCTTTAGTACTTTGTGCATAATGCGATGTAATGATGATCTATGCACATTTAAAGCACTTGCGCGCTTCCGAATTGAAAGGTTCGGGTCGTCACGAACAGACTGATTAACATTCTCCACGTTTTCTACCGTTCTTGATGACCTAGGTCGCCCGGATTTTGATTTATCCAGCGTTGTACTAGTCTCTTCAAACTTTTTAACCCAATGTCGAATGAGAGGAATGCTTGGCGCATCATTTAAGTGGCGAAAACCTCGAATACTGCAGAATTTTCTACGCGCTACAGTCGCCGAATCACCGTTTTTGTAAAACTCTCGCACGCATAACGCGCGGTCTGCTCCCGAGAAACGCTCCATAGCGACTAAATTCCCAAGAGCCAGGCTACCGATTGACATAACCCCCGCGCCCCTCGGATACGTTGCGTTCACGCAGTAAGCTAAATAAATATAAAACTTCTTTTGAGACACCTTGTATTATCAGGTATATCATCAAATTCAGATGTACTTTCGTCATTAGTTTATACATACGGTTGTTATGAACAAATATTGGCATAAAAGTGTTTCCAGGAAAGCAGATTATAAGGGTGCGCGGTATACGAGGAATACATGCAAAAATTAAAATAAATCTATTCAGAATTGCGGTGCGCGTTATACCCCGGAATATACGGTATTTAACATTATTGTTATATTTAATGTTATAACATTACCAAAAAGAATAGATTAGAGCAAGCTTATCCAACCCGCGGCTTATGATGGCTATGAATGCGGCCCAACGAAAAATCTTAAACTTACTAACTTTATATGACTGTGATTACTAGTACTATTAATAACACTACAAATACAAATTCAACTTGTTCTTAATTTATAAGCGATGTATTTTTTAATTTAATGCGTTCTTTAAAGAGAATCATAAAAATTTTCTTCGTTTTTGCTTACGTGTCTCTGTGTCTGTTTGTGTTTCTTCCCTCTTTTAATATTTTCATTATGGTAAAGGAAAGAAGGAGGATACCCGGTGGGAAGCAGAAGGGGAGAAATTGAAGGAAGGATGGGGGATGAGGTTACCTAGAAATGGGGAGGAAGGAAGGGAGATAGGAGGAGGGGTGAAGAAATAGTTGGAAGGGAAGAGAATGAAATAAAATAAAATAAATCAAAGATGGGCAAGAGAACTGGAAGCAAGAAGGAAGGAGATCGGAGAGGGAAACCAGAAGGAGAACAGGAAGAAGGAGAGGGACATTAGAGCAAGAATATAGAAAAGAGAAAAAACATTGTTAATTAATTGGATTGGATTGTTATGTATTTATTGTTGGATTTATTGTTTTTGTAATGGTTAATACCCTGAACGCCGCAAGGCCTAGGGAATAAAGAATATATATATCATTATGGGTAATATATATATATATATATATATTCTGTCAAGCTGATTTTCACCTCATGTACTTTGCAGTCATACATTATATGCCACAGCGTCTCTTCTCCCCTTCCACACAGTCTGCATTTTCTCTCTTCTAGATTTAATCACGGTATGTTTCTTTCCCGCATCGAAATCTCGCTATCAGCTGTATACTTTCGTTTTCTGTCAAATACCTTTGCATGTTGATGGTTCTTATTTGACTATATATGGGGAAAATGTTGCCGTTTTTTATTCTGTTCGTTTGCGACTGTATCTGTATTTCAATTTCTCTTGCTATTATGCTTTTCGGTACTTGGTCTTCAAATTCCCTCATTTGTTCTATTAATTTTGTCGAGAACCCCTTATTTTCGTAATATTTTCTTCTATTTTTCTCCCATCTGGATTTTCCAACTTCATTCAACTCTCTTCTCCTTAATTATCTCCAGCATTGGTGTAATATTGACTCTTCTGGCATTATCTTTATACATTTCTCGTATCTCATCGCCAACTTCCCTGCGTGCGTTTTTATTTGACACCTCTTCGTTTCTTCTAATATTAAATAGTTGAGAGTGTGTTGAGCCAATCCAAATATCCATCTGAGGTACTACAGGTGGAGTTTTTCTATTCTATCTTGTTCTTCCAATCCCCATATTTCCGCTCCATACATCGCTATCGCCTTGATTATACTATCAAACATCATCATCCTTATCTTAAAATTATTTTTAATTTTTTTTTTCTCCAATTCCCCATATTTCTCTCATTGCTAACAATGTTTTTTATAGTATAAATTTAAGCAGTTGACTTCGGTCAGATATCAATACAGTGAATTAAACTAAAACAACTTTAAACTCCTGAAAATAGTATTATTTTATGTGCGGCCTGTGGGGGCATTTCTAGGATCGGTCGAAACGTCAAGGTTGGCTAAATGAATTTAAATAGTTTCATTTGTACTTCATGGTACTTACTTTGAAAGGCCGTCCACATAGTGAGTTCCAAGACTTGCGAGCGGTATCAAGTCTGAAAATCTAAAGAATCCGCCGGTTGGTTGCTTAGACTCTTTATGAGAGGAATAAGGGTGTTTGAATTAAAGTCTGCATTTTACTTAATCTACGTTTAATGTTTAGTTTAGAATCGAAAAGTTACTGATTACATTTGAAACTTACAATTTAATGCTGGCTATAAAATCCCATGAGAGACACTTAACACAAAACCTCACAATCACCGTATTCACCTCAAGCCGCTAAACACCTCACAACACTCACGGTGTTTAACCCGTTAACGAGGTTCGTTTATTTAATTTAAAACGGTCCTCAACACTTCCAGATTACTTCTGGTTTACTCACGACAAACTACCGGGTTTCTCTATCAAAAATACTTGGGAGGTTCATTCACAATGACGGTTTATTCATCACTGCCTTTGTCTCTCACCAGATTTTTCCAACTCTTTTCTTAAACTAATAATCTAATCTCTGACCCCATTTTTTTGTCGTTGTAAAAATAACCAGCTCTCCACATTAACAACAAAACCTTTTATAAACTTATCTTTCTTTGACCAATAAATTATAAACCCAAGTGATTAATTTTGACTCTAATTACTGCGCGGTCCATCTCACTGAAAATATATTGTCGCCTATCGGCACCTGTGTAAACATTTGACCATTGCTATTTTGATCTAAACAATAACGTTCTTTCAAACTAATCATATAATATACGACCGGTAATTCACTGTGTATATCTTGCTTAACTAGAAAAATATGCGATAGCTCAACTAATCCTTGAGGATGTTTATCTTAAAGTAGATTAGTTCTTATATTTGAATAAATTGAATACTTTTTAATTAATTGAATAATTTTACTTTAAATAATAATGAAATTTTATTTCTGAAATTACCACTCCCACAGGCCCAAAATAACTTGTTTTCTTATAATGTGGCCCAGGTCAGGTAAAAGGTTGGAAACCCCTGGATTAGAGCTTAAAAAAATCAACTATATTAATTTAAAATATTTAAAATATGGTATTTTACGAACCACCAAATTTTTTAAACCTACCTATATTCTATTTAGGAATGAAAAAGCGTTTGGTCATAAGGGATAAGACATGAAAAATTAAGCCTAAAATTCTGTTCAGTTTCTAGAACTGTCTTTTCTTTGTTCACTGTCCATTTCCCAGTGGAGAAAAGAAATTGTCCGGTCCCTCACGTACGCACGTAATGGCCGAAGTGCGGACAACGCAGACATGCATGTGGACACTGAGGACCTGTGTCCGTTGTCCTGCAAGGACATCGATTAAATGTTTATCAGATGCTGAAAGAAATATTTTATTTCACAAACCATGCAGTGAGTCATACAAAAATTTTGAAAATTGCAGAACTAAAACGATAAATAAATTGGGTCACATATTTAGTGTAAGGGGATTTTTAAAAATATTTATTCATATAGGGTTAATTTTTTAAATAAACCATGATATAGGAATGTTAGTAATATACAACCTAGAATCTGTCCTCAGGAAACTGCATGTACAGGCTGATTGTAAAATGGAGCCGCCGAACAAAAGAGCTTGAGAGTTCCATAATAGCAACAAAGAAAATAACAATTACAAAAAATTGAAATGAAGTGTGAATTTTTATAAATTTCAGGGTTTTGCCGGTATTTAATAGGTGTAAGAAGCCAACATAATACTGGATGTCTATGTATATTTATTACATCAAAGTCAACAGTTTTTTTGATAATCAATTTTATTCGTTATATGAGAACTAAGAGCTTCCATTTAATTTTTTTAACCAAAATTTAAATAATTTGCCAAATATCGCAGTATTTTTTTTTTTCTGAATTTGCTTCGTATTCAAATCTTCATTAGATTAATAAAAATATTTTACAGTATAGAGCAGGGGTGAGAAAATCTTTTGCTATCGGGCCACATTGCGGATGAAAATTTGACCGTGGGCCAAAACAATTTTTTTTCTAATTTTAAATATTGTTTATGTCACGAAGGATGTTTTATAAATTTTAAAAGCAATATTTTTAAACCAAAACGTGTACTTATTATGCAATTTAAAGAAAAAATTGGAAAGAATGAAAATTTGAAAGAATATTGGACAGACAGTTATATTTTTGCAGGACACTATAATTTATAAAATGCTTCGCGGGCCGGATAGAATTGCAGCGCTGGCCGCCATTTGCCCAGGCCTGGTATAGAGTGAAGAATGGTGTGGTGTGAGTAATTCGTTCGCAACTATTAAAAAAATATATTGTTTTTTTAATATTTTTAATTCCAAAAAAATACACGCACTATCTTAGCTATAAATACAAAAAATCCACAACATTATTAGACATAATTTAACCATGAATTAAAAATATAATTAATTTTTTAAAAACACAAAAACTGCCATATTTTTTAAATCTGCTCAACAATTCCTCTCGTACGCTTCCGGCTCAGATCAATATACATTAACTATAATTTTTTCAGATTTTTGGTTTAACCTTTTTGGTAAAAGGTTGCGGGACAAGAACTTTTGCACAGTTTTGGCTAAATTCGTGTTAAAAGAAACGAATTTCAAAAAACTATCTATCGTTCCATAATCTACGTCTTAAGAGCTTTCTTTTGATACCACACAATATATATATATATATATATATATATATATATATATATATATATATATATATATATACCACACAATATACATATATATATATATATATATATATATATATATATATATATATATATATATATAGGCTTACCATAATTATGAAACTCTAAACCGGGACAAAAACGGGAGCTAGGGCAAAGGAAAAAATTTAACCACAAAAAATTGTTTTATTATTGTCTTACAAAAAAATATGCAGATGGTCTACTGCAGCAGAAAGTTAAATATTTTATTTATTGTACCAGTACAACAAATATTTTTAAGAGCAGGTTCTAACTTATAAATTGTTGTTGCTATACCAATATAATTCAATATTCATTTAGTCAATAATCGGGATTTATGAAAATGATTTAAAAAATAGTTTTGTTTCTCTAGTTATAGCCGATAGTGTATGCATGTATGTGTTTCTATATTGCCCATGGAAGCACATTCTACATAACAATGACTTACATTATAAAATTAATAAAAATTTCTACAAATACCTTTCCAGTCGCTCCAATTTTGGTCTGCATGGAATCCAAACCCTAAAGTCCACACTCTAACACACTATTTCAAGTATTTTCTGCACTTTTATCACTTAAAAATAACTAAAAACGTCAGAAAAAAATTAAGACGCCACTTGCAAAAATCACGTATCACTACATATCAAGATGGTTAATTCTGATAAAGCTCATTAAGGAATATAGTCATTAACAATTAATACATAAGGAACAGAATTGCTTAAAATAATTCTTTATGAGAATAAACACATATATTAATATTTTATCAATAGTATACAGGTGGTTGAAATTGAACTACCGGGCCCAATACACTATTTTTGTATTATTGAAGATGAGGTATAACGTTAAATTTGGAAGTTACTTTGTATCTTTATATAAATAGTTAGCTATTATAATGTTAATTTCTTCATAATAGTTTGAAACCGATGCGATATTGTCAACTTTATTTGTTAAATAAATTTATTCAACGATGGTGAAAATGGCCAAATGAGTATTTATTTTGCACCTAACCATTAATTTATTTTAATACTGGGTAAGTACACATATGTTTCATTTGAAACACTAGAGAGTGGGTATAATATAAGCACTGGTCCATCAGAAATAAATCTTGCAACTAATGCGATTATTTTGCACTTTACCGTTGCTGGGCCAGTAACTGATACATCAACGGGCCAGCTTACGGCCACGGGGACACCGGGGTACTGGCCCAGTGCAAAATGCCAGGACTGGCCCAGTGCGAATTGCCAGCACTGGCCCATTACTTTCAATGCACTTTACCGTTGCTGGGCCGGCAATTGATACATCAATGGACCAGTAACGGCCACGGGGACACCGGGGTACTGGCCCAGTATGAAATGCCAGCACTGACCTATTACTTTCAATGCCAGGGAGTATGTGCTTTACCAGTACTGGCCCGTATAAAAATGTTTGCTGGGTATTTACTGTTGCAAATCAACTTTTTCATCTCACACAAATTAAGACCCAATCAAGGACTCAAATAACTGATATTCATTTACAAGATCAACTTAAGTTATGTGTTACGAAGCTGCAGCCTGATATCCAATTTACTTCAAGTACAAAACAAACCCAAAAGTCCCATTAAATTAGTTATCTGGGTCTTTAAATGGTCCTCTAATCTGATATCATAATTTTTTGTTATTGTTGAATAATCTGTTTTTCTTGAATGAACCCAGCAAACATTTTTATACGGGCCAGTACTGGTAAAGCACATACTCCCCGGCATTGAAAGTAATGGGCCAGTACCCCGGTGTCCCCGTGGCCGTTACTGGCCCATTGATGTATCAGTTGCTGGCCCAGCAACGGTAAAGTGCAAAATAATCGCATTAGTTGCAAGATTTATTTCTGATCGTTTTAAGTAAAAAGTATGAGTGAAGAAGAGTGCTTATAAAATGCTGGTAAAGTACTTCGTATAGGCGGAATGCGAAATACAAATGTGAAGTACATTATTAATACTGGCGTTGCACTTACTTTTGGTGCCAGTACTTTACCAGCATAAAAGCAGTTTGCCGGCATTCGGCCGTTAGTTGAATGTTTGCTGGGAATGTACATATTGTTTAATTAAATAATTAGATGTAGGATGAATTTTAATAAAATTACATTTAAATAAAAATTTGATAAATTATCAATTATTGTCTAAATTATTATTGATTGTTCTTATTTTTATTTATTGTGCGTCTATAAAATACAGGTGGGTAGGTATATATTGTATGGGGAGGACTATTCCAGGAAAGACGGTAAATAGTGTGCGGCCTTATTACTGTTTTCGAAATTATAACTGGCCTTCCATGGTAAAAAGGTTCCCCACCCCTGGCCTAGAGCTTCCAAAGCTATACGCATAAGCTATATTTGTGATTCTCAATCGAGGGGAGAGGCTGGTGTTTTATAATTTTATTTTTACATACAAAAATATAATTACTAAGTACACATTAAATTTCAAAACAAAATATTGTAAAGCACTTTAATTTTGATTGATATATATACAAAATTGAGCGTACACCAATAGTATTTTTTTTTAAACATTTCTAAAAACTTTAAATAAATATATATTAACATAAAAAATTGTATATACAAATAAAAAATATCTCGAAGTTACCGAAGTAAAAAAAAATATATATTAGACAACATTTTATTTCTTTTTACAAGTTATAAACCACTACAATGTTAAAATATTAAGTCACAAAATTGAGCGTACAAACTTGTTCAAATGTGTCTAAACTAGAATATTTGAATTTATATCAGGATGATTTTATGATTTTAGTAGTCTTTAGGTCTTTCTGCAACTCAATGTACATGATAAATTTACGAGTGATAATAAATTTGCAGTGTAATTGAATTAAAATGGTTAAAAGAAAAGAAACCGATTTGGCTATAAGAAAACTAATTATTAAATTGTACTCGCAAGGAAAATCTATGAGAGATATTGGCAAGTTGTTAAACAGGACACATTCTACAATTCAAACAATTATAAATAAATTTAGATATGAAGGTACAATGCAAAATGAAATGGGCCGCGGACGAAAAAGAAAATTAACGGCGACGGATGAAAGGTTTTTATTGAAAGAAATAAAGAGAAATCCCAAAATTAACAGCAGAGTTGTCCACAAGGATCACGACAACAATATGTGCAGAAACCGTGCGTCGAGTACTACGACGAAACAATTTAAATGGGCGAATAGCTCGTAAAAGACCGTACATCAGTAAAGCGAATCAAATGAAGCGCTTAAAATTTGCCCAAGAGCATATTATTTAACCTGTAACTTTTTGGAAAAACGTCATTTTTACAGACGAGACAAAAATAAACTTATTCGGGTATGATGGAAAACAAATAGTGTGGAGAAAACCAAATACCGAATTCAAAAGTAAACACACAGTCAAAACTGTGAAACACGGAGGCGGTTCGGTTATGATGTGGGGTGCAATGGGCGCGAATGGTACGGGAAATTTAGAATTTATTGAAGGGACAATGGACAAAATGAAATATTTAGATATTTTAAAAAGAAATTTAACACCATCTGTCACAAATTTAAATCTGAGCCCAATTTTTTATTTTCAGCAGGACAACGATCCGAAACATACGGCACGTATTGTCAAGGAATGGCTTTTATACAACTGTCCAAAATTATTAAATATACCACCCCAATGACCGGATCTTAATCCCATAGAAAATTTGTGGAAAGAAGTCAAAATCCAGGCCCAAAATAACAATTCTTCGAATATAAGGGAATTAAAAGCAAAAATTATGAAAATTTGGGACAATATACCACCTGACACAACAAATAATTTAGTTGAATCAATGCCAAGACGTCTTCAAGCTGTTATTGAAGCAAAAGGCCAAGCAACAAAGTATTAGGTTTTTTTTTTTTTTTAATTTTTATGTATCTTTTAAAAAATGTACGCTCAATTTTGTGTACTTTGAAACTTACTTAATTTCTGTTACTTGTTTCTAATTAAAATTATATTAATTATACAATTATTTTTTATGAAAACTATTGATGTACAAAAGTTTATTAGAAATATAAACCAATAATAATTTACAAAAAACAAATTATGCCTTATTTATAATCTGTGTTTCCCTTATGCATTGGATGTACGCTCAATTTTGTGAGTAACTGTATATATTTTATTATAAAAGACAATTACCTTTTTTCCATCTTTACTTCAGGCATAGTGGGTTGCGAGAATTGCAGCCCATCGGACCCAGTTAAAAGTATAAGAATTTGTTCTGCAAAATTTTTATTCATTTAGTATGCTGCACAAAATGGCCTAAGAGGCCTATGGTAAGAAGCAGGTTCCCTATTCCTGACCTAAACAAACCAAATTCCTAGCAAATTAAATTACAGGACTTGTGTGAGGCAAAATCAATGGAGAGAGATAAAAAAAAAATAATAAATAAAGAGTTGTTCATTAAATCCTAAAAATTTAATTCACTCACAAAAAATCTAACAATGGCTTGAAATGGAAACAAAAAAAAATGGCTAAAAGAATTCTCTTTAAACTTCTTTTTAAACTAGATCAGTAAAAAACTTCTTAAATTGTGAAAAAATCATGTACTGATCAAACGAATTCTTTGTGATCATTTCACCACAAAACCCTAAAGAGTGTGTCGTCTATTTCGATTGGTCAACATTCCAATAATGACGTCACCAAATCGATCGTTACACGGTGCTCGAGGTTTTCCGCAAAAAAAAACTCACTGTGATTACTTCCTTTGAAACCGGAAATGCTCACAAAGGACCTACATGTGCTGCTGTCGAGATTAACAGAGTATTTGTGTCATCGTCCCGTATAATTTAAACCCCTAAGTGTGGCCCTGGTTTGTCGAGAGCAATTTACACTAGGTAAACATTGGATTTTAATAAACTGTTGGTTTTTGGATTGTTTGCTAATACCTTATTCCCAGAATTTATAATTCGATAATTTTTGTTGTCGAAAAACAAAGAACTGATATAATTTCAATAAAATCGTTTCAAAAACAGATATAAAATTTAAAAGTTCAGGATTAGCAAATATTTTAATAGGTTGAGCTCTGTTTGTGAATTTCTGGAAAATTTACCCACGTGCTCATTCCTAATATATGTGGAACGGTCATTCTTATATTTTAAAAATTAAATCTTTTCGAAAGAATTTCTTTTTAGTATCCCAGCAAACATTTTTATACGGGCCAGTACTGGTAAAGCACATACTCCCCGGCATTGAAAGTAGTGGGCCAGTACCCCGGTTTCCCCGTGGCCGTTACTGGCCCATTGATGTATCAGTTGCCGGCCCAGCAACGGTAAAGTGCAAAATAATCGCATTAGTTGCAAGATTTATTTCTGATGGTTTTAAGTAAAAAGTATGACTGAAGAAGAGTGCTTATAAAATGCTGGTAAAGTACTTCGTATAGGCGGAATGCGAAATACAAATGTGAAATACATTATTAATACTGGCGTTGCACTTACTTTTGGTGCAAGTAATTTACCAGCATAAAAGCAGTTTGCCAGCATTCGGCCGTTAGTTGAATGTTTGCTGGGATGTTTTCTAAATGAGGCAGTTAAAAATGTAGGGTTTAAGATAAACAATCAGAAAACCAAAATGATGATAAACCTTGTATTGAGTGCCAATATTGTTCAAATTGACGTGCCAATATTGAACAGGTTGATGCATAAGTATCTTGGGCACGAAATACGAATTGATGGACACAATCAAATGTGTGAAATCTTCAGGAGAATATCATAAAGATGGGCAGGATTTGATTAACTACGAAAAATTTAAAAAAATTATTTTAAAATGTGCCTTAAAAATAAAACTTTCGAACTATGTATAATGTCCGTCCTACGGAGCGGACGCTTACTAAAGTGTCTGACAGAAAGCTGCCAGTTGCCTAAAAGGTAATGGAACGAGCTATGTTCAGTATAACGCTGAAGGATAAAATACCAAATACTGAATTCGTCAACAGACGAAACTAACCGGCTTCCTTGTAAAAGTAACTGGAATGAAGATGGTGAAGCCATCTAGCTAGAACAAGAGATGACAAATGGACTTAACGTTTTCTCGAGTGGAGACCTTGGACAGATAAACGTAGTGGAGGAAGTTAGGTCATCTGTCCACTCGCTGGACTGATGACCTAAAGCGTATATCTACGAACTGGCTATAAGAAGCTCAAGACAGAAAAAACTGTCACTTTTTAAGAGAGGCCTATATCCATCAGTGGATTATAAAGGTTGGAGGAAGTTTTCTTAAAAAAAAAAAAATTGGCAAGTACAGTACGTTGCGGGAGACTACAAAATCCATTATCGGCGGTTATATTTTGGCGTTGTTATGCGACACAAATACCAAAAAAGTCGATGCTTGCTTGGTATTTGTGTAACATTGATTTAGTGTCTATGCAGGCACATTGGACTATCCTCATATGTGCCCCGTTACAAATCACAAGCATCATAGTTTGTTTAGTAAATAGTTTGTTCCTTTTTATTACTTTTTTATGTTTGTTTATGTTTATTTGATCCCAAAGAGTGGTGTTACAATTCAAAAATTTATTTAAACTATATGAGTATCATTTTCCACAAAATTTGCGTTCATTCCGTAAAGATAATAAAGAGAATCATCAAAGCAGGACTTTGTCTCCAAAACATATTGTATTTTACACGCCTCCTTCACTGGCTGTTATCTTGTTCTTAGTCAAAACATTACGTGTTTTCCTATGATTCTTATGTGTGTTCATCCAAGTGTGTTCATCCCCGAAAATTTTTCCAGTGCTCTTTGGATTGAAAACCTTTTTACCGACCGCCAATATATATAAGGGAGGTATTGTGATCATACTGGTTTTGACATTTCGAGATTTCGATGGATCTCCACGAATTGAGGTCCCTAAATAACGTTTTGACTATTTTTATCATGATGTCTGTCGATTTGTCTGTCTGTCTGTATGTCTGTCTGTCTGTCTGTCTGTCTTTTTGTTTTTTAGGTCATCTCTTGTATTTTATATTCTGAGCCCCCCACCAAGAGAAATTACTGGGTGCGCGCCTGCTACCTTCTGTCATAAAACCGTAAGCGATTTCTTTTATTTAATAAAAAACTTTTAAAATCATTCTGTTTTCAGAATATTTTAAATATTTTTTCAGTCAATATAAAGTTATATTTTAGTAAATTCAATTATTTTTTTCCTCGAAATTTGTAGTAACAATTTGTCGAAAGTTTGAAAGTTCTAAAGTAAATCTGAGTTTCCAGTTATAAGTTGCAGGAAGCGTGTAGTCCAGGAGACGAAGTTGCGGCCTCTCCGGACAACTTCAGTCCACTACAACTGTTTGACACTTCTTTGATTGTTCGCAACAATTATAACTTTGTGTTGACTGCTGATTGCTGCCCGTTAGGGAATGTACTTATTGAGTTATATATAGTAACAAGCAAAGATTATAGTTGACAGAAGTGGGTTAGTAGAAGTATAAGGTTTATAACCAAGATCTTTAGATCTCTATTACTTGTTAAACCCAACAAATGTAGAGTCTAAGATTTTGCAACCATATTTTGTTAATAATTAAATGGGAAATAACAAATTTATGCTTTGATAGCATCCGATTGGATTGTTTGAGTATGATAAGAAAAGTGTTTAAAGAGTTATAGTAAAATTATAAAATTTATAGTAAATAGTTAAAAAAAAACTACATAGGGTAACCTTGTTAACATTGAACTACCTTTTTAGGGTTTTGTAGATATGACCACTAAAAATCCTTATAACGTCAGTCATGTGGCTTAACCAGGGCCGGCTCAGAGGTCGGGACTTCGGGGATTTTTCCCGAGGCCCCGCGCTTAAAGGGGCCCCGCGCTTTCATATTTCTAATAATTATTAGTAGCTAGGGCAAGTTTTTGACACCAAATGCAACGTTTTTTACAAGTCGGATGTGCATCTTCTGCTCATGCGTCGATTTCGTAGTCATGAAATACTAAATAAAGTCAATATTACAAGCAAAATTTCTTAAAAACGTGGAATACAAATTTCTGTAGTTTTAGAGCACCTAAAACAATTTTTTTAAAAGTTACAGAAATTCTGGGTTTGAAGATGCGATTAGTAGTGGTGAAATATGTAGTAGTTTAAATATATCACCAGAATTTAAACCGAAACGTATTTCCAAAAAACCAAAAATGTATACCTATGAAAACAATGACGAAATTGGAAACGATGCAAAACAGTTATTTAAAGTGGACAGTTCATTAAATTGTTGCTATAGATGAAAGATTTGAACATTATACTCCTTATAATGATGTATTTGGTTTTTTTACACAACATTGATACTTACTCCATAAATTTTAAATTAATACTCGGTTTCTTTATAATAAATTTTTCTAATACATCGTAGAAGTGTTAAAGAATATATTGTGAAGTGTTGTACAAAATTTTGTCCAAATCCAGGCCGATGTAAGGTAGTAATTTGAAATTTAAAATTTTATTTCTCTACAAAATAGAAGTTTTTTGTGTGTGAATTGTCGTTATTTAATCCCACCGAACTTTACCAGTTACTGCCATTTCAGTGACTGCTTGTTTTACTTGAATCACAAGTTGACTGCTCGCTAGGGGCTATTGTGTGATATTATTTGAACTAAGTTTTATAATTTTTATTTGTCTTATGTTATTTTAATCAATTTTAATTTTCACATAGTATATAATCTTAATTTTACATCCATTCTTTCTTCTACCCATTTACTTCCTCCCGTGGTTGTCTCTTGTTTCGTCTATGAAAAGTCCCCCTGATCAACCCCTGGGGGTGAAGCGTGTGTCCCTGTTGCAAATCCTATCATAATAATTTGTTTATTTAATTTATTTACATTCAACTGTATTTTATTTTATTTATATTTTAATAACTTAATTTCAAAATGAGTGCAATGAGAACCAGGTTACTACATAAGAAAATGCAAGAAAAAAAAGCAATGTTAAGCCCAAACACCAAAATAGAAACAGTGGTTTACGATTTAGAAAATAATGAAAAATGCGAGTTAACCGAGATTAATATAAAACTGCAAAATGAGTTAGCCCTGGCTAACAATAAAATTAGTGAACTACTACAACAAGTGGAAAAATTAAAATCAGAAATGGAAATTTTAAAAGTAGAAAATACTATGAAGATAAAAATGAGCGAGCATGTTAGCATTTCAACCCAGACTGGTATCAAGAAAACAATAAACCAAACCACGCAAACTGAAACAAGGACTAGCAAAGATTCGAAGAGTATGAAAAAAATTATTAATAAAAGAGGATTGCTATCGACACAGACAGAAAATAAGAAGACTGGAAATCAAACGTCGGAGACCATCACCTGGCCAACAATGCATAATAATCCAATGATGTCCAACATTCACAAAAAAAGATTGTTAATACTTGCTGACAGTCATGCTCGTAACTGTATTAACTTTATTAATGATTTGCTGCCCAGTTTCGAAGTCAGCGTAATTTTTAAACCAGGAGCCCATTTACGGGCTGTAACTGTAGATTTAGACAAATTAATTATGGACTTCGACAAGGGAGATTTTGTATTTATTCTTGCTGGGACTAATAATTTTCCAAATAAATATTTAAATTTAATAAATACTTACAACATAATATTTAAATCTTGTCAGCACACTAATTTGATTATAAGTACTATTCCCTATAGATACGATCTTCCCCAGTACAACAATGAAATATATTACACCAATGATATGCTATTTGACTTGATCAATACATTTTCTGACTGTTATCTTTTCGACATTAATTTTTACATTGACAGACTTTCCTACACAACTCACGGACTGCATTTGCGAAGAGATACTAAAAATTCTATTTGTAACAAAATTAGTGATATAATAAAAAATAACACTTTCTTCAAAACTAATAATTTACTAGTCTCAGGTAGCATCAGATCTTGATCAATGAATTTATAATTTTATGTATATGTTGTATTTCAATATTTCGTTGTTAGGGTATTTTATAATTTATTTTAATGTGTTATCCTAAAATTAAGATGTTTGTAAGAAGATAACATTGATTAATTTATTTATTTATTCTTAAATTACACACTTTTGCCAGTCAATTTTTATTAATTTTACCGTTCATTTATTTAAATTTATTTTAATGTATTGACTATTGTACTATTTTAATTATTTTTAATTTTATTTTAATTTAATTTAATTTTGTTTTTCTAATGACAGTATATTAATTAATGTTTCTTTAAATGATTTTATGACTGTAATAATAATTTTTTTATAAGTATTTTAGACCTGTATTTTAAGTTATTGACTTCTCATATATTGTAATGATCAACTGAGCAAAATAAATTATTATTATTATTATTATTATTATTATTGGAAATTTAAAAAATAAAAACGATGATGAATTAAAAAAATATTGCAACGATCTTCATATATTTCTTCAAGATGGCGAAAATGCTGATATTGATGGTTACAATTTATTTCCTGAGTTAAAATTTTTGTCACAAATTATTCAAAATAATAAAACTCCATTAGATTGCCTGAAACAAATTTGCAAAGATAATATAGACGATGTATATCCCAATACATATATAGCATTGAGAATTATGCTAACAACGCCTGTTTCAGTAGCTTCCGCCGAACGCAGTTTTTCCAAATTAAAGTTAATTAAAAATTATCTAAGATCGACCATGCAACAAGATAGGTTAGAGGGGGTGGCTATGTTGTCAATAGAGCAGGAGGTAACAAAACAGATAAATTTTGATGATATTATCGAGGAATTAGCAGTAAAAAAAGTTTGCAAGAAATAGGAATAAAAAATATTATGTTTATGTATGTATATTATTGAATATATTGAAGAAATAAATATTTCATTAAATAAGTTGATAAAATTATATTCATGTATTATTTCTTCCTTTTTGGGAAGGGGCCCCGCATATAATCTTTTCCCGAGGCCCCGCAAAACCCACAGCCGGCACTGGGCTTAACTTGGAAAGTTGAGTTTTGGCATGCTTATACAACTCTTTGACCCACATATAGGAAAACTATAGAGTTCAAAAAAAAAATCTCGAGATAAATATTAACAAGGATGGATTTAATAAAAAAAAATATATATTTAAAAAAAAAAAATATTGTGTGGTATCAAGAGAAAGCTCTTAAGACGTAGATTAAGAAACAATAAGTAGTTTTTTGAAATTCATTTCTTTTAATACGATTTTACCCAAAAAATATGCTGAAAAAGTTCTTGTCCCGCCCCCTATTACTCAAAGGGGATAAACTGAAAATCTGAAAAAATTACAGGTAATGTACATTGACTTTAGCCGGAAACGTACTAGAGGAACTTTTTATCAGACTGTGATTTTGAAAAATATTGCAGTTGTTGTGTTCTTGCCAAAATTAATTATTTTTTATAATATAATTGACAGAGCAGTCCGTGTATTCTCGGTGAAACATATTTAATATAAGATTAATAAATAAAACACTCGGTAAGTTTCACAAATATAAGTTTAATATACTCTATACGTATTTCGGCAGTGACGCCATCTACAGGAGTTCAAATTACAAACTAAACTTATTTTTTAACAAATACATTCAGTGGGAACAAATATTAATGGTAGGGAATACAAGTGTAAACCATATTAGCAGATAAAGGAAAAAAGTTTTTTACCGATTTATTAGGGGTGAGTTGTAAATGTCAATCTGGTCATTCATTAAGGGAATTCCAGAGTTAATATTTTTGTGAGTTTCCTTATTCTAAAAGGTTCAGTTTAAGGCTTTTATTGTGAATGTGTAGGATTTTAAAGTCATTAACGGAAAGGTTATGATTATTTGAGATCATATGTTCTGCTATGTTGAACTGTTCTACTTTTTTATTTTGGATGGCTTTCAAATGTTCACCTAATCTTGTAGCAAATTTTCGACCAGTTTGGCCTATATACCTAGTAGGGACATAAATACTGTTACAAATATTTTATGAAATAAAATTAAAACTACAATTAAGTTTTTCTTCAAATTTTAGTGACATCTGTATTTATACATAAGTTATCCATAATTGGTATAATTATTCAAAATGGCCACCTTTGGCTTTAATGCAGGCATTAAGTCGTGCAGGCCAATCATCGATAGTTGCACGTACGACTTCCATGGGAATATTGGCAACAGCTCGAGCTAAAACTGTTTCAGAGATTCAATATTTGGATATAGTTTGTGGCAAACCATGTCCTCTAAAATGGTCCATAGCTTGTAATCTAAAGGATTCAAATCTGGACTTGCAGCGGGCCAATCTTCTACCCCGATAAAATCAGGAACATTGTTGAAAAGCCACGTTTGGCTTGTCTTAGCCTTATGGCCTGGAATAGAATCCTGCTGGAATGTCCATGACTGATCTTGAAAGAGAGTATGATTGAGGGGTTTCACAACATTTCCCAGGACCGTTTATTAGTAGACTCTAGCTGAAGTTTTCACCCCTTGTTCATAAAAATGAAGTTCAGTTACTCCATCATAGGAAACGCCCCATCAAACCATCACTGAAGCTGGGTGGTGACCTTTTTCTATCCTTGGAACTACTTCCGCGACTTCAGTAGATGACCCGGCATATACCCTGTCATTTTGTTTGTTGAATTTTTCCTGTATAGTAAAAATTTTCTCGTCGGTAAAAGGATTTTTTTGTGTTTGTCGTCTGCGTACTTGATTAACAAGCGTTTCGATTTTTCGATCCTATTTTGTTTAAGAGACACAGTTAGTAACTATCCAGTGCGGCGTTTGAAGGCCCCAAAACCCGAGTCTTTTTTCAAAATGCGCGCCATTGATTTTCGCAAAATTTTCATTTCGCGGGACATAATTTTTTGTTTTCGCAACGGATTACTTGCTATTCTGGCCTTAACAACTTTGATAGCTTGTGGCGTGCGTACTGTTCTCGGGCGACCGGATCTTTTTCGGTCTTTTATGTCCCTAGTTTCCTCAAACAATTTAATGCACCGATACACAAACATTCGACTAATGCCCAGTGGACGTAGCGTCTTAAAAATGTTTGATTTTTCCATCTTAAATTTATAAAGCGCAATGACTGCAATTCGGTTTTCTTTGTCTGATCATTCTATGGTAACACACAACACAAAATCAAATTCATTCCACAGTAAAGTAATTTATAGTTTAACTCACAATTATCACCTGTTTAAATTTGGGTGCGTTCATTTGTATTATTTTTATTGGATACGTTCATTATTGTAACTGTATTTATGTCCCTACTAGGTATATTGTTGAACAATCTTGGCACGATGCTTGATAAACTCCACTTTTGTTGTGTAAATCAGTTTTATCTAGTTTATTATTTTATCTTGTTTATACAAGAATAATAGGAGAACCTTCAACGTCACACTGATCACGTGACTTTCATATATATATAACCGGCGATATAGAACCGGAGAACTTACCTTCTCTCCCCAATTTGCCTAACTAGGCGTTGGGAACCTATTTTTTATTTATGCTAGTTAATGTTGTTAATTTAATTCCAATAATATGCGTTACGATTAAACCACCGTGAAAATTTGTATGAGACTACTAGGAGTAACAACTAAGAGGATTATATCTCGATTATATAAAGGTTTGTTAAAAGTAGGTAGCTCTAACCGCCTTCTGCCACTATTACAAAGAGGTCACTACACCAATTATTCAGTTTACAATGTACTTAAATTTAAATGTTATATGTAAGCTGCCTCTGTGAAAATTAACGATTACTATTTGACAAAATAAGGTTTTAAAACTTCTGGTTATTTATAAACGGACTATAGTTGTTTCATCTCATAAAGCAGTTTAGTTGAAAGATCATTAAATATTTTAAGTAACGTCTGTATCAATTTAGTGCATGAATGTAAACTAAAATCTTTACAGATTCCTTTTAAACATAAACCGTCTTTAAACTAAATAAGTTAACAATCCTCAAAGAAACCTCTAAACTGCAGAATCCTTTAAAATCTCTCAGTATGTTAAATGTAGCGTTTTCGTCTGTAAATTTTTGATGTAACAGAGAAGAGTAAAGTTAAACGAATTAAAAAGGCTAATTGATTAAATACATGTACATACAAGATGCAAGTTAAATATGTTCTTGGTTCCTTTACATCGAGGTAAAGCATTCAACTAAGTTCCTAAAGCAAAGCTCAAAAGCTTGTTAACTATTAAAAGCTGCGGTGACACAACTACCAAATAAGCTTAAGCTTTAGATGGGTTTAATGTAAAAATATACTAAATAATACACATGTAAATAAAGTATTTGACAAGCAAAGATGAAAATTACTATTATTCGACTCTTAAACCAAGTTTATATAAAATGTAAAACTTTAAACAGCATTATCTCAGAAACTTAGTTTTTTTAGATATCTCACTATTATTTTAGAGCAGCGATATTTAGAAATAATTAAACAGATTAATTTATCACATTTATGACCAATAAATAACAAGGAAAGTTCTATAAGATCAGCAAATTTAAAAAAATAATTTCTTAATAATAAAACTAAATTCTTAAATTCATTCTGTTATTGATGGAAGTTCTATGACGATTTCAAGAATTTTAAGATATTTTTATTTTCTTAAATTTGATATGAGCTTCTATGTTTTTAAATGTGGCAAATTAACATGTTAATTTATACTAATATTTCCAAAAATGAAAAATGAAAAATACATAATTATTTTTTAAATTAATAAACGCGATAAATCCAAATAAATTGTTGTATCTCCGACTGTTATATAAACTCTACTATATTTAATTATTTAAGTAAGCGTAAAGTAGGTCTTTATAGGAAGAATAAAAAAAGTAAAAAATGCCGTATCATTATTTCATTTTTCCCATAAGCACAATACAAATGTCAGCGATACATTTTTGGGGTTCAAAACGCGACTTCCGTAGGAAGAGGCGTCCAACCGAAGATTTTATGTTCACGCAGATATTTCGGATAAGCGGATATGATACATAATCCGCATCCGATCCGCAAATGCACGATTTCAATGATAATTTACCCGCATCCGCAGAAAAATGGCGGGTATCCGTGGATTTGCAAGGCTCTAGTAATCGGACTGATTTTTTTAAATTTTTGTATTCGAATAAAATTACAATTCAATATTGTCTGCCTCAAAATAACTTCCTTGGGAAGCCACACAGCGCTAGAGACGGTTCTTCCAATCCTAATAGCAGTGCTGGAACTCAGATACCGGATTAGCTTTCAGCTGGTCGGTTACGGTCGTTTGAATGTTTTCGAGTGTCCCAAAATAACGTCCCTTGAGGTGAATTTTGGGAAGAGGAAATAGTCACAACGACTCAAGCCACATGAATATTTTTACTGGCTAATACTCGTTTATTGAAATTGCTATGTGACAAAGCGCATTGTCATCTACAATTCATTGGTCAAAATCTGATAAACGGTAGTGTGAGTCAAATTCAACTCTTCCCCGATCATTATGACTGTTTACTGACGATCTGAACGCACAAGATCCCGGATTCTGTTGACATTTTCATCGGTTCTTGAAGATGAAGGCCTTCCGCTGCGTGATTCATCATCAATCAATCCACCTCCTTCTGAAAATGCCTTAAACCACTAAAAAAACTGAGTCCTTGAGCCTCAGCCTCCTTCAGCCTCCTTAATCGCCTGACTTGAGTCCTTGTGACATTTTGGGACACTTGAAAACATTCAAACATCCATAACCGACCAGCTGAAAGTTATTCCAGTATCCGATTTCCAGCACTGCTAAGAGGATTGGAAGAATTCCAGTACTGTGTGGCTTCCCAAGGAAGTTATTTTGAGGGAGACAATAGAGAATTGTAATTCTACTCGAATAAAAAAATTTAAAAAACCAATCCGGTTACTTAATTAACACACCTCGTATATAAAAGAATATGGGCAATAGATATATTCTCTCAAAGCTTTTGTCAATTACCTGAAATATAAAATCTACGTCGTTCGCGATGTCTTCCCAGTAGCCGTCAGTTACACAAAAGTTTATATTTATATTATATATATAGTATATTCAGTGAGTTACGCGTATAAATTGTTACCAACGAAAAACAATTTAATTTCAATAAATTACAATCATTTTCTTATTTTTCTGTTGTAACTAAGTAAATGAAAATGTTTTTCATTTGGTAGAAACTTCATTGCAAAGTGCGCAGTTAATAAAAAGCGTCGTCTGTTTCAGATTTATGATGTTGTATAAGATAAAATAAATACTACTTCTGAGAACAGCAAATTGGAAGACCCACAAACGACACTGCTACGTACTAAATTTAATTTGACTTGAGTAGTAAACAACCAGTTTATTGATCTATAATTAAATCTACACGGTTATTTACTTGAAGATTATTTTCTAGATACGTATTTATGACAGAAAAATCGAAGCTTGTTCAAGTAATTTTTAAATGCGTAAAAGGTTTTTAAACTTCCCTTTTTCTTTAAGTTTTTGCATCATTTCGTCCAGTTGGTTGCAGTGTATTTCTGCCAGGGCTTCGAACCGGAACTGAACCGAAAACCAAAAAAACCGTTATTTTTGTCCGAACAAAAACCGGAACTGAACCGAAAAAAAAATATCGGTTTATTTCAGTTCAGATAATGTTTATGTGAGTGAATATAAGTATATTTTACTTAAGATTATTTTTTAAACTGATGATCAGAAAAAAAATGCGCTTCTATTATTTCGGGGTGGGGGGGGGGGTTAAATGCACAGAAAACCGTAACGAAAAAAATAACGGTACGAAGCCTTGATTTCTGCAGTTATCGATGTGCCAGTTTTTTTTTTTTTTTTGTTTATTGTCTGCTGCGTAGTAACACTAGAGCCAAATACACTATTAATGTTTCGCGCGGTCTTCGATGCCGTAGTTCCACGTAAGAACTCATACTTTTCAGCAAAGTATGTAAATCCGTTCCATTTTCAAAAAAATTAATTTTTTTAAAAAGTTTTTGATATTTTGTAGATCATACAATGATTTCTTTAACCCTTTACTGCATGAATTTTTATTTCTGGCTGAAATAATTCATGGGCATTAGGAATTGGTTCTTATTGATAGAAAAATTAATTAAAAAAATATATTTAAAATATTAATTATTATTTTTATGAAAATAGGGTTTGTGCCATACATGAAACATTATGATTCTACATTATGTTACAAAAGAAAATGACTCCGTATGATTTGCTCGTCAATTGCTAAGTGTTCTTCATTAGGGATAAAAAGCAGTCGCTCTCGATTTTTTGAAAGAAAAGGTCATATCTTCTAGTTGTCCTTTCTCAATAAATTCTCATTAAATTAAAATTATCGTTGAAGTGCAAATTCCGCTTGATATCCTCGAATCTATTGCAGCCCATTACTTGAGATACTGCAGGATCTATTGCTGTGTATGTGGCATATATGAACATTCATGAAGTAACGTTCTGATTCAGTTTTAAAAGTAAAATAAAAAATAAGAATCGGAACGTGCCATATATGGCACACTATGCGGTAAAGGGTTAAACAGGCGAGGCGTGTAACTTTTCAACAAAAAAATAAATAAATAAAAACAGAACGGTAAAATATTAAGCTAATGTCAAATAATAAGCTGTTAAAGTTGGCAATATTATTAACTACGAATTTCATCTTTGACGACCTGATAATAGGAAGAATTCATACAGATATAATACGGAAAAATGAAGGTAGGGTGGCTTGAATCTCTCCTATCGTATGTAACGGCTAAGAACCACTGCTTTAGTTCATAAATTAAATTAATCAACAACAGATATTTCTTAACTTAGAACTCTTTTTAGGGTTTTGTAGGTATGACCAAAAAACCCTTATACCGTCATTTTGTCGTCTGTCTGTCTGTCTGTCTGTCTGTTTGTCTGTCTGTCTGTCTGTCTGTCTGTCTGTCTGTCTGTCTGTCTGTTCGGTAAAAATTGTAGCCAAACGGCTAAACCTAGAGAGTTGAAATTTGGCATGCTTATACAACTCTTTGACCCGCACATAGGAAAAATACTAAAACATCTAAAAAACATATCCCCCTAAAAATATAAACAAATATGTGCACATCGAAAAAAAAATATATTTTTTTAAAATTCTGAGTAGGGTATCAAATGAAAGCCCTTGGTACGTGGATTAACGATCAAATTTTAATTTTTGCAAAATAAATTATTTTGAAGCGATTTTTGCCAAAATTGTGCAAAAAAAATTTTGTCCCACACCCTGTAGCCCAGATGGTTTAAACTAAAAATCTGAAAAAATTCTAAGTAATGTACATTGGTGTGAACCGGAATAGTACAACAGGAATTTTTGATCAGATTATGTTTTTGGAACAAAAAGCATTTTTTGTGTTTTTTTGCTAATAATGTTATAGTTATATAGTTATATAGACGCTAAACAGTAACGTGTTTCTTGGTGCTGTGGCTAAGATACTTGCATTCTGCCCGAGAAATTGAGTTCGAATCCTACGAGAGGAGAAAATATTATTTTTTATTTTTTTTTTGCATTTTTATATTGTTTAAATTATTTTTTCAAAATTCTAGTTATATTTTGGCAATTGTTGCATTAATTTTTAAAAGCGTAAATTTAATAACCAGTGTACACGAATGAGTTTCGTGTACAGAATGTACACGAAATCAAAGGGGAGGAGCTATGACTAAAAACAACCAATGGAAGCCATAGGCGCAATTTTCAAAATCTTAATGAACCTTGATATATAAAAATAAATACTGCACATCTTTAGAAACCTAAATAATGGTAATAGGCATTCGAATTAAAATTCATAAAAAAATATTTTGACATAAAATTTGTTTTGGTATCCCAAATAATCATCATTCACTTACTAAATACCTGCAAAACCCTGAAATGTGTGAAAATTCACACTTCACATCAATTTTTTGATATGTGTTCAGTAATCGAGCAACTTAAAACAGTATTATTATTTGTTGTAAAACTTTATTTCCATTATTCAAATTTCCGCGTCCCGCCTGTTGATTGTAATTTAGTATCCTTCTAGCAACTTTGTAATGGAGTATATTTTGTTGAGGGAGTTTTGAATTTTAATTTGGGAGTTAGGTTGAAAAATATGACTGTACATTAAGTTTAATTGCTATATGAATTATTTTCTCTTAATTTCTTACTTCTCTTTTACGACTTCTTCACTTGTAATTGTTCTACAAAGAAAATTTGTTTTATTGTTTGTTACTTACAAATGGAAATGTTTTATAATTATTTGTTGTTTATTAATTTTAATAAAATATATTGTTGCAAATAATTTTCAAGATACTAATAAAAACCTGTTCTGTAAGATGGAGAAAGCTCTTTACATTTTTTAAAATATCTAATACTTCACGTTATTCTCACCGAAAAAAACCAGAAGGCAGAGGTATTTAACTAGTGTGCAATGGAAAAAAAGTGTGCTACTTTTTAGGGTTTTGTAGGTATGACCAAAAATCCCTTATACCGTCATTTTGTCGTCTGTCTCTCTGTCTGTCTGTTCGGTAAAAATTATAGCCAAACGACTTAACCTAGAGAGTTGAAATTTGGCATGCTTATACAACTTTTTGACCCGCACATAGGAAAAATACTAAAACATCTAAAAAACATATCCCCCTAAATATATAAATAAATATATGCTCATCGAAAATATTTTTTTACAATTCTGTGTAGGGTATCAATTCAAAGCCCTTGGTACGTGGATTAACGATCAAAATTTTAGTTTTGCAAAATAAATTATTTTGAGGCGATTTTAGCCAAAATTGTGCAAAAAAAAATTGTCCCATACCCTGTAGCCCAGATAGTTTAAAATAAAAATCTGAAAAAATTCTAAGTAATGTACATTGGTGTTAACCGGAATTGTACAACAGGAATTTTTGATCAGATTATGTTTTCGGAAAATAACATTTTTTTGTGATTTGTGATTTTTTGTGTTTTTAACTAAAATATGTAAAATATTTAATACGCTATTTAACACAGTAAACGAGTGAACGTCCGTAGTCCAGTGGTAACGTTTTCGCTTCGTAAGTTGCAAACCCCTGTTCGATTCCCGTCAATTTTTATTTTTTCTGTTTTTTTTTTTGCATTTTTATTTTGTTTAAATTATTTTGTCGAAATTCTAGTTATATTTTGGCAAATGTTGCATTTAATTTTTAAAAGCGTAAATTTAATAACCAGTGGGAAATGTTGAAATTATAATTTAATTCTATGTTTGAATGTATACGAAATCAGAGGAGCGGGTTTATGACTTAAACAACCAATGGAAGCCGTAGGCGCAATTTTCAAAATATTAATGAATCTTGCTATATAAAAAAAATACTGCAAATGTTTAGAAACCCAAATAATGGTATTAGACATTCGAATTAAAATTAATAAAAAAATATTTCAACATAAAATTTGTTTTGGCGTCCCAAATAATCATCATTCACTTACTAAATACCTGAGAAACCCTGAAATGTGTGAAAATTCACACTTCACATCAATTTTTTTAAATCGACGAATCAATGCAGTTACGTCACACGAAGTAACAAACGACTGTATTGTCTGGAACAATGCAATTGTTTGTTACGTCGTGTGACGTAACTGCACTGATTCGCCGACGCTAGTATACCACACGCTTTCTAAGTATAGGATCGTGAGTTCGATCCCCAGTACGGATTTGTTTTCATTCTGGCCGTAACAACGTAAGCCCATTCAGCCTTCCCTTAAATGAGTACCTGTATCTCTGAATATTCAGGAATAAGGAGCGTGCTTTAGAGGGCCGTAAAGCCGGCGGTCTCGGCTACCGTAAAAATTAGTTAGGTTATGTCAAAGAGCACTAGTTGCGATCTGAAAATCTCTGATACTTAGGCATTATGCTCTACAAAATAATAATGATGGCTCAATTGAAAAAAAATCAAAGGTTATTTTTAACCTTAAAGAAAATTAGAACATAGCTAGCGCAACAACAAAATTAACCAACTCTTTCTAGTAAGTTAGTTCAAAAACTCAAAGTAAGTAATTAACATGAAATTATTAATAAAGCATACTTAAAAATGAGTTAATAATTCTTCGAAACTTTCCAAATATTTCTTCATCTTAGTTGATCGTGGAATTCATCAAAATTTCAGAGAGCCTTTGTTGGAAGTTCTTAAAGTAATAAACAATCATATTCTGGGTGTTGGTAAGTTGGCGCGAGCAACAGATTCAGCAGATGTGAAACGGCACATAACTCCACCGGGGTCTTGGATATTAATTCAGATTCATTTGATGACGTAGAACTGGCACAATTGGAAAACTTGGAGCGTTATGTTGATTTCATGGCTGTTACAACGAACACTGCTCTCAAGGGATAACTTCAAAATGTTGCGATTGTCACCTGATGCGAATTTTCCCTAATTGTTCCACTTTATTTTGTTCATATTTTTAAGAACTTCACTTCTGCATTTTACTTTATTATATATTGAATAGCTGATAGTTTCACTTCTTGGAAATGGAATATAAGTAAAAGTTTCTTAAATGACACACTTAGGAAAGCTGCATAGATATTTGCATTCGTCATGCTGACTACAGTTTCGGCGTTAATCATTTTCAAAGCTAAATTATTTACTACTTTATTGTAAATTGTATATAATGATGTAAAAGATTCCATGCTTGTTTTCGTTGGATATACTGGCTGGTCAAAAGTTTATTTTACAACTTCTTTCGCCATTTGGTTTGATTAACTTTGGCTGCCGAAGGGATTTTCTGGTAGGCTTTCTTAGTCAAATATGACTGAGATGGCAGCCAGAGATTAAATTTTGACAGTTCATATTTGATAGTCGAGCAATATAGATGTGGAAAATTTGTTATGGAACGTTATACGATTCAACAACGCGATATCTATATTAATAATAGTGGAGGCTATATCTGTTTTTTTATTTTTTCGTCCTCATATTTGGTTTTTACTTGTTTTAGATGATTATAAGACAATATCCGCAAAAAAACAATTTTTGTCTGTATGAATGTGAAAAATGAAAATATTCTTCTCAGTTTAATGCAGATTTAATAACATATATATTTGGGGATCTATGGGGAGAGCTACCTATAATCGAAGTATCTCACTTATTATTTACTTAACATAAAAAATGTATACAAAAGAGTGGTTTTGAACAGCGTTTCTCATATAAAATATAAAATCGAAGCATGAAATTATAATAGAAAAACGCTCAATTTTGCAAGATATATTCATAAATATATGACATTAATATTCATTAAAATATACCTTTTAAACTTAAATAAAATAAATTATACTTATTTTGACAACTAATTTAAACTAATTAAAACGAGCTCCTGTTGGCTAAAGAGTACGGATGCGAAAGTGTTCAAAATGGAAATCAACTTGGAACACTTGTAAATAAAAATACTTGCAAGCCATTACAGGTAATCGTAACAGATAAAAACATGTTTATGTAAAAGTTGTTTTTTTTCCAAAAGTTTTATCCAATTATACCCAACACGCCATACGTTCCTATATAAAAAATCGAAGTTGTCCTTGATATCCTGTACTTCCGATTTATTCCGATAATTTAAATACTACCATCCAATTATTTGGGTAAACTCTAGTCACCAAAATTTTTTCCCAACTTGCTCACACATCGTTTTTTCGAGAAGAATCGTGTTTCCTCTATCTTGATACACCTTGAGATCCCTCCCTCGCTCCCCCTATATATATATACAGGACTGGCGGTTGCGAAACACTGCTCCAGGCAACTATCTGACAGATAAGGTTGTATAATACTTTCTGTGTTGAATAAATGTCATCCCGTCTTTCAATACAAATGTATCTATCGGATAGTTATCTAACGGATAATGAGACTGATGTATTGTAAGTGGTTTAAATGAAGGTGGAAAGACCGGGCCTTAAGGTCATAATGCCCGAGGGGGCACCTTAGCCCTCCAAATGAACCCCTAAATAAAAAAATTAATCTGTATAAAATTCTCGAGAGATAACTCCATTATACTTCCAATAGTAATTTTCATCCCTTTCTGAGATCTCAGAATTATTATTGACAGCCCAAAAGTCATCCTATTATCACCTCTGTCCTCCCATTTTACCATATAGGCCGTGTCTCCAACGCTATAGCTCTGAAATTTTAATAAATCCTCAATCAAAATGTATAACTATTTATATAAAGATACAAAGTAACCAAATATAAACTATTTTAGATCATGTAGTACCAAGTAACTTCCAAATTTAACGTTATACCTCATCTTCAATAATAAAAAAATAGTGTATTGGGCCCGGTAGTTCAATTTCAACCACCTGTATACTATTGATAAAATATTAATATATGTGTTTATTCTCATAAAGAATTATTTTAAGCAATTCTGTTCCTTATGTATTAATTGTTAATGACTATAATCCTTAATGAGCTTTATCAGAATTAACCATCTTGATATGTAGTGATACGTGATTTTTGCAAGTGGCGTCTTCATTTTTTTCTGACGTTTTTAGTTATTTTTAAGTGATAAAAGTGCAGAAAATACTTGAAATAGTGTGTTATAATGTGGACTTTAGTGTCTGGACTTCATGCAGATCAAAATTGGAGCGACTGGAAAGGTATTTGTAGAAATTTTTGTTAATTTTATAATGTAAATCATTGTTATGTAGAATGTGGTTCTATGGACAATATAGACACATACATGTATACACTATCGACTCTGGTTTACATATATATTGACAGATTTATTATTTTGTATTTATTATAGACATTATTTGAAATGCAAGTTAATATTTGGCCAGCTTATATAATTTTAACAAAATATAAATAACAGGAATAATAGTCATTAAATTGAAAAGAAGATGTATAAATTTTGTTTTTATTTCAATCGTATATTCTTTCCATAAAATTGATATTATAATAGCACTGTGAAAACAATATTCGTCTTTTTGGAATCATCTCATATGACATAGGCTGACGTTACGCGAACGCCGAGGGTGAAATGATAAAAAACAAATTTGATTTCACGAAATTGTAACTGAAACGAGATATGATCCAAGCGTAGGTTTGTCACGAGGGCAGGATTGACGTCAAACTATGAATTCAATCTCTTTTCAAGAATTAAGTTAATATAAAATGTTAAAATATTAATTATTAACAGAATTTTGAGTGGGTGCTCTTGGTTGTAATAAATTAATTATTTGTTTACAGTATTTTTCATAAAATGTGTGCATAATATTTGTGTATAAATATTTTTTTCATTTTGTTTTTTCTAGAGATATTGTCAAATATGTTTTTAAAAGGATATCTTGATAAAGTTAAGTAAATATTTTAAGACGCAGAGGAAGAGCAATACACAAGATTCGTGAATAATATATAAGATACAGAACCCCAGTTGGATGTCAAGATTTAAGAAGCTGAGATTATTTTGAAAACTACGCATTTTCATCTAATCATACTTTTTATTTCATATTTCAATGGTACATATTAGCAACCCATTACTAATTTGTGACATATACAAGGTGTGTAAATTAAGTAACCGCACTGATTTTTTTATTTGAATAGCATTACAATTCAATATTGTCTCCCTCAAATAACTTCCTTGGGAAGCCACACGGGGCTGAGGACGGTTCTTCCAATCCTCATAGCAGTGCTGGAACTTGTATACTGGAATATCTTTCGGCTGGTCGGTTACGGACGTTTGAATGTTTTCGAGTGTCCCAAAATGACGTTGGTTGAGATGATTTTTCAATTTTGGGAAGAAGAAAAATTCACGAGTCAAGCTAATTTTGTCAACCGAAGATCTGAACGCACAAGATCCCGGATTCTGTCGACATTTTCATCTGTTCTTGAAGATGAAGGCCTTCCGCTTATATAAACACACATTAGTTATCTCATTTTACATAACCTAAAAAATACTGTCACTTATATTTCAACAAATTTCGATAATCGGGAAACGAAAAAGAATTGTTGCAGTTATAATTTTGTTATTAAAATTTAATATCAAATCATGATCTCGTTGATGGCGGATAAAAAGTCACAAATGCTTTTATTCCATCGTAGTTAGTTTGAAAACTCATAGATGACACAACATTTGTTCCACATTAATTTTCAGAGCTGTAAACGCTTTCGTTAAAAGTTAAAATTTTCAACTAATTTTATCCACAATGCATAATCTATATTCAACTAATTTAAGAGCTGTGAATTCAGGTTTAAAGTACAATAGTAAGACTGTTTTTTTTTTGGCTGGTGCATTTCATTAATTTTGACATTTATTATACATAATATAAACAAAAACATAAAAATTTGTGTATTAATGTGTTTGATGTTTAGAAATATTTCAGTTTTAAAGTTTTGTTTTATTTAACAGAATATCCAAAAAGCTCCACATCTCCAACCGTATATAAAGCTGTTTATCAACAAAAGATTTCAGCGAAATGGATCATGTCAAGATATACACCGATGGCTCAAAAATTGACGGCAAAGTAGGAGCAGGACTAGTTATTGAAGAAGAAGTACAAAAATTCCACCTGCCAGATGTTGTATCTACTTACACGGCTGAAAAATTTGCGCTTCTGAAGGCTGTCGAGTACATTTAGAGTAATAATACCAAGAGATACTTTATAGTCCATACCGATTCGTTAAGTGTTATATAAAACCTACAGAAAATGTATTCGACAAGCCCAATGATAGAAGAAATTCTACAAAAAATAAATAACTGCATAGCTGATAGAAAATTCATCTCTATAGTATGTGTACCATTCCACGTCGGCATAACAGGCAATGAAAAAGCTGATATTGCAGCCAAAGAAGCCGTCAAGTCCACGGAACAGATAGATATGCCTATTCCAACTAGAGACTTTAAAACCAGTATAAAGAAAAATATAAGAAATGTTTGGAATATAAATATTTTAATTCGAATGCCTATTACCATTATTTAAGTTTGTAAAGATGTGCAGTATTTTTTTTATATATCAAGGTTCATTAAGATTTTGAAAATTGCGCCTATGGCTTCCATTGGTTGTTTTTAGTCATTGCTCCTCCCCTTTGATTTCGTGTACATTCTGTACACGAAACTCATTCGTGTACACTGGTTATTAAATTTACGCTTTTAAAAATTAAATGCAACAATTGCCAAAATATAACTAGAATTTTAAAAAAATAATTTAAACAATATGAAAATGCAAAAAAAAAATAAAAAATAATATTGTCTCCTCTCGTAGGATTCGAACTCAATTTCTCGGGCACAATGCAAGTATCTTAGCCACTGCACCAAGAAACACGTTACTGTTTAGCGTCTATATAACTATATAACTATAACATTATTAGCAAAAAAACACAAAAAATGCTTTTTGTTCCAAAAACATAATCTGATCAAAAATTCCTGTTGTACTATTCCGGTTCACACCAATGTACATTACTTAGAATTTTTTCAGATTTTTAGTTTAAACCATCTGGGCTACAGGGTGTGGGACAAAATTTTTTTTGCACAATTTTGGCAAAAATCGCTTCAAAATAATTTATTTTGCAAAAATTAAAATTTGATCGTTAATCCACGTACCAAGGGCTTTCATTTGATACCCTACTCAGAATTTTAAAAAAATATTTTTTTTTTCGATGAGCACATATTTGTTTATATTTTTAGTGGGATATGTTTTTTAGATGTTTTAGTATTTTTGCTATGTGCGGGTCAAAGAGTTATATAAGCATGCCAAATTTCAACTCTCTAAGTTTAGCCGTTTGGCTACAATTTTTACCGAACAGACAGACAGACAGACAGACAGACAGACAGACGACAAAATGACGGTATAAGGGTTTTTTGGTCATACCTACAAAACCCTAAAAAGCATAGGTGTATATAATAAAATATAATGTTACACTTTGTATTATAACTCTTATAAATGTATAGTATATAAATGTAGATATATGGTATATATATATACACACATTGTAATATATTGTGTTATATTGATTATAAGATTTGTAGGTGCTAATAGCCCTAGCAGCTGAAGCACCCCTAAATAAACAATAAATTTTAAGAAAATAAATTAAAAAAAAGTTTTTTAACTTTATGACGTAATTTCTGATATCGAGGATTATCAAGGATATTTGTAAATGAAATATTAACAGAATAAAATCTGGGTTTAGAAATAGAAAATATCTATATTTACCTTTATATCTCTGTTGTTCTTCATTTCAAGTATATTAACCCTTCAATATTCTGTACTTCTACCCCATTCTCGTATCTGATTCGGCGTGCCCCAGAGGGACTAAAAGGGCAGGGTATCTAGACCCTAGATTCGCACAGATCTCTTGCATTAGTGATGTAGCGACAGGAACTGCGATTGCCCGTTCCAACCTTCCCCCATCCAACTCTTCAACTTTAGATATCCATTTTTAATTTTTAATATTACCTTTTCTCTTTAAGAAATGGTTTAAATTTTAGAGGGTTATAATAAAACTGTATATAGTGATGTAGTGATATTAACAAATAAAATAAATTCATTAGAGAGACCAAAGATAATATACAGGGTCTTTCAGGAGGAATCTGCCAAATTTCGATGGTGTGTTTCTTTATTAATTTTAAGCAAATTATATCGACACGGGTCCAAAAACTTACAAAATTATACCGTGAATTTATTGTGAGCGTATTCATATCTATGGTTACGTTATAATGGACAGCAATGTATTAGAGCAGCGTTTCTTAAACTGTGGCCCGCGGACCCCTGGGGGTCCGCGAAACAATTTTGACATTAACTTTATATCCCCCAACTTTTCGCTTTTATTCAAATAACTCATTTAATAAAAATCCTACATGGTCAAGACTTTTTGTATTTGTTGTTACCTAACAGGTTATTGGCATAACTGAAAAATAATTAGGGAAAATTTAATTATATTTAATCAACTGTAAATTATTTACAGAAAACATATTATAATAAAATCTATTTTGACCAATATTTAACCAAGAAATGTTTGTATGAGCTTAACGTATTATAATTTGTAACTTTTCTAATTCTTTTTACTACTATTTTTATTCATTTTATGTTTTTTATTCTATATGCTAATAAAAATGTTCATCTCTATAAATGCACAAGACCATTTATTAAAATAACTAGCGATACATTTTTACCAATATTTATTATAACGTAGTACCTATGAGATTATGGAGCCAGAAATTAAGTCTCAAGAACGACGTAAAATGCCCAGGGTTGGGATGGGGTCCGCAAAAAAGATGTTATTCAAGAGGGGATCCTCGGACTACATAAGTTTAAGAACCCCTGTATTAGAGTTTTTTTTTTTTTTTTAACTTGGAACATATCCTGTAAAAATGTATAATACCAATGAAAAAAATTAAATAATTTAGTGGTATTTTAAAAATTTTAGCTTGAGGCAATTTCCTGATAGCTCAGCACCAATTAGTTCTATGATATTGAGGACTGTTAGAAAATTCCAGCAGAATGGTTGTGTCAATTCAAACATTTGTTGAAAATATTTGTTTTAACACGGAAAAAACAAGACGAGATAATTGGTCTTGTACGAAGCGAAGAAGTTGTCACTTCAACTGGCCGGCCAGGACGTTGCTCGTCAGTCACTGAGGTTCGATCATTTTTGCACGGTTCTACCAACTTATAAAAATTTCCGCGATTCATACAAGTTTCACCATACTGTAAAATCATTCAAGAAAAGATTTTTGCCGGTTTTTCATCTTCAGAAAGCAAACACTGGATCACTGAACGTTGTTTAACTAATGTGGACACTTCAAGCGGACACGCCATCGTTAAATGCAATGTTGAGGTTCTAAACAAAACAATTGTTATCCGTCAGGTGTCCTCAACTCATCCCAGTGGTGCCAACCTTATACCAACTTAATATTTTCAATTGGATTTAAATCCTGTGGCTGTCAAAGCCAAAGTAAAACTTATATTTTCGAGAAAGACATTTTCCATAACTTTGATTACTGTTTTGGGTCGTTCTCATTTTGAAACTATTAATCTGATGGCATTACGATTACTGTATATGAAAGCATAATAGTTGCTAATATGTCTATCTATATTTATTTAGTCATCGTTTCTTTAATCCAATAGATTGAACGTATACCCTACCAAGAAAAACAATGTACAAATTTATTCCTAGGTTTTCTAACATAAGTTCTACCAACAGAACCAAAAACATTTAATTTGGTCGTTCAACTTAATGTTGTTGAACATGATGTTTCACAATTTTTTGTTCATACCTATTTTTTTTCCACTACAATATATTATATTATGCATAAACTTAAATTTTGTTAAATTAATTAATTTACAGGTTATACAGCTGTCTCACTTTATTCAGTTTTAGAATTGTTATGTAAAATAATATTACTTTCGCAAGCAATGCAAAATTTAAATCCTTCAATATGTTGCAAAGTAAGCACTATAGTATTACAGATTTATACATCTGCAATAAAATCTGAAACGAGTACACAAATAAACGGGAAATACAAATAAATATAACTCTTTTAGCGAGAATATGCTTTAAATATAGATATCATTTTATGGAAAACGACATTTTATTAATAAAAAATTATGCAATAGAACAACGAAAATATAAACAGAGATATTACTCCCTCTTTCCTAAAATAGTTGTCACTGGCCCGGCCGTGAAAGGTGTCCAGCCCGTTTGATTAAAAATAATTTTTACATAGATAAAAAAAAAAAAACAATTTTACCTTTAGAGCCTGAGATGGCCAGGACGGCCGGTCTGGTACAGGCTAGCAACTGTAAACAAGTTTAGACCAGCGCCTCGTTTTCGAAACTGTATTATTTTATTCGGGGATGGTACAATAAAATTTTTAAAATAATATTTGTATACAATGTTTGTAAATAAGTAGTGGAGCTATGTCATAACTGTGACATTTTGACCTTGAAAGTCCGACCAGCCGACTTTCACTGAAACCTGATGTAAAAAGCCGTGCCTTCTCGAAAGCCGTGCTGGAATCGTGTAGGATACGTTATATTTATATGTGACTTTTGGAGACTTGATCTGAATAGTTATATAAAAGCGATATGTATGTTTATAACTGAAACATTGTTAAAATGCAGTTTGTTAAATGTGGATCTCTGAAAGTCATAAATTTAAACGCTAATGAAGATATTCATACAGGTGAACGTCGTCATGGATATCTCTTACCTGAGAGCATATGATGTATCATATGTGGTCCGTCAAACTGCGATAAAACTAACTTTTTTAACGCACCCGAAAGGTTTAAGCTTTGAAAACATCTATTTGTATTCTAAATCGTTGTTTCAACCGAAATATCAATTGTTAGCTCGAGTATTGAAAAAAGTGAAGGGAATAGGATATTTTCCATATGAAGACAATGAGGATATTGTTAAATTCAAAGAGGCGAAACGAAATTCAGTTTTCATATTTGACGATGTGTCCTGTGATAAACAAGACTGCATGCGAGAATATTTTAGCATGGGATGATATAAAAACATAGATACATTTTTTATTAATCAAACTTATATGCATTGCTACAAACATCTTTTAAGGTACATTTATATTTATTTATTTATGTATTTATTTATTTATTTATTTATTTTTCTGTTAATGATGGAACAACGCCAATTTTATCATCATCTTTAAACAGGACGATTTGAATTTGAAACATATACACGAAGAACATGTGCATACAGACATGTCTTTTGAGTGTTTCAAAGAATTTTGCGTTCACTGTTGGTAAGAGAAGTACGGTTTCGTAGTGATAGATAAAGATAGAAAGCATGATCGTTATCGAAAAGGATATATTCTTGAAGTGGAATGAAGTATACTGTAATATTTTGAAAGTAATATACTACGATGTACCGTGCTTTTTTATTAAGTGTTTAATGTTTTATAATTAAAGTATTTTTTTAGTAGATTGATTTGGTCCTTCCTTTTTTATTGGGAGGTTACCCGGGCTACAGACTTATCGTCACAGGCCTGAAATTTCTCTGGGTAGCCTTGCTTGTCACATATTATTTCTAAATTTTGTCTCTAATTAGTACATAACTAATAATTATTATAATACCTAATACACACAAATTCTTAGCCAGAACAATAATGAGACATTGTCATTAATATTGAGTCAATTTTTGGCAGTCGAAATTGCTTTAGGATAGCTTATTATGCTTCATGGAAAAATTATTTTCTTTACGCAATTTTTAAGGTATTGTAGATATGACCAATAAACCCTTATAACGTTGAGTGACGTTATGTCTGTACGGTAGAAATTGTTGCTGAACATAGAAAGTTGAAATTTGGCATACTTGTAAAACCCTTTGATCTAAATAAATAAATTTAACATAAATAAACATTTTTATGAAATTTTCGCCAAAAATATGTCAAAAAAAAATTGTCTTCCACCCAATTTTCCAAAGATGTAAATCTAAAAAATATCTATAGGAAAACTTCAAAGAAAAAACAAATAGCGGTAAATATGTAAATAAATATTTATTTAAATAAAAAATATATACTTTTTCTAAATTTAAAGTAGGTATCTATTGAAACGCCTAAATACATAAATAAATATTTTTATGAAATTTTCGCTAAAAATTTGTCAAAAAACTTTTGTTTTCCACTCTATTTTTCCACCCAAAGGTGTAGATCTAAAAAATATCTCTATAATGTATATTGATGAGAACCGTAATAGTTTAACAGTAATTTTTGATCAAATTATTATTTTAAAAAATATCGATTAATTTGTGTCTTTGAAAAGTAATTTTTTTTTAAATTTTATAATATTTAATACAGTAAGCCTGTAGCTGCAAGCGTTAAACCGCTAGTATCTGCTACTTGACCGCTGAGCAAGGGCACGGACGTGAGTTCAATTCCTGTTTATGTCAAATAATTTGTGTAAAAATATTTAAACAAATTATAGGTTCTGCTTAGCCGTTCGCAACCGGCTATAAACGGTAGGTGCCATTCTGTGTACTCTAAAAAATGGACGTAATACTGACCATATTACTCCTGAATGTACATAGATTGGAAACATGGTCATGAGACCTGGAAACAGGTGGTCAAAGTTCACCCTGGACTGTCGCGTCAATGATGATGATGAATATTTAATACGTCATTTGTTATCATTTACTAAATACCTACATAACCCTGAAAAGTGAGAAAATTGGCACTTTACATCTTAATTCATATGTATAATTTTGTTAGCATTACTTTCAACCAAACATATCAAACATATCAAGACATACTGACTAATGATTAATTTTTAAATCATAATAATTTAATAATAAATTTGACATGTATTATACTATATCATACAAAATCTGATCATAAATTCTCCTCGTACGTTTCTGGTTTAGATCAATGTATATTATTTAGATTTATTTTAGGTTTGATAATAAATAAAGAGCAAGAATATTTTTCAATTCACAGTTGTCTGTCTAATTTTTGTATTGTCTGATAAAAATATAAAATTTGGACATTTGTCTCAAAGAAATCTTCCCTCGTCGTATTAATCTACAAATGAAACTGTAAATTGAAGAACATTAAGTTAAACTGGGTAATATTGGCATTAAATATATCAATTTCGCTTTCTTTCCTGAACAAAATTAATGTTTTCGTTCCAGTTCTTTAAAAAGTTTCGGTTAATATCATTATTTCGTTTTCATTTTAGTACCGTTGTCAGACCCTGATTTAAAGCATACCTTCTAAATATAAACTCCCAATGTATGATTGCTGGTTTAGTTTTGTTGATTGTTCGATAATTTTTGTATGCAGATTGATCGTTTGAAGAAAATAAACATTGCATCTCATTTGGTGAAATGGAAAACAAATATTCTAACATATTGGAAACCTTTTATAAAACCGTAAACAGTTCTCTTTGTTCCAGTCACAATTATGGTTCGGTGTAGTGTTTCCAGTGAACACAATTTACACCTGTATCTCTCCTTACTCAGGTGTACTGTTTCCAATTACGTTATAGGAATTGCATATTTGTCTCGAGGTGTTTTCTTCCACCAATCATCGTTGTTTTGTTCCTGTTACGTCATTGCAACAACACTCTGATTGGCTAACTCTTATATAACATATGAACCAAACAATATTACATAAGAACCACATTAGTTAACTAACAATAAAATTGTTAAAATACTTTGAACTTCTGAAATTTGTCCTATCCATTTAAGTTTATTAAGAGAATTTAATAAGTTAGCGATTCTCAAAATGTAATCCGTGAACAACATCTGTGCCTTTATAAGTGGTTCGCAGAATTTTCAATGATATCTCAGTGTTATAACTAATAAAGCTCAAAATAAACAGAGATTCAACTCAATGTACCTATAATTGGAAAAAATTACAGAATCCCTCGAGCATCCATCAGTGTATTCATCTATTGCTCAATAAAAAAAACTAAATACATGTTGCCCAATTAATGCCCTACCTAACACAACACCAAATAATATTATTCGTTTCTTAGCTTTGTGCGGAACCAAATGGAATTTCATTTACATAAGTTGTCACGAACTCACTTTTTACCAATTGAAGAATTTTCCTAAATAAAATGATTAAAAGCTTCAATTAATCGTTAAAAGTAACTAGATTGCGAAATCTAGTTCCGTACGAAGCTAAGAAATTAATAATACCTGCATGCCAACATGGATTCTTCCCTGATCGATCTGTAGTCTCAAACAGGTTACTGGCAACTAATGAGTAGATAAAATATCTCGATGCTTTAATACTTATAGATATTATTTGTCTGGATTTTTCAGAATCGTTTGGCAGAATTTCACATGATGTACTTTTTGCTTAAGCTTAATAATTACGGAATTAGCGGCCAACTTCGATGGGGGATTGAAGCATTTTAACGCAATCGCGCTATTCAAGTAAGCATAAGATCTGAACTATCTAACACCCAATAAAATTTAAGCAGAGTACCACAAGGCGGGATCTTACGGTGATTGGACCTATACTCTTCTGCGTTTTTATGCCGATAACCTACAGTCACCAAATGTTACCTGACGATTTCAAAATATACAACGCCAGTGGCAACTGGTCGCTCTTACAACAGGACCACAATACCGTTGATAAGTGGTGTGACAATTGATCGGTCCCTACTTCCAAATGTTGTGAAACACATCGTGACCAAAACATTTCAAACACGCAATATCACCTCGATGACAATACCCTTAACCATGTCGAATCTTCGGTTGACCTGGCTATTACCATCACACACCTTTGAATGGTCTACGCACGCCATCAACGTCGAAAGAAAAACAAATAAATCTCTCTTTATTATTAAGAAATTATTCACTTATCTAACCCCATACTTATTCTATCAAATGTACCTTTCTTATGTCCGTCCGCTGCTTTCTTTGTCTGGTCCCTGTACCTTCAACGCGACATTCTATTACTGGAAGGAGACCAGAGATGCGGCGCTTGTCTTAGAAGATATCTCAGAACTCTCTTAGCCGAAGAGTGGCTTGAGTGGTTAAATTTGCCTTAACTTGCAACCCGCAGAGCTTAGGGCGATCTAATTCAGATGTACCGTGCGACAATCAGCAATTTTTCTACGGAAATGTCGTCTCTATATACCATCAACGCCAACCAACGTGTTATGGGCGACTCCTTGAAGTTTCGCCACGAAAAGTACAGTAAGAAATTATAACAGAATTTTCTGACCAAACGAGTGTTTGATCCATGAAACACCTTGCTCAGGAGCGCCGTGGCGGCACCGTCCAACAACCCCTTCAATTAACGAATAGCACCTTTATTGAATTTGTAATACTCATTTTATTTATATGTATATCTATTAGTGTTGGGCGCGTGAATAAAATTTTGTCAGGATCATTCACGCTCACGAAGCCATATTCAAAATTACACGCACGCTCACGAAATCAAAAATTAAAAAATTCACGGTCACGCACGTGTGCTTCACGGGCACGCGTTCTTCGCGACTCACGCGTGATAAGTGACACGCGAGATTTTTTTCACGTTGGATGGCCATCCCACGCCCGTCCCTAAATTTTGTTAATAAGAAACGAGTGTTATTTAGGTATATAAAAGAATTATATTTCTTTCATTTTCCTCTCTCCGCGTTACCGGAAAAATGAAGATACACCAGAAGGCGAATAGAACATACGTACCAACACTTCCAAAATATATTATATGACGATATTTAGAAATAATTAAACAAATTAATTAACATTTATGACCAATAAATAACAAGGAAAGACTTATAAAATCAGCAAATTTAAAAAAATGAATTCTTAATAATAAAATTAATTCTTAAATTCATCCTATTATTAAGAGATTAAAGTTATATGACGACTATATAAGTAAGCGTAAAATAGGTCTTTATGGGAAGAGTAAAAAGTAAAAATAATATAATTGGATAAGTGGATATAATATTTTATCCGTATCCGCATGAAATTATATGCATATATATCCATATGAATGATAATTTATATGCAACCGCAGAAAAATCCACGGATTTGTAGGGCTCAATTTATTTTAAGAAAATGATACTTAAAAGAAAAGATAACTTATGAAGAAAATTTTCTAAGTAATGAAGAATATTGGTTAATGTTCCGTATGATCCCTTCAAATCCAACTAGTTAGAGAAAAAGCGCAAACTAGTTAGAATGAGATTGTTGAGTTATATATATCCAGTCAGATTCATTCAAAATTAAACAAAAAATAATTCCAACGCATGCATACAATGGAGACATGTTGCTTCGTCGTAGAAGGAGATACAAAATCCAGCCGTGATTGCACGCACGATGTGTCACGACAAATTTTAAAACACGCACAATCACGCACGAAAAAAAATATTTATCACGTTCACTCACGATTTTACCGTGAACGGCCGTGTCACGAAGTCACACGGAAATTTTACGGCACGCGCCCATCACTAACATCTATACAATTTTTAAGCAAGTACTAATATAAATGTAGTTTTGTTGTACTCTTGTGCATAACAAGCGTATTAGCTTCTGCTCTATATATTGTAATAATAAATAATAATCAAATGTCACCTACACATCTATATATGTTCCTGCGTAAAATTTCGTTCGTCACCACAGACCAACTAATACGTTTGATTGACAGTAAATCTTTAACAATTTTAATGTAAACAAATATTCGGGCTTAATCTTAACAGATAATGTAAAGGCTTCTGATACAGTTTGGTACAACGGATTGCTCTCAAAGCTAATAGATTTAATTTTCCACCATACAGAGTATTCTTAATAAAACCCTATATCACAAATTATAAGTTATAATAAATGACACCGCTTTTGATAAGACACAGGCGTACCACACGGTAGTGTTTTAGATCTTTTATTATTTAACTTATTCATATTCCCACAAACAACGTTTTAACGTACGACAGAATATTAGTTCATCACTGAACCACCATTTAATCGAGACCTTGATTTCTAAAGCTCTGAAATTCAGAATATGGGTCTAGGTTTCAACTTATGGTTTTCTGGGGACACAATAAAATTTGAGCTTTTATGATTGAATTTCAGTAATGATCCTGAATGATTACAGAAGATAAATAAATATTTATTCGTCACATAAACCTAACATGTTAATTTTCTGAGTGCAGCGCATTCGCTGTAATAGAATGCAATTAAACTAAGGTATCTCGGAATTACATTTTCCTAACTTGTTTATTGCAAACTCTCGTTTATTCCATATGTTTCCCTCCTCCCCCGCTGTTCAGTTCTATGTAGCATCATGATTAATTTCTTTGAAAGTTGCGCCAGATATGTTAATCTGTTGGGAATTGAGGTTAAAGCATAAGATGGAAATTTGTTAGAATTACAAGTTTTCGTATTAATTTTACTTGTTTATAAATTATGTAGTTGTTAAAGAAAGTTTTGTAGGTTTAAAGATTAAATTTTGGTTTGAAAATTTAATTCGAAACATCAAGTCAACAGGATTAACTGCAATTTTAATATTTATTTACTAGTTAATGAAGTCGATTCATAACCTTGTGTTGACAAAAAATTAATAATAGTAATAATCCTTCGTCAATGTTCGCTCGAATATGTAATTTTTTTGAACCGCATCCCTCCTCGTCTTTCAATCTTGAGCCTTTCCCCTTGGTTCGCAGTCTTCCAAATCTTTTGAGCTACAGCCATCCACTTCATTTCAGTTAACAACACCGACAAAAGATTCCTCCCCCGAATCTGTTAGACCTTTTCCCAAAGCTGGAAGTCGAAAATTTACAACTAGAAAACGTCGTAAGGCTGCCATTTTGACTGATACTCTTGAGAAAAACGCCTTACTTAAAAAAAAAAAACAAAATAAGAAACAAAAAGTCAGTAAGAAAGTGATAAAGAAAAGAAATATCGAAAAAAGAAACAAGTTAAAAGAAAGATTTTACTAGATTCCGAACATAATAATTCGATTTTTGAAGAAGAATACTTCTGTTTAATCTGCTGTGAATCATACTATGAGAGCGTTCCAGAAGAAGACTGGATTCAGTGCACCGCTTCTAAGGCCGCGAACATACAGAAAGCCGGCACCGGCTTTACTGGCAACAAGCGCTGATCTGCGGTCCATGTTTTCAAATATAACCGCACACGCTGTGTACTGGTCGGCGCCGGTCAGTGTCGGCTACCCGCTTACCGAAACGTTTAAGCAGTTTAAGCAGCTTGTTGTCAGTGCCGAAACAAAAAAATATTTAAAAAATCTTGCATCATCTTCTTTTAATTGAAGAAAAAGGTAGTGGTATTCCCCATATTTACGTCTCTCTTGGTTTATTGCATGTATACCTTTTCTTTTTTGTTCCATTTTTAGGGTTTTGTAGGTATGACCAAAAAACCCTTATACCGTCATTTTGTCGTCTGTCTGTCTGTCTGTCTGTCTGTCTGTCTGTCTGTCTGTCTGTCTGTCTGTCTGTCTGTCTGTCTGTCTGTCTGTCTGTCTGTTCGGTAAAAATTGTAGCCAAACGGCTAAACCTAGAGAGTTGAAATTTGGCATGCTTATAAAACTCTTTGACCCGCACATAGGAAAAATACTAAAACATCTAAAAAACATATCCCCCTAAAAATATAAACAAATATGTGCTCATCGAAAAAAAAAAATATTTTTTTATAATTCTGAGTAGGGTATCAAATGAAAGCCCTTGGTACGTGGATTAACGATCCGAAAAAAATATTTTAATATAAAATTTGTTTTCGCATCCAAAATAATCATCAATAGCTTACTAAATACCTGCAAAACCCTGAAATGTGTGAAAATTCACACTTCACATCAATTTTTAAATATAGTGATTCTGTTGGAAACAACTCATCCAAAGATGAATCAGAACTCGCCATTTTCAATTATTTCAACATAGAATTGAGCCAATAGACGAAAGTGTAGCTAAACACTTTCAAAACTAGCGTTCACTCTACGCTAGGCCAATATAATTAAAAACATTACGATAAATAGGAAAATATAAATAAAAATTTCAATATATAGGTTATGTCATCTGTCAGTGTCACATGCAATATCAGCGTTTAGCGTGTGCTCAACCAGTAACCCAGCATGCTTGTTTTCGGTGCCTATTGTCAGCGCTGATTTACCAGCTTTCTGATGTTCGCGGCCATACGGTTAGGCTTATGAAAAATATTCCATCAATTCCACAGCTCTTTACTATGTTTGTAATAATTGGGATTCCGATGAAAACTGATCATTTTACTAAGTAATGTAATTATAAAAGATAAGTCATGTGCAAATGAATTAATTGTTAACTTATTAATCGTTGTGAAAGTTAATAAAATTTTTGATTATCAAACTAATTTTGATGCAATTATTTCCTTCTATTTCTTAGAAAAATTAATTTTACTCTTCTTGGCGCAACTTACCCCGTAGCAGGAACTTTTAACCCCGCTAGTGGGGCAAAAAGAGACAAACAACTTGATCATTTAAAACGTGCATATCACACAAATTGAATGAGCGATTGTTGTAGTGTTTGTAGCTATTGAATGGAACTACTCGTGAGTCCAAAAATAAAATTAACTTAATCCTAAGACTTTCGTAGATATGAACAAATATAGGTAAAATGGCACTTTCTGCCCCGCCCTACCCTAGAACTATGTAATACCAATATAGGAAAATAAAATTACTGTACATTGACTACTCTACAACTTGGTGACTAACTAAAATTGCCACCGGTCACTAGCATTTGAATCGACACCTTGATCTGTCATTGTTGCAGGCCTCTTAGATGGAAATTCGGTTTCGATTAACCTCCGGGATAGTTGTATTCAACTGCCAGACTAGAGCAAATATTAAAACGATTAAATTTTGAAAAATTTGTTTAATATTACAATCTTTCCGGCATTACAGGTTTAATAAAATACAAAGTGACCAATAAAATATATAATAAAAACTTTAAACAATTTAAACTTTAAACTAAAACTAATCTACGATTTTATGACAAATAAAATTTTTACATACTACAATTTCTAAACTTTAACATATTTTGGCAGTAAAATAAAAATTTTAACATAAAATTTTGATTAAATAAAACTCCTAACTTTAAAAATATAAGTTTAAATCTCTCGGGGTAAGATAAGAAGTATAAACTATAAAACAATTTTCAAAAGAATTGACTATCAACTTCGCTTTATTTCAGATAAAAGATCACAAATATCTCATGAGCGTAACTGAAGTTGAAAATTTACAAAATGCTTAAAGATATTTTAATTTTCTTTTAGTAACACGACGCTGAATAATTCCACGGTCTAACTAAGAAATTAGACTTCATATTATTCATCAACATACCCTCCTTCAAGAGTGATACATTCATTCCAACGCTCCTCTAACTTTTCGATGCCTTCTTTGTAGAACGATTTGTCTTTGCCCACAAAATAGGCCTCGGTTTCGGCAATCACTTCTTTATTTGAGTCAAATTAGTTTCCCTGGAGTATCTTTTTGAGGTCTGCAAAAAGCCAGTATTCGCTGGGGGTCATATCTGGAGAGTACGGTGGGTGAGGAAGCAATTCGAAGCGTAATTCATTCAATTCAACCATCGTTTTCATCGACAGTGACACGGGGCGTTGTCTTGGTGAAAGAGCACTGTTTTCTTTTGCATGTGAAGAAGTTTTTTCTTGATTACTACATTCAATCGATCCCATAATGCCATGTAGTATTCGCTATTGATAGTTTTAACTTTCTCAAGATAGTCGATAAACAAAATGCCATGCGTGTCCCAAAATACGGATGCCATAACCTTGCCAGCTGACTTTTGAGTTATTGGTCGCTTTGGACGACTTTCACCGACTTCTGTCCACTCAGCTGACGATCATTTTGATTCAGGTGTAGCAGTGGATCTATGTTTCATCCATTGTCACATACCGACGCAAGAAATTCTTTTTATATCGCTTGAACAGCTCCAAACAGCGCTCTGAATCGTCGACGCGTTGTTGTTTTTGGTCCGGTGTAAGCGAACGCGGCACCCATTTCGAAAGCAATTTACGCATGCTCAAATTTTCGTGTAAAATTGTAAACACACTACCTTCTGATATCTTTAAGGTGTCAGCTATCTCACGCAACTTCACTTTACGATGTCTCTTCTTGTAGGCCATGTCCTGAAGCACAGACTATAATTTGCAGTCCAGGGGGTTAAGGTTAATGTTACTAGATGGAGAACTAGCAGGAAAAATGGAGACCGGTACATTGTTTTCAAGCCACTGTTGCGTAGTCTTTCTTCTTTTGTGCTGACGATGAATCTTGCTGGAAGCTCCAGTGATAACTAGCGAAAAAGAATTTGTTCAGTTCTTTCACTACCAACTTGAACTTGATTTTCTTGTAGACTTTGGCTGATATTTTTACCCATTTCTCGTAAAAAGTAAAATTAAGCTTAGTGATACAATCATAGCTTCTGCCCCATCAAAGCATAACTGGAGCACGGTAATAGGCCTAAAATAAGGCATAAACAAGAAACTATAGATACTACTATATTTTTGACTGATATGGACAATATTTTGCAGATTTATTTTCTAAGAATCTGCAAATATAATTATTTACAGAAATGTCTAAGGTTTCGTAGGCATAAACAAGAAACTCTAGACACTCCTATATTCTTTAACCGATATAAACAATATTTTGCAGATATATTCTCTAAGAATCTGCGAATATAATTATATATAGAAATATCTAGGATTTCGTAGGCATAAAAAAGAAACTTTAGACACTCCTATATCCTTTAACCGATATGAACAATATTTTGCAGATTTATTCTGTAAGAATCTACGAATACAATTGCATACATAAATGTCTAGGGTTTCGTAGGCATAAATTAACGTCTCAAATTATTTTTAGTTTTAGTTATATAAATGTAATGTACTGAGTAAAAATGTATCGTTTTCCCACCTTACAAAGTTCATAAATAAATAATCTAACTATATAATTAGCAAGTGTCTGTATATAGTGTCGGTAACATTATTATGTCAATTTTTCCTAAGGTTCTCATGATTGGCTAACTGGAGACACCCTCTCCCTTGATTGGCTGACAGGTGACACCCTCTCCCGTGATTGGCAACCGGGTGATATCCTGTCCCGTGATACACTGACCGGCGATGAAATTAAGATACGTTAAAAATAAAACCAAATACACATACAAACAATAGACATTATTATATTATAAGTCTGTCATTGTTGACTGGTAAAAACCTAGTAACTAAATAAACAAGTATTTGGTTTCTTTGTAAGTAATTTCTTTACTCCCCGCCCATGATATGAAACTATATAAAACTTTGAAATTTAAAACAAAAGTTAAACATTGTACCTTGCTATAAATCTGTAACAATGATGGAAGTAGTAACATAAAATTTGTCAATAAGTTTTGTGCTGAGAATGCATTTAGTGGCGAGTCGTAGCGTCGCCCGACCTCACCCGAATGCATCCATTTGTTTATTGGTCCTTTAAATCTAGAAGGAATAAGGCAGGATCCCAGCTCGCCTCTGATGGTCGAATAATTCACGGTAATTTGCCGCTTATATGTGAGTATGATGTTTTTCTGGAAAATCCCGGATAACTTAAACTACTAAGGCATAAACTACGGGAAGGAATAGATGGAGTTTTACAATCGATTTAGCAGAAAAGTGTGTTAATTTACGTAAATAACTTCAAATGGGGTGGATTACGATATTTTATTTGTTGGAGAAAGTTGCCAAAACTTACTTTTTAAACTTTCTACTTGAATAAAAAGATAAATCCAAAGATAAATATCATTCAGAAATGAAAAAGTAAAGTTTTACAGTGCGTAGGACTTGTGATTAGTATGAAATGGGACATATTGGTAAAGATAATCTAGAGCAGAGGTATGGATCCGGCGGCCCTTGACCCGAATAAGGCTCTAAGCTGGACAATGCTCTTTGAATAGAAAAATATAGAAAAGACCTCTAGAGAAATTTTTTTAAATTTATTTTTATTACGAATATTAATCAGTTTTTATACATATTGGCATATTTAATTTTGTAAATTTCGTTATAAATTTGGCAAAAAATTATTATAAATACATATTTACATATTAAAATTAACAATGCATATCTTTCGATATGCATTCTGCCCGGCTAGCTCAGTTCGTAGGACATGAGATTCTTAATCTCTGGGTTGTGAGCTCGAGCCCCGCGTTGGGCGCCAAAAATGTGACCGATAATTCATCCAAGTGCTAGATTTTATACAGCTGAGACGATCGAGTGGTTCAATTCAAAATAACAGAAGTACAATACAACAAAAAGGGTGCCAATTGGTCTGAAATAAAATAATTGGGACCAACCAATAGATCCCACGTACAGAGTGGATTATTAGAGATACCGACCAGATCAGTATCATTAGCCGAAATTTAACCTAAAATGGGGTATTTGGGATAAAAGTTAATAATGACATCTAAACAATTGGCCAAAACAAAATTTATTTAATAATTGGAATATATCAAAAAAAAAAACAAAATTAAAGCTATGACATGAAGTGTTAATATACACCAATCAAATATATTGAAATTAAAGTTAAATTTTTGTCAAGAAAAATAGACGATTTTCAATCCGAATGCGATAGATTACAAAACTTTCCCGGGTTGGTCGACCTGCACCACGGAATTCTTAAACATTCCAATCTAAATCAAACGTCCCAAATACAAAAATAATACTCAAAGATAAAACATAATAATAATAATAATATAACAACCCAAATAATTTTAAGAATGGCTTATCTTAATGTTTTGAACGTTTTCTTCTTGAATCCCTCGGGTATGTTAAAAATTTTATAATTCGACTTGATAGATTTTAAATTGATAATCAACATTTCATTGTTTTATTGTATTTTATTGTATTTTATTTGTATTTTATTGTATTTTACTGTATTTTATTATATTTTATTGTATTTTATTGTATTTTATTACATTCTATTGTACTCTATTTTATTAAATTTTGATTATTTTTGACAATTTTAAACATTTTATATTTCGACATGATAGTATGTAAATTAATAATTATCAGCGTTTTATTGTATCTTATTGTGTTTTATATTATTTTATTGTATTCTATTATATTTCAATTTAGTAATTTATTTAATTTTTGAGAATTGTTAAAGAAATTAATATTCTTTTAGACTTGACAGATTGTAAATTGATAATCAGCGTTCTACTGTGTTTTATTGTGTTTGCTGTATTTTATTGTATTTATTATGTTATTTCCTAAGTGGCGAAAACCTCGAATACTGCAGAATTTTCTACGCGCTACAGTCGCCGAATCACCGTTTTTGTAAATCTCTCGCACGCATAACGCGCGGTCTGCTCCCGAGAAACGCTCCATAGCGATTAAATTCCCAAGAGCCAGGCTACCGATTGACATAACCCCCGCGCATCGGATACGTTGCGTTCACGCAGTAAGCTAAATAAATATAAAATGTCTTTTGAGACACCTTGTATATGCATAAGTTGTAGTTTAAATCGTTACAAATGTACATTTTATTGAATAAATATTTAGTGATGAAAAAGTATTGTTCATTTCTATCATTAATATTGAGATTTATTTTTTAAATTTAAGCAATTTAAAATGTAACGTTGGTAATACCTTTAATATTAAAACAATGTAGTCTGAAATAATTCATGAAGTCCTTTATATATTTATCGTGAATATCTCCATTTGTCTGAGTTTTTCCGTAAGGTACTTCCCTTTTTAAATCCTTAAAACGGTCCAGTTTACAATAATGCATATTGTAGCAAAGACACGGAATATTTATAAATAAGATATACAAGACTTTCAGCAAGAAGTGAAATTGTAAATTTACAACAGACCTGTGTCGCGCAACGTGCCGGAATATCTAACATAAAAATCCACCTTTTAAATATTCGTCTCTCGAAACAAGGTACTGTTAATAATACATTAAATAAAAACAATATTTTATACGAGGAAATAAAATATATAGCTGAGGGCAAGATGTTTTTAAAATTGCCCTTTTAATTTTTAACAAAGAGAACATTTTTCAAGCTTAGGTAAAACTACCAACAATAAATCATTTTTAGGGTTTCGTAAATATGACTCAACTCATTCTTCTGAATATTGCTAATTGTTGGTTGAATTATTGTTCAACGTATACGTTCAAAGTGTATTTCAAAAACTTAAACATTTAATTCTTGCAATAAACTCGATTTTGAATTTCTGAATGTTATTCACTAGTTACAATATGAGTTCAATATCGATATCGAACGTTGTAACGGAGGTAATGTGGTATAGTTTCAGAAATAAAATCTCATTACTAAATTCACTATAATTATCCAATCTAGGTAAAATATTAAATGATAAAAAAGATCTTTTATTAGAAAGGGACACTTTAGTGCCAATAACAAGACAAGAAATCGTAAATCCTATATTAGTTCACAAAAATGTCAAATTATTATATTGGATTTATTTAGACCAAATAAGGAAAATAATTTATCTCTGTCTTGAAATGTAAACATTAGTTTTAGTTATTTTTCTAGGGAGATTAGACTTTTTAAATTATTAACTATAGCTGTCCTATGAGTTTTGATATAGACCAGATGGCCGAAGTCACGGGGTGTACCATCTCTCGAGCAATTCTCGATGTTAATTTTAGACCAGCGTTTCTCAATTTAAAACGTCCCACGGATCAGTGAAATATTTATTTTTCTACCGCGGACACAAAAATAAATGTACTATTAAACAAATGTACCAGGTCTACAAGTATGAAATGCGATTTTTTTTTTAAATAAAACACATTAAACTCAAAAGAACAGTTTATTTATTCAAAGTATGCTTCATTAGAAGTTATACATTTTTCCCATCTTTCACGCAATTTGTGAATACCTCGCCAGTAGAACTCTTCCCCTTTCCCCGCAAACCAATCATCTAGCCATTCTTTCACATTTTCATATGAACAAAAGTGCTGCTCGTCAAGTGCGTGACCCATCGATGTGAACAAGTGGTAATTGTTAGGGGGCCAAGTCTGGTGAGTAAGCAGCATGGGGTAGCACTTCCCACTTGAGTGCCTCCAATGTGTTGCAAACTGCTTTTGCCTTATGTGATGGAGCGATATCGTGAAGAAAGATTACCTTGTGCTGTCTTCTTTCGTATTCTGGTCGTTTTATGAGCAGCGAATGGTTCAATTCGATCAGTTGATATTGGTAGCGTTGGGTACTAACTGTTTCACTAGGTTTTAACAATTCATAATAGACCACACCCTTTTGGTCCCACCAGTTGATGTGGATGGTGAGCCTGGGTTCACCCATGATTTTTTGCGTTTAGGATTTTCAAAATAAATCCATTTTTCATCGCCAGTAATGATACGATGCAAAAAAGACTTTCTTTTGTATCGTGCAAGCAAAATTTTACAAGTGTTTTTGCGCTTTTCCATCTGCTTCTCATTCAATGCATGTGGAACCCATCTGCCGAATTTCTGGATCTTATCCATCTCTCGTAGGCGATTGGAAACAGCTTGTTGACTAACGCCTAACTGCTCTGCTAGTTGTTTTTGTGATTGACTATCGTCTTCCTGTAGCAATGTTTCCAATTTTGTATCTTCATATTTTTTTTAAGGTTTTCCATGTTCTTTGTCTGTAAGATCAAAGTCACCACTTTTGAAACGCCGAAACCATCGTTCACACGTATCTTGCGATGGAGCATATTCACCATAAGCTTCTCGAAGCAGTCGGTATGATTCAGCAGCAGTTTTTTTCAAATGAAAACAAAACAGTAGTACTGTCCGCGAATGCTCTTTATTTGGCACAAAATTTGACATTTTTAACACAGTAAAACAAAACTATATGATCACTTTTCAAATTATAACCTACACGCATTTGACACTTAATGATAACTTAACAAAACGCCATAAGTGTTGAAACTTTGAACTATACACTCTGTTTGCGCGGCAAGTTTGAAAAAATCCGCATTTTATACTTGTAGACCTGGTATATTCAGGTCTGTATAACTAAAACAGAAATTTTTCTACTTGAATAGTTTTATATTAGAGTGCATATAGTACAGGATCTACACAAAGAAGCAAGCCGTGGTATAAAGAATGTTAAAATTTATATGCACGGACGCGCTAGCTAAGGAAAAAAGGTTTTCCTCCGGATTTCCCAGAGCCCCGGTCGGGAAAACTCTGCTCTGAAAATATAATGTGAAAATGACGCATGTAAACGTTTTATATTCCTACGTCCGGCAAGTTTTAAACCACCACGCTAATGCTACAACATGGCACACTGCTGCGATCTATCGGAGAGATTAAATAATAATTAATAGATGCACCTTATTGTAGCTTTATAATTGTGCATTAAACTTTAGACACAAAATATTTATAATTTATAAGAAAGCTTGGAAATATCATTCACGAAGTTACTATACCTAAAGCGGATATAATTATAATTTTTAGTTTAATTTTTAGTTTTCACTGCAACGATGGCTATTTGTTTCTAACACAGTTTCTCAAAAACTATTCATTTTTTTAATAAATACGTATTTGTTTATATATTTCACGCGATGTGTTTTTTGAACTCTTTGTAGTTTTCCTATATGTGGGTCAAGTTGTACAAGTATAGTCTGATTGCTGATAGGTGACTGTTACATGTATGTATCAAGTAGTGCATTGCTTTAATAATCTAGTTACAATTTTTCAGCGATTTTAAAAATGTTTTTGTTATTTGTCTTAGCTGTCAGTGTTTGTTAATAATATTAATTAATAGAGCTTGCGGCCAATTATTAAATTCACAAACTTTAATTTTAATTCTGCTGGAATATTTTAATTCCGAAAAAGAGAACAATGGGCCACTTATTTCTCTATCTTGTGTCCATCAAAGAGAAGCAGCTGCGTTAAAGATTTCGGAATCAACAATTCGTAGAATTATAAAATGTAATAAATCTGAACTTCTCATTAACAAAATCACGAGAAAACGAAGGAAATTAAAATCTGAACCAGTTTATTTTATTGATACATTGGTACAAACGTATGGTCATGAAGTACTATTTTTTTTTTTTTCTCCAGGTAACTGTCTGACAGATAAGGTTATATGATACTTTCTGTGCTGAATAAAAAATGTCATCCCGTCTTTCAATACAAATGTATCTATCGATAGTTATCTAACGGATAATGAAACTGATGTATTGAATTCACTGCTTGATAATGACATTTATTCAGAAGATAAAGTTCCAGATAACATTATCTGTCGGATAGTTACCTAGAGGTTTAAATGAAGGTGGAAAGACCGGGCCTTAAGGCCTTAATTGAACCCGTAAATAAAAAAAATTAACCTGTATAAAATTCTCGAGAGATAACTCCTTTATACTTCCAATAGTAATTTTCAACCATTTTTGAGATCTCAGAATTATCATTGATAGCCCAAAAGTCATCCTATTATTACCTCTGTCCTCCCATTTTACTATATAGGCCGTGTCTCCAACGCTATAGCTCTGAAATTTTAATAAATTCTCAATCAAAATGTATAACTATTTATATAAGGATACAAAGTAACACAATATAAACTATTTTAGATCGTGTAGTACCAAGTAACTTCCAAATTTAACGTTATACCTCATCGTCAATAATAAAAAAACCGTGTATTGTGCCCGGTAGTTCAATTTCAACCACCTGTATACTATTTATAAAATATTAATATGTGTTTATTCTCATAAAGAATTATTTTAAGCAATTCTGTTCCTTATTTATTAATTGTTAATGACTATATTCCTTAATGAGCTTTATCAAGATTAACCATCTTGATATGTAGTGATACGTGATTTTTGCAAGTGGCGTCTTCATTTTTTTCTGACGTTTTTAGTTATTTAAAAGTGATAAAAGTGCAGAAAATACTTGAAATAGTGTGTTATAGTGAGGACTTTTGTGTTTGGACTACATGCAGACCAAAATTGGAGCGACTGGAAAGGTATTTGTAGAAATTTTTGATAATTTTATAATGTAAGTCATTGTTATGTAGAATGTGCTTCTACGGACTATATAGAAACACATACATACATGCATACACTATCGGCTATAACTAGAGAAACAAAACTATTTCTTAAATCATTTTCATAAATCCCGATTATTGACTAAATGAATATTGAATTATATTGGTATAGCAACAACAATTTATAAGTTAGAACCGGCTCTTAAAAATATTTGTTGTACTGGTACAATAAATAAAATAATTAACTTTCTGCTGCAGCAGACCATCTGCATATTTTTTTTGTAAGACTTAATGAAACAATAACAATTTTTTGTGGTTAAATTTTTTCCTTTGCCCTAGCTCCCGTTCTTGTCCCGGTTTAGAGTTTCATAATTATGGTAAGCCTATATATATATACACACATATACATATATATATAGGGGGGCCGCCGACAATATTTAAGTTATTTTGGGGGGTCCCATGCCAGAAAAGGTTGAGAAACACTGTTATACAGAATAAAAAGTATGTATATACTACAAAATATGTAAATAAGTCTACAGTTTTTGTTGAAATAATTATATTAAAATATACATTTTCTTTAATGTGTACTTGGATTTGTTTATGTAAGCCGGTGCCTTTGATTTCTTTTACTAAAAAAATCTGACTTTGATAATAACAAATTTAGTTAAAATATACATTAGCAAACTCACTACAATTTAATATAAAAAAACCCTTTGAAAAACACATAAAAATAACAAGGCAAAATCTCAAAGAAAAAGAAAAAACCCGACAGAAAAAGCGACAATATACATTCTAAATCTCTTTCATTCACTACAAAACAACCTTTAAATGATAGTCGCCTTCAGTCCTACAAGAAAAACCCTTAAAACCCTATTCACACTATACAAATAAAATGAAACATCCTGAAAACAACTATAAATGTATTTGGATCTGTGGTGGTGTATGTTGGGTTTTAGATGTTTGAAACAAGGCCTTTCGAACCGATGGGGTAAAAAATTGGCATGTGATGTATTCAAGACGTAACTTATATTCTTTTTCTCCCTGAAGACCTACGCTCTAGCGGACGAAACAGAAACTAACACAAGCGCACTCTACGAGAAACAAAGTGAATATTTTTTTTGTGATAAAAAGAAGATTTGAAATAAATTATGAAACATTTTATTTCTCGGTAGTTTAAATATTTTCTTAAAAGAGTTATAATTTCACTGTAACGAGAAATGATCTTTCATTTTAGAGAATTTTGAGTCAATATTTGGCATCACCAAGGCAGGTGTTTAATTTTGCGTTCAAGAAAAAAGGAATTTTAAGTGAAGTTATGAGCAAAAAAAGGAAATAAGAATCAAGTGATGAACAAAAAATTTTCACACATTTCAGGGTTTTGTAGTTATTTAATAAGTGTAAGAAGCCAACATAATACTGGATGTCTAGGAATGTTCTATAATAACATCAAAATCAACAGCTTTTTGATAATCACTTTTATTCCTTATTTGAGTACTAAAAGCTTCCATTTAATTTTTTTAAAACAAAATTTAAATAATTTGCCAAAAATCGTTTTCTTCTTACTTAAGTCTTCATTAGATTAATAAGAAATATATTGATAAATGGCATCATTTATTTCAATTTCTGAAACGCATTTCTCACTATTAACAATGTGGTATTTGGTTTATAAGTATTTCATTACTATAAACGATGTATTTCTCTTGCTACATTAAAAACAAAAATCAAAGTAATTCAAACAATATGTTGAATCACAACGTATAATAGTATAATAACACTACACTCACTACACTCTACAGCAGCGGTTCCTAAACTTTTTTGACCGCGACCCGGTACGAGGTTTTAAAAATTTTCGCGACCCACCTTATGAAAAAAAAACATTTATTTGCAAAACAAATTTTATTTTAAAGCAGTAGCTTTATAGTAATAAAGAGTAATAAAGAGTATAGTATAGTAATAAAGAATATAGTATAGTAATAAAGAGCATAAATACACACTATTCTAGTGATTAACTCACGTAAAAAAAATAATATGTACAAAAAAATCTTTTTTGTGTTTTTACAATATTTTTCGCGACCCGGCAAAATTTTTCTGCGCGACCTACACTTTGGGAAACGCTGCTCTACAGTATTCACTACACTCTGCAGTATAGAGTGCAGTGTGGTGTTCATGTGCATGGAGTCTATACATATGAATTCTCAGCTGTTAAATTTTTTTTATTAAATTTTTCGTTTCAAAAAATGACATACTATTTTAGCTATAAATACAAAAATCTATAACAATAGTAGCCATAATTTAGCCATGAATTAAAAAACAATTAATTTTGCCAAAAACAAAAACTGCAATATTTTTTAAAAATTTAATTTGATCAAAAATTCCTCTCGTACGTTTCCAGCACAGATCAATTTACATTACCTATGATTTTTTCAGATTTTTGTTGTAACCTCTTTGGGTAAAAGGGTGCTGGACAAGAACTTTTTTAGCACATTTTTGGCTAAAATCGTATTTAAAAAAACTACGTCTTAAGAGCTTTCTTTTGATACAACAAATTTTTAGCCACACAATAAATTTTTAAAAAATAATTTTTTTATCACAAAAAAATCGACCATATTATTTTGTTTTACCTGTCAAATTCATGGCAATCCGTAAATTCATAAAGAATTATTTAAAAAATAAATTCATTATGAATTTACCTACGTTTCGTAGTAAAAGAAATTTTTAAAAAATGCTGCAGCCACCGCAATACCGACCACCATCACAAAGTATGCTGCTTTATCAAAAAAATGTCTCAAATAAAAGTGGTTAGTAATTGCTTTTATAACAATTTTTTTTAAATATTTTTTTTCGAAATATTTCTCTTTCGTGAAATATTTGCTAAAATCTTAAAACCGACAAGAGTAAACTCGCATTTCTAATTAACCGATTTTTTCCAAAAGTTGATCAACTCGTGCCATTGATGTCAAAAGTTTAAATATGAAGTTTCATAAAAATCCTTTTAGCCGAATTTGCTCTGCACGTGTACACGGGCAGACAGAGAGACAGACAGACAGACAGACCGACAGACATACGACAGACATCATGCTAAAAATAGTCAAAACGTTATGTAGGGACCTCAATTCGTGGAGATCCATCGAAATCTCGAAATGTCAAAATCGGTATGATCACAATACCTCCCTTATAGCATGTGTTCAAAAAGAATTTACATTAGGGTTGGCTGTGTAAAAATAAAATAATGTGTACTGCAAGCTTTAACTCTCAATTAATTAACTGTCATCACTGTTGTTGTCATAAGTTTCTATTGAAAATTAGTTAGTCAATTGTTATATAAAGCTTGCAATTAATTTATTATTCCAGAGTCAACCCTTATGTAATATCGTTTTGAACTCATGGTATATGTTGGCGGTCGGTAAAAACTGAAAATATCAAAATCGACTGCAGAAGGGGTCGATAGCGGATCAAAATTCTTTTTCGATTGTTACCATTATGGCGCTTGTGGATTATGAAGAGGGGAAGCAATTGCAAAAAATGTAGATTATAATGTTATTCTCCTTTATTCCTGGGTAAAAATTGCCACCCGGTGTACATCTGTGAACCATTTCGTTTCATTATTGAGACGTGAGAGTATACTTAATCTGCAACAGTAAATTAATTATAGATTCAGTCCTTTTTTTATTCAATCAACAATGAAAGTTTGTACATTGTTGTTTATTTATTTTACAAAACTTAACTAATAAAAATTTATTCTATAGGAAATAATTCTTGAATATTATAGTGCTAAAATGTAATATCGCAGAAAATTCTGCAAGTTTATAGTATAAAATTCTCTTTAAACAAATCCGGTATAAAGCGAGCGTTAACCTCCTGAAAAACAAACAAAACCCACAACTTATCTGCTGTAAACAGTTTAGAAACTTAAATAATAACTCAAGTCCATATGTGCTAAAACTTAACGCTCTTATTAAAAATAAGCGGTAGCGAAAACTATAAAGATAGAGTTTATGTTGGGTCTATCACAGGATATGAGCGCTTGGACTCACAACTGCAGTGCTCTGGCGGCCACGAATACAACTAGAAATAATGAATTACGTACGGAATTGCAACAATTTCAACAGTGATACATATGATTTTATCAATTGTTCATTCAAGAAGATTGTTTCGTCCAGACGTTTGTCGTGAAATTGATTATGGGACTTCGTTTAAATTACACATGAAGTTGGATTTAATGACATTTATTAAAAGTAATGGTAACGAATTTTGTGCAGTTGGTTACTGATGGTTCGCTGTGCATAAGGCTGTGGTTCGACCGTATTCGGTGGACTGAATCAATCTTATAGAAGTAAACATGGGTGGTTACAGTAGAAGCGAATTAATCTCGTGAATAGCTGGTTATCGCTAGTAGTTCAAACGTTTTTTTTTTTTCTTTGCGCGACCTTCAAGCTCTTCATATAATTTTAATTTGTTCTTGTGAATGGGAAATGGATTTTGAAAAATTAATATTCTTAGTTTTTTTAGAACACTATGCGATCAAAAAGTGTAAGAAGCCAACATAATGCTGGATGTCTACGAATATTTGTACTAAAATCAAATCAAAAACCACAGTTTTTTGATAATCATTTTTATTCGTTATTAGAATACCTACTAAGAGCATTAATTTAATTTTTGAAACAAAATTTAAATAATTTGCGAAAATTTTGTCACAATAAAAATTAATTGAAAAATCCCAGTTTTTTTTTTCTGCACTTAATTCATATTCAAGCATTCTTTAAATTAATAAGACTAGATTGATAAATGGCTTCATTTTTTCAATTTCAGAAACGTGTTTTTCAATAATAACGTGAAATACTATAAATGATTTATTCCTCTTTAATACTTTTAAAATAAAAACTAAAGTAATTCAAACAATAGGTTGAATCATGACGTATAACGGTAGGCGCTCCGACTGTAGGCGGAACTTACTGAAGTGACTCACTGCACTCTACACATATGAACTCGGTTAATAAATAGAAAAAATCTATATATTATTAGCCATAATTTAGCTATGAATTAAAAAAATTATTTGATAAATGTACTTTACTTAAAATTTTTTCAGATTTTTGTATTAACCCATTTGCGTTAAAGAGTGCTGGCATTATTTTTTAACGACAAAAAATTCTTTATTCTTCGAAAAATTAACCGGGTCAAAATTTGCTGCTGTACTATTCCGTCCCATCAATGTACATTATTGAGATTTATATCAGATTATTATATCAAGTCCTCTGGGAAATAAGTTTATTAAGATTTTTTCGAAAATTAGAAAAAAAAATGTATGTATATACGAGGTGTGTATATAGCATTTGATCTGGCAACATCTGGAACGTGGGATTTAGAGGAGCGGAAGGTGAAGATGTGATAAGCCTGCAGTACGAGTTTGAACTCGCTAGAGTTATTTTGTTGTCCGTAGCGATTTTTTTTTCGTGTAAAAGTTTTTTCTAGTGCGTTCTAAAAATGAGTGACATTCATTTCGAGCAACGGTGTGCTATCAGGTTTTGCTTCAGAAATGTGTAGCCTCAAGTGCGCAGTATATCAACTGTGGTTATTTATATGTAAAATAATTTCGTATTAATTATATTTTATGAAGCTTGTTAACTACGAAGTTTATTTTGCGTCATAAGAGTTTTTTAGTAATTTTTTTTGAATACATCCCTGTGTACATATCCTTCTGTGATTTCTCATCATTCCGCAGCTCCTTACTTCATCGTTCGTTCGTCCATTACGGCGACAAATCTGATGGAATCTGAAGATCCGACCGGATCAACTCCAGCCTCTCTATTACCGCGCGGATATTGTGACGTCATCCAGCTGGATTTGCATCCTCTATTTACTGATGAGGGATCTTGATAATAAGGCGGATTTATTTGAATTATTAGCTAAATTATGTTTTTATTGCGTTTATTTCAGTACTAAAGAAAATTAAATTTAGAGAAATATTTTAATAAAGAAATTTTATACAAGAGTACATACTGTTACCTATTTTTATAACGCTAATATTTTAAATATTAATTAATTTTTTCTAAATAAATAAATGATTATATTTTCACTTTCTGGGCCCTATTTCATAAAAATTATCTACATCAACAAATTTGTCATAGATATATACGAGATGTGTAAATTAAATAACCGGACTGACAACATAGTATTTGATCTAGCAATATTTGGGACCCGGGACTTGGTCAGCCGGCAGGTGAACATGTTATACGCCTTCAGTACGAGTTTGAACTCGCTGGAGTACTTTTGTTGTCCGTAGAGATTTTTTTCGTGAAACAGTTTTTTCTAATGCGTTCTAAAAATGAGTGACACTAATTTCGAGCAACGGTGTGCTATCAGGTTTTGCTTCAGACTTGGGTACAGTTCAACTGAAACTTTTGTAATACCTCAGCAGGCCTACGGAAACAATGTTTGTCAAGGACCCAGGATTTTTGGTTGTTTAAGGCATTTTCAGAAGGAAGAGAGTTGATTGAAGATGAATCACGCAGCCTTCATCTTCAAGGATCGATTAAAATGTCGACAGAATCCGTTTAGATCGTCGGTTGACAGTCAGAATGATCGGGGAAGAGTTGAATTTGTCAGATTTTGACCAATGAATTAGGGATGATAAAAATCTGCAATTTCAATAAACGAGTTTTTGGCTAGTAAAACATTCCTGTGGCTCCTCAGCCTCCTTATTCGCCTGACTTGAGACCTTCTGCCCTTTTCCTTTTCAGGCGCAAATAGCCTTTGTTGATGTGCACCAAAAAATTTAACTAACTAACTAACTTACCTTATTCCTTTTTCCAAGATTGAACAATCACCTCAAGGGACGTCATTTTGGGACACTCGAAAACATTTAAACGTCCGTAACCGACCAGCTGAAAGCTATTCCAGTATCCAAGTTCCAGTACTGCTATGATGATTGGAAGAACCGTCTCCAGCGCTGTGTGGCTTCTCAAGGAAGTTATTTTGAGGGAGACAATATTGAATTGTACTTTTATTCGAATAAAAACAAAAAAAAAAAAATATTCCGGTTTCTATATTTATACACCTCGTACAGTATACGATAAGGGCACATTAATTAATATGTTAATGCAGTTTGTCGAATTTTACAAAATTGTTAGTATTTTTATGAATGAAAGTCAATATTTATGGAACATGGCACTTTTATTAACCCTTGCCGGACCATTTATGGGTCAAATTTGACCCGAAAGTTGATTTTTTTTTAAATAACTTTTATTTTTTAGAGTTATTTATTGTCGTACTAGGACTTTTCCTTATATATTATAAATATTTATTTTATGATGATAAACTTTTTTTTTTATCAAGACGATTTCTTGTTTTACAGTACGGGTCTAGCCTGACCCGATTTTGGGGTTTGTTAGTAATGTCTTATATCAATACGTAATGCATAATTACACACCTGCAATAATGCAAGTTTTGACAAGTTTATTAGTTTCACAATTGCTTTTTCATCATATCCCAATCGACCAAGCTAAGATACTGTTCTGTTTGTATTATAATATTATTATTATTAATATTACAAAAGATCCGAGCAGTTCAGGAAATAAACGAGGCCCTTGTTTTAGTTGCCATGGAAATAATAACAAATATGCAAAGAAATGTGACAAATGCAATAAATTCGTTTGTCCAAAACATTCAACTATAATAGCAATAAAACAAATTACTTGCAATTACTGCCAAAAAGATGAAGATGGAGAATAAATAAAATTCTTCTGATATGTTATATGTAATTATATTTTTGTGTCTATGTAATTATTATATTTTGTTATATATTACATTTATGAATTCTGCTTGATTTTCATGTAAGTTGGCAATGTCATAAATAATTTTTTTTAAAATGCTTTACTCACTTTTATTATTCAAAATTAAATTATTTAGACCCTATTCTCTGATTTTTGTTATGGTGTTACATTGACAGGTTACTATGAAAACATACTATGCACAAGTAAAATTAACATCTTAAGATCTTGTTAAAAGTTACAGAATAGGCCCCTTAAGTGGACATAAATATAAAACTTGAAATAATATGGGTCTTAAACACATTTTGAAAAGTGGGTCACGTATGACCCATTTTTGGTCACAAAAAAATCAAAATTAATTTGGTCCGGCTAGGGTTAAGGGATTTTAATTGACATTTATTAATAAGTTTGCATCAGATCGCATCAAATCGCAGGAGATTTTCTTTTCGTTGTTATTCCATACATGCGATTTCGCCTACTTTAAAAGTTTCTCTAAATCCGTTCCCTAGAGTTTAAGCAATTATAGATTTCTTCCGTTACTCCGGAGTTCGCGTCGTCGGTGTGTGAAAGGTGCTAGCTCAGCCGTCTGATTGCCTCCCTAATTGATCTATTAGTTCTTCAAACAGTCTTTGTGTGTTTTTAATTGAGAGGACCGATTAAAAATCTTTGTTTGTTTGCTGATTAGACGTTTAATATATTTTTTAATCCTTTGTCTACTGTATTTACACATTAATATTAAAATTAATACATAACGCAAAAGAATTTAAAGATCAGACGGCAAAAGACCTTAATAATGCTTTTCTTCATATTTAGATCTGAAACAAGGATAGATAGATAATTATTATATTACAAATATATAACATATTATTTGCATACAGTTTAGTTTAATTTATTTCAAATGCGACTTCTAATTGTTGTTGAATCTTCTCTTCTCTCTAAGATGTCCTTCATCCATTTCTATCCTTGCCCTGCTTCACACAACGTGCTTTATCTTGTTCCTTCTTTAAATTTCATTTCTCCACAATTCTTCATTATATGCTCCAAAGTCTCTCTTTCCCTCCACACATCCAGCACATTGTTTGTTCATCCGTTTTCCAGTACTCGTTTTCTCTTTCTTCATTTCTGCACCTAAATCTAGCTATTACCTTCTTTTTTAATCCATTACTTTGGATTTTGAGGTACTCGGGTATTTGCTGTTATACCTCGAGTTTTTTAATTTCTTACTTCTTTCTTGTCCTTATATATCCCTCATTCTATCTGTTATTTCTAGTGTCACATCTTGTCCTATCGAACTTTTTCTTGATAGTTCCTTAGTTGGGTAGCCATTATGCTCAAATCTTTTCCTTCTGATCTGAAATATAAGACGTATATAGATGTAGTTCCGTTTAAATAGTGAAATAGCCCATGAAATAATATGCTTAAAAACGAAAATGTCATAGTTCGGTTCGTGGCAAGTCGGAGTTGGGGTCGGGAGTCGGGAGTCTGAGTCGGGAGTCGGAAAAACTATCGACTCCCGACTTTTTGATTCAATTTTATCAAGAATGAGAACAGACCGAAAACGAAAACAAAATAACTAGAATTTCTTAAACCATGGAACGGGAACGACAATGTTTTGCGGGAACGAAAATGAATTTAATAATATTCAGCACTGACTTTCCTTCATGTTTTTCAGTTCAAAATTTGATTAATGCTACTCGTATTAACAAATACGACGAAACAGTAAAGATGTCTGTTTTTACTCATTCATTTTATCTTCTTCTGTATACTCTGTTTATTATGTTTAAGCGGAAATAAAATAGATTTTTGTTTTCTCAAGGTGTAACGAGCTCCGTGATTATTTCATGTTTTATGTTGGCAGCCTTCTGTTTCTATTCATATCTTTCTTGTTTTCTATGAGCATAGATTAAATTTCTTCTACATTGTAATTCTCTACAGACCTATGAAACACTCAAAATCTCATTAGCAAATACACAGATGTCAATTATCGATCGATAAAGTAGAAATCTACAGAAATTTACCGATACAACTCTTTCAGTGTCTTAATTTCTTAATTAACATTGCGAATGCATCATAAGTTTTAAATGTATAAACCATTTAGTTCATTCCACAACTTTTCCAAAAGGAGGAATTAAGAATTGAAGATTCTCTATTTATAAAGTTCATAGTCCATGGTTTTCAGTTTATGGAAGAATCACCTTCAGGCTGTCTCCCTGGAAGGTTCAAGTGTCCCTATGGTGTTGCAGGAATCTTAGGAGTTTCATCTTTTCAGAACTTGGGTTTTTCGCTTAAGGAGATGTAAATAATTTCACTTTCCTGGATTTTCATGTTGGCTGGATTTTCCTCTTCTTTAAAACTCCTTTGAAGTGGTTTAAGCACTAACAAGTGTTTGCAATCTTAGAGTGTTGAAGAGTTCTCTAAATCAGCGTTTCTCAACCGGGAAGCCGCGGCCCCTTGGGGGGCCGTGAAAGCTTCGTCGGGGGGCCGCGAAGTCATATAAGATCGAATCATGAAATCATAATAGAGAAATCAGCTGTGGCCACCACAGGACCGACCGCCATCACAAAGTACTTGTATAAAACATTCTAGCAGCAGAGCAAAAATAACTTAGCCTAATATTTTATAACAAAGATATTATTTATCATGACCATGGAGACGGTACATATAAGTATGAAAAAAATAGATACTTTTCGATAAAATTTCGAAAATTATATCGTTTTATCAACAAATGTCTCAATTAAAAGTTATTAGTAATTGCATTTATAGCAACTTTTGTTCAATACCGATTATTACCAAAAGTTGATCAACTCGTGCCATTGATGTCAAAATCTTAAATATGGAGTTTCATAAAAATATTTTTAGCTGAATTTGCTCTGCACGTGTACACAGACAGTCAGAAAGACGGACGGACGGACAGACGGACAGACGGACATACGGACATACGGACATACGGACAGACGGACAGACGGACGGACGGACAGACGGAAAGACGGACGGACGGACGGACGGACGGACGGACAGACAGACCGACAGACATCATGCTAAAAATAGTCAAGATGTTATGTAGGGACCTCAATTCGTGGAGACCCATCGAAATCTCGAAATGTCAAAATCGGTATGTATATCACAATACCCCCCTTATATATGTTGGCGGTCGATAAAAACGCTCAATTTTGCAAGATATATTCATAAATATCTGACATTTATATTCATTAAAATGGCTTAAAAAACCTTTTAAACATAAATAAAATAAAATATACTTATTTTGACAACTAATTTAAACTAATTAAAACAGTTCGCGTTGGAGGTACTTCAAGTACTTTCAAGTAGGTACTACTTGAACGTGCAACATTTTTTTGAATGTTCCGAGCTAATGTGTAAGGATGCAAAAGTGTTCAAAATAGAAAGCAACTTTGAACACTTGTAAATAAAAATACTTGCAAGGCATTATAGGTAACCGTAACAGATATTAAAAACATGTTTATGTAAAAGTTGTTTCTTTTCAAAAGCATTATCCAAATATATTGCTCACACATCGTCTTATCGAGAAAAATCGTGTTTTCTCTATCTTGATACACCTTGTGATCCCCCCTCCCTCTCTCTCTCTCTCTCTCTCTCTCTATATATATATATATATATATATATATATATATAGGGGGGCCGCAGACCATATTTACGTTATTTTGGGGGGCCCCATGCTAGAAAAGGTGGAGAAACACTGCTCTAAATCATTTTTTTCCCTGCTCTATACCGCAAAAACTTGAATATAATACGAACATTTTTTACTGATTTACCTCATTGAATATGTAGGGTGCGTATCATATGCGAGTAAATTTATTTAAACCATATAATAATTTTTCTGTAAATTGTACTTTTAAAAATTGGTTCCGTGCTATACACGGGTGCGTGTTATACGCGAGATTTTATGGTAAATCATTTGCCGTTGAACCAATAAGTATTATGGGAACAGGTAAAATGGAAAGCAAAGAAATAGGTTTTAAACTTTTGGGTGCGAGCAAAAAATTTGGGAACCACTGTTATATTGTTTTGATGTTTTCACCATCGTCATCTGCGTAAAAAAAAACTAGTTTATAAATTTCATCATGACTGTATCTCTACTAATTACCCGTATATGTACATAATATACATATCTTAATTGATGTACATAAATTTAAACACACAATTCAAAAATATCAAGAAATCTTTAATTAATCTGTAACAATTCGAAATACAAATACGTTACCCCTCTTTGATGGGATCTATGCGTCCCTTCTTGAGATAAAGAGAGGTTATCTAGTTGGGGTAGGGCTTAAGATTGAGTGATAGGGGCATAATCGAAGATAAAGGGCCCAAGGAATTAACGACGGTCCCACATAATTACATCGAACTCAGGACCCTCCTTAATAATGTAACCGCATACTCGCTCGGTTATTCATATTAATGTACTCTATTCAGGTATTTGATTTAAAACTAATTTAGTTTGTGTACAGTGGACAAAACAATTCATGACACTATAAATACACATAACCAAAATATTTACTGTCCAAATAATTTAATGGAGAGATTGCAACAAACGACAAATATTAGGGATTATCATCTTCTGGGATAATTGCGTGACTTTCAAAGATCTCATATCAATAGCCACAAGAAGAGATAAAATGTACTTCTAAATGAAATCGAATGCAAAATGCAATAGTGGACTGGCAAAATTTTTCGGCCCCATAGATTCAAGAGCCATTGATCCAAGAATCGGTCTTATTAGGACTAGCCTATCGGGAAAAATTTCCTGGTGTTCCGGCGGGCCAGTCGAAGGGCCAGAATTTTTTGTGGGATTGAGTAAAACTATCAACTGTCCATTCTGGGTCGTCCTTGGTTATTGTTACCCCAGATGCAAAAACAATATCACTGTCCTTATTTATTAAGTATTATTTCATTAAAAATTTGATTTGTAATGTTTACTTTAATATCTGTAAATACAAAATTTTAAATATTTATCATGCAAAATAAATATTTTGTAATTTTCATTTTCATAAAATAAAATAATGATAATGATAGATCTAGATAATCCTAGAAAACAAATGGTTTTATATAAGATAGATATTTTATTCCATATATACCAGGTCTACAAGTATGAAATGCTGATTTTTTTCAAACTTGCCGCGCAAACTGAGTGTATAGTTCAAAGTTTCAACACATATGGCGTTTTGTTAAGTTATCATTAAGTGTCAAATGCATATAGGTTATAATTTGAAAAGTGATCATATAGTTTTGTTTTACTGTGTTAAAAATGTCAAATTTTGTGCCAAATAAAGAGCGTTCGCGGATAGTACTACTGTTTTGTTTTCATTTTAAAAAAACTGCTGCTGAATCATACCGACTGTTTCGAGAAGCTTATGGTGAATATGATTCATCCCAAGATACGTGTGAACGATGGTTTCGGCGTTTCAAAAGTGGTGACTCTGATCTTACAGACAAAGAACATGGAAAACCTCCAAAAAAATATGAAGATACAAAATTGGAAACATTGCTACAGGAAGACGATAGTCAATCACAAAAACAACTAGCAGAGCAGTTAGGCGTTAGTCAACAAGCTGTTTCCAATCGCCTACGAGAGATGGTTAAGATCCAGAAAGTCGGCAGATGGGTTTCACATGCATTGAATGAGAGGCAGATGGAAAAACGCAAAAACACTTGTGAAATTTTGCTTGCACGATACAAAGTCTTTTTTGCATCGGATCATTACTGGCGATGAAAAATGGATTTATTTTGAAAATCCCAAACGCAAAAAATCATGGGTGAACCCAGGCTCACCATCCACATCAACTGCAAGACCGAATCGCTTTGGCAAAAAGACAATGCTCTGTACTTGGTGGGACCAAAAGGGTGTGGTCTATTATGAATTGTTAACACCTGGTGAAACAGTTAATAACCAACGCTACCAACAACAACTGATCGAATTGAACCATTCACTGCTCATAAAACGACCAGAATACGAAAGAAGACAGCACAAGGTAATCTTTCTTCACGATAATTCTCCATCACATAAGGCAAAAGCAGTTTGCAACACATTGGAGGCACTCAAGTGGGAAGTGCTACCCCATGCCGCTTGTGCATTGTATGCAAAACTATTTTCTTAACTCATGTGGTTCCAACTTGGCCGCAACATTTGTGTAATGTGTTATTGGTTAAATACATTTATTATTATTATTATTAATAATAATAATTCGTAATGGGAATCACCTCGTGGAAGTTATTCAATTCGTTAGCGGAGGTATTCATAAAGCTCATCATCTACTATAATCTGTAAAAATGATAAATCTACTTCATTCTAGACATCTGTATAACGAAAACTGGAAAAATTCTTTAAAACAGACATTTGGAATGAATTTTCTGAAATATGATAGTTTTATGTATTAAAGTAGAAGCACTCTGGGCTGCAATACATCAGTGTTGAATGGGTTGCCTACTGTTGCTGTGCAGTACATTGACACGTCTGCTGAAATTAGGTCGGGGAGTAAGAAATCTTAGTTATGTTGTAACTTAGAGTATTAAATGTAACTAACTAACTAATGGCTCCCTCATGCACTTGTGGCCAACTTGCAAATTAAAAATTAAGTAATGTTTACTTACTGTTCTAAACTTACTTTAAATTAAGTAATGCAAAAAATACGACCTATATAATGCTAAATGTAAAAGTGCCTTTATAAATATAGGGTGTTTCAAACAACCCGCCCACTCTTTATTTTCTCAAAATTGCGAAGTGTTGAGAAAAAAAAAAAAAAATGATGTGAATTTTCACACATTTCAGGGTTCTGCAGGTATTTAGTAAGTGAATGATGATTATTTGGGATGCCAAAACCAATTTTATGTCAAAATATTTTTTTATGAATTTTAATTCGAATGCCTATTACCATTATTTAAGTTTCTAAAGATGTGCAGTATTTTTTTTATATATCAAGGTTCATTAAGATTTTGAAAATTGCGCCTATGGCTTCCATTGGTTGTTTTTAGTCATAGCTCCTCCCCTTTGATTTCGTGTACATTCTGTACACGAAACTCATTCGTGTACACTGGTTATTAAATTTACGCTTTTAAAAATTAAATGCAACAATTGCCAAAATATAACTAGAATTTTGTAAAAATAATTTAAACAATATAAAAATGCAAAAAAAAAAAAATAAAAAATAATATTGTCTCCTCTCGTAGGATTCGAACTCAATTTCTCGGGCAAAATGCAAGTATCTTAGCCACTGCACCAAGAAACAAGTTACTGTTTAGCGTCTATATAACTATATAACTATAACATTATTAGCAAAAAAACACAAAAAATGCTTTTTGTTCCAAAAACATAATCTGATCAAAAATTCCTGTTGTACTATTCCGGTTCACACCAATGTACATTACTTAGAATTTTTTCAGATTTTTAGTTTAAATCATCTGGGCTACAGGGTGTGGGACAAAAATTTGTTTTCACAATTTTGGCAAAAATCGCTTCAAAATAATTTATTTTGCAAAAATTAAAATTTGATCGTTAATCCACGTACCATGGGCTTTCATTTGATACCCTACACAGAATTGTAAAAAAATATTGATAAATGACATATTTATAATCTGACTTTTCAAATTATTTTTCTGTAATACCAACATGACATACAGTTTCAAATGTGCAAACTGTTGAAAACAAAATTCCCTTTTAGTTTGTTCTTGAACAAAAAGTGACCTGCTTATAGCCATAATTTAGCCATGAATTAAACAAATAATTAATTTTGTCAAAAACACAAAAACCACAATATTTTCCAAAAAGGAAATGTGATCATAAATTCCTTTCGTCTGTTTCCAGCTTAAATCAATGTACATTACTTAGAATTTTTATAGGTTTTTAGCTTAACCTCTTTGGGTTAAAGGGTGCGGGATTTTTTTTTTTTTTAAATACATAGTACATTTTTGGAATAAAACATATTAAAATTAAAAAAATTGAAAAACTACTTTTGTTACTTAAGCTATGTCTTAACAGATTTCTTTCGATACCTCACAATAAATTTTTTAAAATTCTTAACGACAAAAAAAAACGATATTTTTCGAAAAACTAATCTGATTGAAAATTTCTTTCGAACCATTTTGGTTCACAGTAAGGTACATCAAGGGCTTTTTTTAAATTTTTAGATCAACCCCTCTGGGAGATAGTGAGTGGGACAAAAGTTTTTTGATATATTTTCATCAAAAATCTGATAAAAATATAAATTTTACAAAAATTAAAATGTATTATGTTTATCCATGCGTTAAGAGATTGTTAAAAAATTGCACGTCTGAAGTGAAAGTGGGTAGGCCATGTTGCCAGAGTAAATGATGATAGATGGACCAGGAGAATACTGGAATGGCGGTCTAGAGACAATACAAGAAACCGAGGCAGACCTCCTACCCGTTGGACGGTTGGACGGATGACATTAAGAGACTGGTTGGTAATTGGCTGCAGGTGGCGCAGAACAGAGAGGATAGGAGATGCAAAGGGAAGCCTATGTTCAGCAGTGGACGTCAATGGATGATAAATGATGATGATGATGATGATGAAGAGATTTCATTGGATACCCCACTCAAACTAAAAAAAAAAATTTTTTTTTCAACTAATATCCAGCGCTGTATTTTTTTTTTTTTTTTGAACTCTCTATATTTCTCCTATATGTGGGTCAAAAAGTATATCAAATTTCAATTTTCTATGTTCTGTTTGGCTACAATTTCTACAGTACAGACAGACAGACACATGAAAGACGTTATAAGAGTTTTTTGGTGTTCATACTTACGAAACCCTAAAAAAATTCAATTTGATATATTTGGACGAACGTTTTGCAAAACCTAGCAACATTATTCTCTTAAGTACGCTTGTAGTCTTTAGATAGTCGCACGTGTATTATTCTTTCAAAAGTAATGGATATTTATGCTTTTTAATAATGGATAATTATACTTTAAAATACCTACAAAACACTGAAATGTGTGTAAATTCACACTACACATCATGTTTTTTTTGTCTTGTAGCCCGCGACGACTTCTGTAGGACAGAATATTGCCCAGGTAGTATGGTCATGCCTGTATTAGATAAATGAAAATTCGGTACAAATCTTATTTCAAATTATTAGTTTTGTGTGAGAAACAAAAAAAAAAAAAAGTTTACTCTGCTCTTAATAGTCAAGGCAAAAAAACTAGCATATGGATTTCACAATAGACGTTTTTTTTTTGTTCTAAAAAGTGTATTGTAGAGTTGAATGTTTCAGTGCACAGAGTGTGACACACTGCTTACGGATACCAGTTTTATTCTATCATTCCGTCAGTTGCTCCCAGAGGGATCCACCATCTTGTCTGTCTGTCAGGAGATGATCTTACTTCACATTATAGAAGAGATTTAATTCTGGCAAATGTATATAGTATACATATGTCTGTTTAAACTTTAAAGGAAAGGATAACATCTTTTCAGTTTTTTTTTCCAGTTTTACGAATTCATTTCATTGTTATAGAAATGTTTTGTGTGGATTTAAATGTCAGTTGTGACGGGTTGAGATTTTGTATTTTGTTCTATATATAACATTCTGAATAAAGAAATTTCTGATGCGTTTTATGGGAAGTTAGATAACTTAATTCTGTATTAGTTTTATATGCCTAATTTAAATATATAGTAAAGGTGGGATAGATGCCCCAGTTATAGAAAAACAATCGTGTTGCATTAATCTTAATTATTAAACTTTATCTGTTACTTTGCTATAATTCTTAGATAATCTTACTACACAATAACATAAGATTAAAACACTTATAATTATTCTAAATATATAAAATTAATGATTTAAAATAGTACTGTAATTGGCCATATATCCCATATCGATGGGATTTTTGCCCCATATGGTGGTATTTATGCCTCACTAAAATAATACATTTGATTTTGACCAACAATTTTAATATTTTTTTTAAATAACAATTAAAAATTACAATTTAATCAAAATTACAATTTATTATTTTTTTTTTTTTACCGACTGCCAACATATATTCGGAGTGGTCATACAGATTTTGACTATTTTTAGCATGATATCTGTTGGTCTGTGTGTCTGTCGGTCCATGGAGATGTGTAGAGCAATTTTGGCCAAACGGATTTTTATGAAACTTCATATTTAAGTTCTTGACATCAATGGCACCAGTTGTTCAACTTTTGGTACTAATCGGTCAACTATAAATGTAAGTTTACTCGTGTCGATTAACTTACCTTTTGTCCAACCATTTTTTTTTAAATTGCTTTATAAATTAGGGGAAGGGCCGCAGAATCCGTTTGCGCATCGGGCCTCGATAACTGTAAATACGGCCCTGTGTATAAGTCAAGAGAAATGCAAGACCTAGGAAACTCCAAGGAAAAGACGAGTGTTAAAGCAAGAAAAGGTGGGTACACAACCTAATGAATGAGAGATGTGTTAAAAATAATAATCTTTTTCCATATAGAAAACTTGTACTAATTGCAATACTTCCCTTACTTCATAAATGGATAATAAAGCTGTATTTTGCATGTATATAAAGCTCGTATATGTGCAGAAATCAAATCCTGATTACTGCAAGCATGTGCTTAAAGAAACATTGTGTGAATAAATTGTTATAAATCCGTGCACTTTGTCGCATTTGCAAAGAAAACATTGTTCTAGCAATGAGCAAATGGCAGAGTTACGTGCTTTAGAAAAACTCAATACCATACATGCTAGCACACATCGAGATCCGCAACGCCAGTTCAAACACAGAGTCGTGTCGGCGAATACGACAAGCAGATCTACGGCTTTCTCTGAACCAAGTACAACCCGCAAAAAAAAAAACAAATGTCTACTGATATATACAACTGTAGAAGAAAAGAAGACTGATAAATAGAATACGCGAATTATAGGATCATACGTTGTAAAGTAACGTTAAATTTAGAACAATAACGAAGTTCAGAACAGTTCTAAAGAAAAAATATCTCTTGGGTATTAACATTATAAAATATATAGTAAATAATACACTTAGGGCCGAGAGTTCCAGTTCCTAATAAACTCCCTAATAGTTATTTGACACATAATATATTTATGAAGCTAATAAATTTATTGGTGATTTCCAAGTTACAAAATCCTTCTAATAGTTTATTAGCAACATAATTTTTTGTTTTTGTATTGGTATTTCTTATGAAGATAGTAACACGGTGCAAGAGGGATAGAGCTATACGTAAATTTGTAGAGCTAAAGTGAGATGAAATTTTGACACTGAATATTTTCACATTAAATATTTTGACAATAAATAGTTTGACTTTACATGCAATGACATTACGTATATTTTTTGTGTTACTGTTAAAATGACAATTAAACGGCGTTCAACAAATGTTATCACAGAAAAAGAGGACAATATAGATAAAAGAGAAGTTAATAAAAATAGCATTTTATAATACAAAAGTGACTGAAAATAAGAAGACAGCCATATTTTGCTTTATTTTACATTCCTTAAACAATATGAATTAAACTTATCAGCAATTTTCAGCCACACGTCTTTATTATTCTGCCAATAATTGCGTCTGTCTTCTTATTCTCTATCATTTTTATATAAATAGTAATGCTTAAAGTATGGTTTGTAATGTGTTGTAATCGTAATTGAAATAAATACATATTTTTATATGTAAAAATAAAAGACAATGTTTATTTAAAAATATATATTTTTATATTGTTCTTTATATATCACATTTACAATAAATGCCCAAAATATTCTAAAAACGGTTGTCCATAATTTATAAATTCATCCAAACAGATCGTCGATTTCGTCAAAATACAACTTAAATGTATATAAAACACTAAAATCACCATTATAAAAATGTTTAAAAACTACACATTCGTATATTCTTTAAAAATTATACTGTTTTTCAATTAAAATTGAAATATTAACACATTTTTTGGTTATATGTCACTTTATTAAGCACTTCATGTTGCCTATAAGTTATTAGACAAATAAGCCTATTTATTAGCAACCTAATAACTACTTTTTTACTTTTTTTTACTTTTTTACCTAATAATTATTTTTTTCATTGCAATGGTGACCGTTTTGTATAAGATGTTTGGCTAAATTAGATGAATCGGATTTATTATATTTCCATGCCCTCAAGTGTTCTTGAAATCTGACTTTAAAATTACGTTTAGTTTGCCCTATGTAATACGCGTTACAATCATTACATTTGATTTTGTAGTTACCGGAATAGGAAGTATTTTCTTTCTGAATTATTTTGTTATTAACTAATTGACCCTGAGAAGTAAATTAGTTAATAACAAAATAAGTCAGAAAGAAAATACTTCCTATTCTAGTAACATAGTAATAATGATGCACAAATATTGAAGTATTGCATACTGATCATAGTTCTCATACATTTTTTTCCAACACTGTATCTTTTTTCATTTCTGCCTATATCATCGATCTTCTATAAAACACACGTTCTTTGTTTCATAAATATCAAATCTGTTTTTTTAAATATCTTATGAAAACAGAATTCTCCGTAAAAATACACCTAAAGATATCTTAGATAAACTTGAAGACAATTGAAACTGTGAAAGAAGTTCTAAAGAAAACTGACCACAAATTCAAACTTTCCATAGAGATTCAAAGAAAACATAGTTTAAAATCAATCGCTAAACTCGGACCAGAGTAATCCGGACTGAATCATAAATGTAACGAAAACTTTGTATCTACATTGAAGTAAATTATTACAGTGTAAATTTAAAGATACGTTTGGAACTTGTATTGATTTGACCGTCTGTAATATTGTAGCAATACTGTAGAACAGCATTGAGAATTTTTTTGAAGGGGGACTGTTTACGCAAATAGTGAAACTAAAAGGGCCGCACTAAGAAAATAGAAATAATAATAATATTCGCTTCAGCTATTATAAAAGAATACGGTTGAGTTATTCTAATCTACGACGGCATATGCCTCCATGGCCACAACTTTTATAATGACGGGCCAGATCGTGTCAAAAGTGGTTTGCTATTTACCTTAAGTATCTGTACATAATTCCTTCTGGCGGAGATTCTCAGCAACATCGCGTTTGTGCATGACAGTTGTAAACATGGCGGCCGGCATGATGTGCGGTTAAAACAACGAGCTGTCATTGAATTTCTTACTGCGTAGGGTGTAGCGCCCATTGATATCCATCGAAGGTTAAGTGCCGTCTACCGTGAGGCGTGTGTTGATGTGAGTACTGTTAGGAGGTGGGTAAGGACTGTGAAAGACGCAAGTCCTGCTGAAACGGATGTCCCTGATCGGGCACGCAGTGACCGACCAGTGTCTGCATGTGGTGAAAGACAGGTGGCTCTCGTGGATGAACTGGACCCCAGATCTTGCGCCTTGTGACTTTTTCCTCTTTCCAAAACTTAAGGAACATCTCAAGGGCAAGCGTTTCTCTTCGGATGCAGAGGTGATAGCGGAGGTGCCGAAATGGTGCCGTGGGAAGTCTTCAGACTTTTTCTGTAACGAACTTGAGAAACTCGTACCACGTTGGCGTAAATGTATTACTGTCAATGGCGATTATGTGGAAATGTGAATATATCAGTGCGTAGAGGACAGTTTATACTATTATTTCACATTTATATGTAAACCATATATCAATTACTAATAAAATTATAGCCATGGAGGCATTAGTTTTCAATATGCCCTCGTAATACTCTTAAACAAATCAACTGTTTCGCCGAAATCAACGGTAGTATAATAAATTTGGAAGACATCAGAAGACGACGAAGATCAGGGCTGGAAATAAGAATAAGGACAAGAAACAGAAAAGAGCACAAACAAGAACAATGGGGCAGATTAAAGGACTCACGTTATAACAAGATGTACCAACACGTTGCTCTATGAAAGAATAGAAGATAACAGCAAGATTCAGATGTGGAAATGAGGAAAAGGCAAACTGCTTCTGGATGAAGGAAGAAGAACAGCTCTGAAAGATCAGCTGGAAAGAACTGGAGTCTAACAAATTACCCCACAATATTATATGAAATTTTAGGAAATATCAATAAACTTAAAAATAACAAAAATATTAGTGTTAAAATAATTTGGGTAAAAGGTCACTCTGATGTCATAGGAAATATAATTGCAGACAATAACGCGAAATTAGCAATTACTGAAGGGGAACATGTACAGGTAGCGCATTTAACAAATGAAATCTACGCGCAGGTAAAGCAAAATAACTACAAAATATGGCAGCAACAATTTATTACCACCTCTCAAGAAAAAGGAATAAAATATTTCAATATTCAAAAAACCGTCAAAAAGACCTGGCTATATAACACAAATATCCCTCGTAAATATGTAACAGCAATCTCGAGAATGAGATTTAACCACACTATGTGTCCAGATCACCTATACAGACTTAAAATGATAAACACCAACATATGTCCCTGCTCACAAGACCAAATAGCAGACCTAAATCACTTATTCTTCTCCTGTATCATGTATAAAACACAACAAAATTATCTATTCAAATCACTCATAGAAAATAATATAGCTCTCCCTACAAGCATTTATATAGCTTTAGCTACAAATAATGAGAAAATTAATTACGCAATTTACGAGTACCTAAAAAACTGTAACCTATATGTATAAATAATAATCGCAACCTGATCAACGTATCTCAAGTATTCCGACCCAAAATCTTATGGCATAGGGTAGACAGGCATTACTAACTGCATTCTCTTTTGTAAGACCAGCCCATGGGCCCCCTCCCAGTGTACTCGCGGTCCTGCTGTGACGGCCCTCACTAGCAACATCCCCGTCCTTAAAAAAAAAAAAAAAATCCAAAATTGTGTTTTTCATTGAGGGAGTTAGCGTCATGAGACTAGGGTTCGGAATCTAAAGATACGATTAAATAATAATTAATTCAAACATAAAATCTGCCATGAAATCTCACAAATCAAAACAAAATTATAATAAGAGATTATAAATTGAATTATACCATAAAAACTTATATACAAAATTTCGAAAAAACATAAATAGCTCCAGACCAAGCCTTAGCTGCAAAGGTCCGAAAACAGAAAACAAAAAAAAAAAAAAAAAAACTGGAGACTATACATCACCTACTAAACTGTGAAGAATTGGAATCGGAGAGTATGCACCCTTTACAGCTTGTAGGCGAACATAGAGAAGGAAAAGACTAGATGGAAATAATTCTAAATAAAAGGATATGACATCTAACAGATTATAGCACAGAATCAAGATTTTTGGGGATATCAAAATTAATTGGAAGGCTCATATTGATTCAGTGGCTAGTAAAATCAATAAATTCAATTTTGCTCTTTTAAAATTGAGCAAGATCACAAGCTAAATGACATCTAAAATTATCTATTTTTCATACGTGCAGTCTACTTTAGCATACGGCATAATTCTGTGGAGCAACTCTGTAGATTCAATAAGTCTAAGACTGTTTCGCTTACAGAAACCATCAATTCGAATTCTTAGTAAAGTTAAGTGGAACACCCCTTAGAGGGAGCTTTTCATTCAACATGAGATATTAACACTAGATATGAGATATAAAAACTAAGAAAGATATATATATATATACAAGGTGTCTCAAAAGAAATTTTATATTTATTTAGCTTACTGCGTGAACGCAACGTATCCGAGGGGCGCGGGGGTTATGTCAATCGGTAGCCTGGCTCTTGGGAATTCACTCGCTATGGAGCGTTTCTCGGGGGCAGACCGCCCGTTATGCGTGCGAGAGTTTTACAAAAACGGTGATTCAGCGACTGTATCGCGTAGAAAATTCTGCAGTATTCGAGGTTTTCGCCACTTAAACGATGCGCCAAGCATTCCTCTCATTCGACATTGGGTTAAAAAGTTTGAAGAGGCTGGTACAACGCTGGATAAATCACAATCCGGGTGACCTAGGTCATCAAGAACGGTAGAAAACGTGGAGAATGTTAATCAGTCTGTTCGTGACGACCCGAACCTTTCAATTCGGAAGCGCGCAAGTGCTTTAAATGTGCATAGATCATCATTACATCGCATTATGCACAAAGACCTAAAGCTGCACCCCTACAAAATTCAATTGGTTCAAGAATTAAAGCCCCAAGATGCCAGTCAGAGGCTTAATTTCGTAAATCAGGTGATTGAGCGATTTTCAACGTTTACCAACATTTTGTTTTCGGATGAAGCTCATTTTCATCTTAATGGCCACGTAAATAAGCAGAACTGCCGCTACTGGAGTGCAACGAATTCGAAACGCAAACATCAGAAACCCCTACATTCGCCTAAAGTGACCGTATGGGCTGCGATGTCGGCGCGAGGAATTATCGGCCCTTACTTTTTTGAAGACGAAAGGGGGCGTGCAGTTACAGTGAATTCAGAGCATTATGTGGAGATGTTAGACAACTTCTTGGTACCTGTACTGCAAAACTTTCCTGGCTATAAACAAAGAACATGGTTCCAACAGGACGGAGCAACTTCACACACGTCCAATATGTCTCTGCCACGTGTTCGTGAAATTTTCTCAGGCAAATTGATCTTCCGGAGAGGTGACATAAATTGGCCTCCACGCAGTCCAGATTTAACCCCTATGGACTTTTTCCTATGGGGTTATCTTAAATCTAAAGTTTACGCCAATAAACCGACTTCACTGGCGCATTTGAAAGAAAATATCCGTCACGAGCCATCCCTGAGTCCACCTGCCAAGACGTCATAAGTAATTTTACTGTTCGATTAAATGAGTGCCGAGAACGCGAGGGTCTACATTTAGACGATATTATTTTTAAGAAATAAATCCCCAAAAAGTGTATTTTAATAATTAATAAACATTTTTTCTATATACGGCTTACTTTTTTTTTAATCGATCCACTAAATATAAAATTTCTTTTGAGGCACCTTGTATATTTTTTTGAAACAAACGGTTTTATTGCTTATCAAAATATTCCTCTTTACGATTTATACACTTTTGAATGCGTTCAAAACAATTATTGAAACATTTGTTCCACTCTGAAGTTAGTATCTCAAAAGCAAGGTGATGATTTCTTGGTGATGAAAATCGCTGTCTACGTATTGTCTACGGTATTGCCAGTATTCACCTGATTAGACATTAATTCGATGTTTTTCTCCTTCAAATAATAAATTGTTTGACGTGTTGTGTGGGGACTTGTATTGTCATGATGAAGAATGATGAAGCTTTTCATACCATTCAGCATTAACTGTTCTTCCGATCCTCTAAAGAAATGGTTGCGACATGTCCAGTACAACCGAAGAAACAAATGATCATTTTCTTGGAAGTGCTTCGTGAATGAATAATTTTTGTGGGTTTCGGTTCATCCTGGAAAACCCAAACAGTGGATTGTTGCTTATTTTCCGGTTCATATGAATAAATCCGTTTCGTCACCTGTAACGATGTTGTATACGGCTTTTGCAGTGCCTAGGTTGAATTTTTTTTAGCATTCCCTTATACCAGTGGTCTTCAAACTTTTTCTAATCGTGGAACCCTTTACAGTCTAACAATATTCCGTGGAATCCAAAAAATTAACATAAGATTGATACCTACGCAGTATGACTAGATTTCAAAAAATTTGGAAATACAGTATGATTTATTAAATTTTGCTCGCCTCCAAGCGATGCGCAAAAAAAGGTCCTCACCTCCAAAATTCAAGTAAAGAGCAAAAAACAAGGTCCTCACCTCCAAAATCCAACTGATGAGCAAAAAAAAGGTCCTCACCTCCAAAATCCAAGTAATGAGAAAAAAAAAGGTCTCCACCTCTAAACTACAAAACCGGAGATTTTATAACAAACTCCGGAGGAGCCCTGCGACTCCGTGGAACCCTTGAGGAACTTGTGTAGAACCCCAGTGTTCCATGGAACACAATTTAAATATCGCTGCCTTACACCAATCAACACGAACCTATTTTTGGAGCTTCGGTCAAATTAACAAATGTCAAATTTTACGAATATAGTAATTAAACATTTCAATGTTGCCATCTAGTGGTCATTTGTAAAAATACACAAGTTAACCCTCGTATGCTGTGTAGAAATAAAATTGATGTGAAGTGTGAATTTTCACACATTTCTGGGTTTTGCAGGTATTTAGTAACTGAACGATGATTATTTGGGATGCCAAAACAAATTTTATGTCAAAATATTTTTTTATGAATTTTAATTCGAATACCTAATACCATTATTTAAGTTTCTAAATATATGCAGTATTTTTTTTATATAGCAAAGTTCATTAAGATTTTGAAAATTGCACCTATGGCTTCCATTGGTTGCTTACATCATAAGTCTGGCCCTTTGATTTCGTCAAACATAGAATTAAATTATAATTTCAACACTTTCCACTGGTTATTAAATTTACGCTTTTAAAAATTAAATGCAACATTTACCAAATATAACTAGAATTTTAACAAAATAATTTAAACAAAATAAAAATGCAAAAAAAAAAACGAGATTCGAACCCTAGTTTGCAAGTTAAAAGTTATATTATTAAGCGTACGACAAATCCAACCACGCCACGAGAGTTACTGATCTGGTATGCTACACAACGTATTAAATAGTTAACATATTTTAGTTAAAAACACAAAAAATGCTGTTATTTTCCGAAAACATAATCTGATCAAAAATTCCTGTTGTACTATTCCGGTTCACACCAATGTACATTACTTAGAATTTTTTTAGGTTTTTAGTTTAAACCATCTGGGCTACAGGGTGTTGGTCAAAAATTTTTTTGCACAATTTTGGCAAAAATCGCTTCTAAATAATTTATTTTGCAAAAATAAAATTTTGATCGTTAATCCACGTACTAAGGGCTTTCATTTGATACCCTACTCAGAATTTTAAAAAAATATTTTTTTTTTTCGATGAGCACATATTTGTTTATATTTTTAGAGGGATATGTTTTTTAGATGTTTTAGTATTTTTCCTATGTGCGGGTCAAAGAGTTGTATAAGCATGCCAAATTTCAACTCTCTAGGTTTAGCCGTTTGGCTACAATTTTTACCGAACAGACAGACAGACAGACAGACAGACAGACGAAAAATGACGGTATAAGGGTTTTTTGGTCATACCTACAAAACCCTATTAATGTTCCCTTTCTCAAGCCACCTTTCATTATTGTTATTTTTATTTATTAAAGCGAAATATTGTTTGAGTTTACTAATCCTTCTGATTGAATGTTTGAAATAAACATAAATTAAGAAAATTATTTAAAAATTTGAAAAAAAAAAACAATTCGATCTTTATTTATGATTTGTTATCAATATGTCAGTTAGACGTTCAGATTTCCAATCAATTTGTGGAAAATAATTTTTCCACAAAAATGCTATCTCTTAATAGGTTTTCCTCTAACAATTTCTCAACAAAATACATTAATATCAGATAGGTTGTTGCTCAACTCCATCATATCAATATCCTAATAGATACAACAATACATTTAATATTTCAAGAGCTGTCTGTAACATTCAAGTATTATCAGATCGTGATTTCTTGCTCGTAAAAGAAACTTTAATTACATTTCTTCTTTCAGTCAGAGAATCAGAAACAAATTAAGAAGTTGAACACCTGACTGTGACGTTCGTTTGTTACTAACAAAGGATTGAATAGGATACAAAGCTCGTGGCGCCCGTAAGCGACAAAATGTAAAATTAAACATTTGCTAATGGTTTCTGTATTTGCAACGAAATGAGGTTGCAGATGATTACTAATTTATTGAAATTCATTACAACAAACTCACCCAAATTATGCTTTTGCATACTTGAGTTTGTTTATAAATAGGGTCAACTTGATAATTCTAAAAATATATTAATCATATAAGTTTGTCTTTTTGGTAGGTACTAACTTTAATTATCAACTACATTTTAATACCTCACTCAAATACAATTTATATGCCAATATTTGACTTCCTGCCCCTCCCTCGACCTGGGCCCCTGTTGCCCCTGCCACAGATTAGTACTACTAGCAGATACGCAACTCAGCGTCGGCACCTTTGAAGTAGCGAGGCATTATTTGGTGGCCTTCAACCACGGCTGCCATTTTGCCGTTGGTGTTGGTCGGGCGGGAATTTTAAAGATAAATTTTAAACAAAAACTTCTATTTTATGTTTTGTTACACAATAAGTAAGAAATATGTACTAAATGTTGGATATTTAATTATATATAATTTTTGTTACAACCAGGATTTAACAGGTATTAGGTAAAAATATTAAAAAAGAGAAATATTCAAAATATATATTTGCTTATTTATTTGTATAATTATTATAGCTATATTAACATTTATTATTACTTACAAAATAGGATAGACGTACATAAACATAATCAAAATAATAATAATACATTGTTTTTAGACTTTTGGCCCCAAAAAGTATATATTTAACGCAAATTGCTTAAATTTGTCAGAGTATCTAAAACCCTTATTTGATTTTCCGATTAACGTAATCTGTGCATTTAAAACATCGGCCAATGATTTAGGAAAATATTTGTAACACAGTTTTTGAAGTAAAACAAGTTCTTCTTTAACCATCTCTTCTTCACATTCTGATCTCGTTACCGATCTAGACAATTGTGCCCGTTGGTTCTTGAATTTTTGCTGTAACTTCTTCTTTCGCGGAGTACCAAATGATAATTTTCTGCTGGTTTGAACTGCAGCATCCGATTCAGAAATATTTTTATAGAAATCAAGCGATGCTCTCGATGTTGATGGCTGCTGATAATCGGGCAAACTTGAAACCACTAAAAATGTATACTTAGTATTAGAGGTTATATTTAAGTAATTATATTTAAAATTTCATATTTGAAACTACTTTACCTAATGGTTTGCTTGGAGGAAAATATTGAACATCTAAAACATTAATTTTTGCTCCCACAACATCTGTGACTATTTCTGCATCCGTGATGTACGTTTCACTTGAATCAGTTTCTGTTATTTCTAAAAATTTCCATTTCAAGTTTTATTTATTTCCCAAAGACAAAAATATATGAAACCATACCTGAAACAACATTGGCTGGCAATAACAAAGTTGGGACTGCATGTGTGTGAAGCCTATTTTTTAAATCATTTAAAAACATTCTATTCTCAAAATGCAATGAGCAGATTTTTACATGCTTTCGTTTTCCAATATCCATATCAAGCAAATCCATTCTGCCAGCTTTTTGTAGCCATGTTCTAAACCTATAAAAATATTATCAGAATTATATGAAATTCTAAAACACTAGGTAGGTATATTCTAACCTCTCTGGTTCATTCGGTACTCCAAAAAAACTATATAATTTCTGCTTTGTATTGGAAATACATCCACATACCATACACCAAGTACCACCTCGTCCTCGAATACCAACTGATTCTTTAATTTTATCCATTTTTATTAATAATAAAAATGAAGCAAACTAAAAGCGCGCGTTAACTGACAATAACTGTTTACAACACCAATAACAAAATGGCGCAAGCGATAAGAAAAGTAGAATGGGGAGTTTCGCATCTGTAGTAATCTGTGCCCCTGCCAAGTTACAGCACTGGGTTTAGTACATAAGAGAGAACTCCGTAGATTAGTGAGAGTAGTAGGGGTAGGCTAGTGGGTTAGTAACAATCCGGTCTTCCAAACAACTGTCATAAACCAACTGCAAGTGTCAGTACTAGCGCTAGTCTTGCATGTCTGTCTGTCCCTGTGCTGCTGCTAACGCATAGTGTTATATACTTCTAAATTTATATGACTGTAACAGCAAATATGTGTATAACAAAAATTGTTTATAATAAAATGAAAAATATCTTTTGGTCTATATACTTATTTTTAATAGCATAATTTAAATTGTTTGTGAAAATTGTGAAATTAAAAAATAACAACTCAAAAACGGTTAGAGATAGCGGCCTGCGGTTGAATTTTTTGGATTATCCGTAGTTTATTTAGTCTAGAAAAAATTTGGGACTTTAATCGTTTAATGCGTTTCGAGATTATGGCATTTTTTTAATGGCATAATTTACATCATTTGTGAAAATTGTGAATTAAAAAAAAAAACACAACTCAAAAACTGTTTGAGAAAACAACCTGAAGAATTTTTGTATTCCTCGTAGTTTATTTAGTCTAGAAAAAAATTTGAAGCCTTATTCGTTTTGCCAATTTGCGTAATTTATAGATATTTTCATCTTCGCATGGACGTTTCTCAAAAACGAAATGCGATAATTACCTGCAGTTAAAATTTTTGAAATCTTGAGTTCTTAATTGATTTTTTTTAATTTTAAAATTTTGATTAAGCCTAGCTGAAAAATGGTTAGGGATAAAAATCTGTGATTTGAATTTTTAAAATTGTCCTACATTGTCTAGTCTTTTAAAAAAATGGGCTTTAATAATCCAGTTATTAAGTTTTACATGGGCAGTAATCCAAAACACTTGAAAATGGCAAAAAAACGAGAAAATCGTAAGGGGTAGACCTTAAAAAATAAGGATTTTTATGTAACAATATTTTGTCTCCGATTTTATTGAAAATTGGTACTAACATGTATTTTTGGTCATAGATTGGGCAAAATATTTGGCATTATAGGCAAAAAAACTGACCCACATCGGCTCTAATTCAAAAACAAGGCAAGCATGAATTTTTAAAGATTTTTTTTCATAATCCTCGCCCCAAAATTAGCATAAAACTAATTTTTCGCTGAAATCGGAGTAAAAAAAAAATATCAAAATATCAAATTTTAGGGCATTTTTTTTTTTTAAATTTTTATTAGAACTTTTGAATACTTATACATTATTAGCACTAGATCACAAATATATGGACAATTGATTAACAGTCTAATATATTGACATTTGCGGCATAAAAAGTGTACAAAAACTCTGAGCCGATGGAAAAGATATTATAATAAGAACTTTTTTTTTTATTGTATATACTTTTTCGATTGAATGAATATTTGGGAGAAATCTTGAAAAATCTCATTTACTTTACATAAAAAATGTATATGGAGAAACATTTTTTGTTCTTTTCTACACAGTTTTTAATAAGAAGATTATTTAGGAAGCAAGGGGAGTGTTACTTATAAGGTTGAAATCATTTACTTAACAATCAATCAATTGGCTTTTGCAAACCTTAGTGGGCTTTTGCCGGCACCACAAACTTCCATCTTCCACGGTCGCGCGCTAACCTTCTCCAATTATGGGCATCGATTCTTTGCAGGTCTTTGTGTACATTGTCCACCCATCTTATTCGAAGTCTTCCTCTTCGTCTGTTTGTGCCTGGAAAGCTATCAAATACTCTTCTCACATTTACTTAACAGCAAAAATTAATATTAGAAGAGAAACTATTCCTCTCCGTTCAAAATAGTTTTTAATAAGACATATTTTGAGGAGCCATGGGGAGAGTTACCTATAAACAAAGATTATGTTGTGTTCTACTTAAAATTGAAATATCATTTACGTTACAGCAAAATACACATTACAAGAAGCGTACGAAGTACGGGTACTCCAGCTAGTTAATATAATACCCGCGAAGTTTGAAACGATTGTGGGCATATAATTTTAATAAATAAATACATACTATAACTAAAATAGCTAGCAGCATTGTAATTTTGAATTTTAAGTAGAATAACATTTTATTTGGAAACAACAAAATTTTTAAATCCTTATGGCAATGGAAAATTTTCAAAATAATTGAATTTTAGTACCAACAAAAGGTACTTTTTGTATTTGATAAAGGGTGTCACACTAATTAATTACTCGACCATTTTGTTTAATATTACTTGTAGAATTGTCTATTTAATAAATTCTACCCCAACTCGCGGTGTCCTAATGAACTATAAATAATGGAGTAATAAGCTTGAATATAAGGGTAATTAATTAAATTTAATTAATTACAAAGACTTTATATACACGTGTCAACTAATTAATTTGTTACACATATACAATTAACTTATAATAATTAACTTACGTGATTAATTATTACTTAAGTACTTACATAATATATAAATGTTTTTATGGTAAAAGGAAGAAAAATGTTACCTTTTAAGATTCAAATCTTGTAGAGTTAATTAAAGAAAAAATTATTTAACAGAGTCGACGAATACAGTAGATATGGCACACGATGATAAGAATGTGTGACGTTCTGGAAAGGATTAAATATCACTCCACCAAAGAGAATATCTCACAAATGATAAAAGGATAAATAGAAGTCTGGCAAACAGTTTGGCTAATTTCGGAAATTAAAATATTTTGTGTCTCTAATTTAGTGCTCATTAAGTTAATAGAAGTACAACCATGTAGTATTTTTTTTTTCAAACGTATCTTGTACGAAACTAACAATCTGAAATAAAAAAAATTGATGTGAAGTGTGAATATTCACACATTTCAGGGTTTCGCAGGTATATAATAAGTGACGGCGGTATGCTGAGTGTGTAGGACAAATTTTACTTTGTAGTAATCACGGCAAAATGAACGATATTTTTAAAATAATTTATCGTCTGTTAATCATATAATAAGACTGGTTATTAAATTTACGCTCTTAAAAATTAAATACAACGTTTGTCAAAATATAACTAGAATTTTGACAAAATAATTTCAACATAATAATAATGCAAAAAAAACAGAAAAAATAAAATTCACTCCGTACTCGAACTCGAAACCCTTCGTTTTCCAGCGTATTTCACCAGTGCTCTAACCCATTAAGCTATCGCACGCCTTGCATGTGAGTGTCTTACATTGGTATAACTTTTGTACTTTGTGAACCAAAAACCACAAAAAATGCGTTATTTTCCGAAAACATAATCTGATCAAAAATCCCTGTTTTACTATTTCGGTTCACACCAATATACATTACTTAGAATTTTTTTAGATTTTTAGTTTAAACCATCTGGGCTACAGGGTGTGGAACAAAAATTTTTTTGCTCAATTTTGGCAAAAATCGCATCAAAATAATTTATTTTGCAAAAATAAAAATTTTATCGTTAATCCACGTACTAAGGTCTTTCATTTGATACCCTACTCAGAATTTAAAAAAAATAATTTTGATTTCGATGAGCACATATTTGTTTATATTTTTAGGTGGGTATGTTTTTTAGATGTTTTAGTATTTTTCCTATGTGCGGGTCAAAGAGTTGTATAAGCATGCCAAATTTCAACTCTCTAAGTTTAGCCGTTTGGCTACAATTTTTACCGAACAGACAGACAGACAGACAGACAGACAGACAGACAGACAGACAGACAGACAGACAAACAGACAGACAGACGACAAAATGACGGTATAAGGGTTTTTCGGTCATACCTACAAAACCCTAATTAGTAATAACCATACATCAAAATTTTAGGGAATTGCAATTTTTTTATCAGATCTTTTTAATTGTAGAAAAACCTGTTATGTATTTATAAATAAACAAATTTCATTATAAACGTCATCTGGTAAGCCAAATGACGTGGATGTTCTTTTTCTTGCGTTTCCAAAATTGAGACACTGATTGCATTTTATGTCTGGGCACTAGAGTGACATCAGAAGACAACTCGATCAGCTTTTCTTCTTCACGAGGATCAAGTGCACATGACTTTATATCTTCAAAGAATGGATTATTAATCCAGAGGTTACCTTTACGAGGGTCCTCATTTTCAGGGAAATAATTATAAAAATTTTCAGCTAATGCTCTTAAATGTTGACTTATTATGTTGAATATGACTTTTTGGTTGACATCAGTAGCAATCAAAAATTCTTCCAAAAGTGGAAATTTTTCTATATCTTCCTCTTATAAGCAACTATTCCAAAGAGCTAGATTCTATTTGAACGTATCCATTTTGTTTCTTAAATTAAAAATATTTGTATAGGACCCCTGCAGAAAAATACTGAATATGTCTGCCATGTAAGCAAGTTTTGCCAGCACTCAAATGCACGGCGAAATCTGGAAACACGATTTAAAGAAGTATGAAAAATAGCCGCGAGAGGCGTTGTATTGGGGCTAGTATATATTAAATAAATCATGGTTCAGACAAAAGTTAGCTTCTGCGTCGACTAAAAAAATGTGCTATATACTCGTGAACAGAGTGTGCATCTACATAATTCGGTCAATATATTTCGCGGACCGGCAGGAATTTTAAAGGCACCGGTCCGCGGACTACGGGTTGAAAAACACTGGTTTAGAATATTGAATACCTTAAAAAATGGGTACCTATTTATGCAGGGATAACAGAGCAAATCAAAATACCACCTAGCTTTGTCATATGAAACAAATAACCTGCATTATGTACCCTATGCGCCACTAAGGCAAAGGGAACCAATCATCAATCGTTGTATCAAAAATGTTGTATCAAAAATGTCTTGAAAGGTTATAGTTTTTCTTTTATTTTATATTCCAGACAGTCGCTAAAAAATCTTTTAACAAATAGCCAAATAACATAAACAAATCACTTGATCTTATGAAATATTTGTGAATGTTTCGTCTGTCTGTCTGCACGTTTGTCTGAAAATCCCAAGTTTCCATGAGTTGGTAGAACGACAGCAATACTACCATATCATACTTGACTGGCAAACTCGTGATATGAATAAATAAATATGTGTGATAAAAACTACGTCTATTTTTAATCCTAGAGGATGAAGTGAATGTATCAGGAGATAGAGGGAAAGTACGTGAAGATATGAGGCGAACGGAGCAGCTAAACTAACTTTATGAGTAGAAAAAGTCACAAAAAATAAGGAGAAAAATAAGATGGCATAAATACATAGTCTTTCCATAAATATTGTTACAAAGTTTTCAGTAAAATTCCACAAAATGCTTAAAGATATTTAATTTATCTTTTAATACACAATAAATAGATGCATCTGAAACAATAAACACCATTCAGATTTCAAAATGACTCTGCGGCCACCTGTCAGTAGAATTACGAATGATTTCTACAGAAAAAAAAAACTCCGCTGCCTTCATCAGGGACTGCTTCGAACTAGCGATTTAGGCTGTCTCCTCTTGCAAACTATGTCCTGAAGAACGGAGCAAAAATTTGCACTCCAGGAGGTTGAGATCAGTGCTACTAGGCAGCAGGAGAAATAAAGTCCGGTACATAAGCCACTGCTGCGCAGCCTTCGTATTATAGACTGGAGCTAAAACATGCGGGAAATTCTAGTGGTAACCAGCGAAGAGGTAGTGGATCGGTTTTTTAAATATCGCGTTCAACACGGTTTCCTAGTAGACTTTGACCGAAGTATTAACCCCTTTCTCGTAAAAATGAAGCTTAGTGGTATCGTCATAAGGGAGCGCTTCAGAGTAGCGATTTAGAGCAGTGTTTCTCAACTGAAAACGTATGGCGGACCAGTAAAATATTTAATTTTCTACCGCGGACCCCTAATAATAAATGTACTAATAAAAAAATTGTATATGTAAACTCTACATATATCTTATAAATAAAAAATCACTGAAAAATGAACAAAATACATAGAAAATGAACAAAAAATCATAAAACAATGAGCAAAAAATCTCAAAAATAATAATTTATAATTCTTTCGCGGACCACTAAAATTTTGCTAAGGACCACCAGCGGCCCGCGGACCACCTGTTGAGTAACACTGATTTATAGTATCTCTTTTTGCAAGCCATGTACTAAATAACGGACCAATATTTGCAGTCGAAGCTGTTGAGATCAGAGCTGCTTGACAGCCAATCAGCAATAGAAAGTCTAAAGTCTGGTACATTGCTTTCAGTCACTGCTGTGCAGCCTTCATATTATTGGTTGGCGTGGATTTTGCTGGTTCAGTTCTTTACTATCGACTTCAATACGGATTTTCAACAGACTATTTTCCCCCCTTTTTCGTAAAAATGAAGTATAATGGTGCCATAATAACTCCCACCCCATCAAATCAAAACTGACGTTGACTTCGAGGTGTACCCACAGAAGAGCAATATTTCGACAGTGAAAGCATAAATTTAAAATAATTTCCTATTAATAGTATTTTATTACGCGTATTGTCGTAGGGAAAATAAATTATTCATCAAATCTTATAAATTAGACTTGATGTTTGATCAGAAAATTCTACGGATTTTGCGTAGGGGTCAATTAGTAAATATCTGCAGTATTTGGTAATGTTTTACGTAATTTTATGTATCTCGCAACCATATAACAAAATGCCAAAAGTAATCCAAATTCGACTTTTGCTGTTAAAGAGATGTATTTTAACATTTCATTGTAACTGTAACCTATTAAGAAATGAAAACGCTTACTGTGCATTTTCAATTTTATAGTCAGCATTTTCAATGCTTATATGTGAACCAATAAAGACACAATTTATGAAGAAGAACGTACAATTTTGATTGTATAAATGATTAAAAAATATATATTTATATTATTATACATTATATATTTGTATTATCTTTGTTGGTTACTTTATCAATTAACAAACAAAAGATCAAATCAGTGTACATTGCCACGCAGAATATTACCAACTGTATCGCAGTAGTTAATAGAAGAAGTAAACCATTTCACTTACCTGGACAACATTATTAAAAAACAGGAGAAGCGGAGGAAGATGTATGCGCCAGAATTAACAGAGCTCAATGAAATTCAACACTGTATACCAGATCCAGAAAAATAAGAATCTTCAAATGCAACGTTTTACCGGTACTGATTTATGGTTGTGAAAAATCGAGGACTACGGCTATTGTACTTAGGCGGCTGCAGGTCCTTGTAAACTTTTATTTACGTAAAATCCTAAATATTTTTTGGCCTGATAACCAACCAGGGACTATGGGCTCGAACCAAAGTAAGACCCATATATGAGGGAAGAGAAGATAAGGAAATGGCGTTTGTCAAACTCTTCGAAAGGATACTGCCGACATAAACAGTGTAGTGCTGGATTGGAAATCTCAAGGAGTAGGAGACGGGGCAGGCCAAGTCGACTGCTCTTTCTAAAAACACACTTATTGTTGTTAACCACATTTGTCAGAAAAAACTATCATCCTTTCGAAACTTAACATCTGAGGATATGAATTTCCTATGGTATATCTACATTCCCTGGGCTTTTTTTCCTGATAACTCCAACAGATGTGCATAGAAAAAATTATTGATCGGCAGCATGATACATTGGTTTTAAATATATTTAGAGTTACCGCACTGTTTTTTGAAGTTCAATGTAATTCGAGATAAAATTAACATCACTAGAAAAAACAAATGGTATACTTTACAAATTCATTAATTACAAATACCACACACAAACACAATCACCATACCAGATACTGTGTCTTTCTTTGGCTCTCCTTTTAAACTGGTTACTATGTTTCATGAAATGCAGTTACTGTGTACCCACATAAGCATAACTTCTGAATATGAATCGAGTTAAAAAATATGTAAATTTTAATCTACGCAAAAGCACAGCTAGTCCAATACTGTACAAAATCATTTTTCACCAAAATGTCATTTATTGTGTTTTTGCAAAGGGCAGTCGAGTGGATACCTAACGCCGACTTAACTCGAAAGAAGCCAAAGAGTGTTACATAATTTAGAGGTGCTGAAACAACCAGTTCAGCTATGCTGCTTCGTTTATATATAACAACTATGCTTCTCCCAGGAGCGGTAGTATTATATCAGGTCTTCATGGATGAAATTAGTAGTTAATAATATTACCAACTTTAACAGCTTATTATTTGATATTGGCTTAGTATTTTACCGTTCTGTTTCTTTTTGTCTTAAAGTTACACAACTCGCCTGTTTAAAGAAATCATTGTATGCTCTAAAAAATATCAAAAAAATGTTTTTTTAATTAATTTTGTTGAAAATGGAACGGTCGGAAATTCGCACTATTATGAAGTATGAGTTCTTACATAGAACTACGGCACGCAGACCACGCGATACATTAATAGTGTATTTGACTCTAGTGTTACTACGAAGCAGACATTATCAAATTGGTTAGCCACATTTCGTACAGGTAACTTAAAAAAAAAAAAATCTTGCTCATCGATCACAGCAGAAATATACTACAACCAACTGGACGAAATGATGCAAAAACTTAAAGAAAAACAGCTTAGATTGGTCAACAGATCGACTCCTATCTTATTGCATGATAACGCTAGACCACACACTGCACAAATGAATGTGGTAAAACTACAGGAATTGGAGTTGGAACTTCTTCATCATCCTCCATACTCACCAGACCTAGCCCTCACTGACTACCACTTCTTCCGCAATTTGGACAACTTTTTAATAGGAAAACAGTTTAATTCCAGCAATGCTGTAAAACTGGCCTTCCAGGAATCATTGACTCTCTTCCGCCAGAGTTTTATACCATCAACCTGAACAACCTGCCGCTTAAATGGCAAAAGTGTATAGACAATATGGGTGCTTACTTTGATGAATAAAATAATTCCTTATATTTGTAACTTGTCAACCAACTTTGCCTTATTTTCTACAAATTTCATCCTTGGGACCTAATATATTATCTTTGATTGTACAAAGTGTACCAGAAAGGAGAGATGAATAGACAAGATTCAAGACAAGACTTAAGAACTCTTGTGTGTCTGACTGGTGAACGACGATACAGTCAAAAATGGAATGGTGGAAAACTTTGAAATAGATTAAGACTTGCAAAAGTACAGATAACTATGATATCTGTGAATATTGATGAAAAATTCTAAACAAAATTATTATGGCCCTTTTTAAATTCGAATGACATATCTGTTTAACTACGGAACAGTCAAGAATCGAATGTCTAAAGAAAGCCTCAACCCGAGCTCTAGTATTATGACGATGATATTTACAAACATTAGAAGAAAACTTTTTGTTACGCTACTGTGGTTCTTAAAAACATTATTTAGAGAATTATTTTAACCTCAGAAAGACGCAAACTGTTATCGCTGCATATACGAGTATTTTAAAACCTTTAACGGGTTGTGGTGAAATAGTGTCTCTGCTGTTTTTGATGTCTATGATTATAGAAGAAGATGATCTCTTCTAGGATATAGTAGGTAAGATGAGACTCCAGCAGAGACATAAGATGAATATTAATGACGAAATGAACAAAACAACTAAACGAATTTCTTAACGCGATGCTCAGATTCTCAATCTAATTATGGAGAGAGAAGATTGTCAAGTAAATCTTATTAAAACTGAACGGGGGACTTAACGGTTCAAATCAACGACAATATTATACCAGATAATGCCGTAAATAATAAAAAATAAATAAAACATAGTCACTTAACTAACCAGGCATTTCTATCTATATCAATTTTATAAAAGTCATGCGCTGCAGAACGATGGGTCGTATATATGATGTGGTTCCATAAGATTAGAATGGATTTTTATTGTACGTTTTCTGTGTTTCGATATATTTATACCAGGTGACAAATTTTCCCGGAACGTAGGTGAATAACATTGAAAATTAACTTTTTTCGTTTGCTGTTCCCCATATTAACATATAAGCTCTGTAATGATATCAATGGAAAAATAAATTTTACGCGCTTCTACTGACTTTTGGAACTGATTTTGATTTTCAGTTATTATATTTCTTTTACTGCGATACGTGTGAAGTCATATTTTTTTCCCCCCCTTTTACGGCCTTTGCTACTGATGCAATTAGCCAGGACAATGCTCATTTTTCATTATGAAATTTCCATGCCGGAACAGGATTCAAACCCGAGACCTCAGCAGAGCAGGGCACCTGATTAACCACTACACTACGCCAGTCAGCGAAAATTCATAATTAATTTGTTATTTGAATAGTAGCACAGGGCTATGAATTTGACAAGTAAAACAAAACAATTTAATTTAAATTTTTCCTGTCAAAATACAAGGTGTCTCAAAAGAAATTTTATATTTATTTAGCTTACTGCGTGAACGCAATGTATCCGAGAGGCGCGGGGGTTATGTCAATCGGTAGGCTGGCTCTTGAGAATTTAGTCGCTATGGAGCGTTTCTCGGGAGCAGACCGCGCGTTATGCGTGCGAGAGTTTTACAAAAACGGTGATTCGGCGACTGTAGCGCGTAGAAAATTCTGCAGTATTCGAGGTTTTCGCCACTTAAATGATGCGACAAGCATTCCTCTCATTCGACATTGGGTTAAAAAGTTTGAAGAGACTGGTACAACGCTGGATAAATCAAAATCCGAGCAACCTAGGTCATCAAGAACGGTAGAAAACGTGGAGAATGTTAATCAGTCTGTTCGTGACGACCCGAACCTTTCAATTCGGAAGTGAGTTACAGTGAATTCAGAGCGTTATGTAGAGATGTTAGACAACTTCTTGGTACTTGAACTGCAAAACTTTCCTGGCTATAACCAAAGAACATGGTTCCAACAGGACGGAGCAACTTCACACACGTCCAATATGTCTCTGCCACGTGTTCGTGAAATTTTCTCAGGCAAATTGATCTCCCGGAGAGGTGACATAAATTGGCCTCCACGCAGTCCAGATTTAACCCCTATGGACTTTTTCCTATGGGGTTATCTTAAATCTAAAGTTTACGCCAATAAACCGACTTCACTGGTGCATTTGAAAGAAAATATCCGTCACGAAATGGCAGCCATCCCTGAGTCCACCTGCCGAGACGTCATAAGTAATTTTACTGTTCGATTAAATGAGTGCCGAGAACGCGGGTGTCTACATTTAGACGATATTATTTTTAAGAAATAAATCCCCAAAAAGTGTATTTTAATAATTAATAAACATTTTTTCTATATACGGCTTACTTTTTTTTTAATCGATCCACTAAATATAAAATTTCTTTTGAGACACCTTGTATATAGATAAATATTTTTATTGTGTGTTATCATGAGAGAGCTCTTAAGACGTATATTAAGGAACAAAAAATGGTTTTTCAAATTTTAAGCGTTTTAACACGATTTTTGCCAAAAATGTACTAAACAAATAACTTTCTCGCACCCTTTCACCTAAAGGGGTTACCTAAAAATCTAAAAAAAATTATAAGGAATGTACATTCATCTGAGCCGGAAACATACGAGATGAATTATTCTTCAGATTGCGTTTTTTGGGCAATATTGCAATTTTTGTGTTTTTGACAAAATTTATTATTTTTTTATTTAATGGGTAAATTATGGCTACTAATATTATGGATTTTTTTGTATTTATGGCTAAGGTATATATGTCTTCTTTTGAAATTAAAAATATAATAATTTTTTTTTAACAGCTGACAATCGAGTTCAGGTTTGTTAGGATTCCTCTGTTATACGCCATGATTGACCTTATTATTTGAATCAGTTTAGTTTGTTGTTTTTAAGGTATCAAGCAAGAATAGACCATTTTTAGTAGTGAAATACTTATAAATAAAATAACTCAATGTTATTAGAGAAACATGTTTTCGAAATTGAAAAAAATGAAGTCATTTATCAATATATTTCTTATTAATTTAATGTATACTTAGATACGAAGCAAATGCAGACAAAATCGCTAGGATTTTTTAATAAAAATTTTATTTAGATGATATTTTCGCAAATTATTTAAATTTAGTTTAAAAAAATTAAATAATAATAATAATAATACTTTATTACACAAAAATCAGTACAGATCAAGGCTCAAATGGAAGCTCTTAGTACTCAATTAATGAATAAAATTGATTATCAAAAAACTTTTTATCAAATAAATATTCTTAGACTTCCAGCATTCTGTTGGCTTCTTACACTTATTAAATACCTACAAAATTCTGAAATGTATGAAAATTCACACTTCACATCAATTTTTTCTATTTTGAAATAGTTAACTGAAGAGCAGTTTACATAAGAAACCAGAACGAAAGCCAGATTGATTACCTGTAAAGATGTTTTTATAATTTGCGTTCACAATAATATCATTGATACACTGAAAACAGTTTAACAATAAAAGATATTCTTAAACTGTTTTTGGTGAGTTTTTATTTGGAGATTGACAGTACTAGTCGCCTACGGTAAGTCACTGATAACTTCAAATATTTTAAAATGTTTATTTAATACAATTTGTATTGTATTAAATTAGTACAAGGTGTCTCAAAATAAATTTTATATTAAGTGGATCGATTAAAAAAAAAGTAAGCCGTGTATAGAAAAAATGTTTATTAATTATTAAAATACACTTTTTGGGGATTTATTTCTTAAAAATAATATCGTCTAAATGTAGACCCTCGCGTTCTCGGCACTCATTTAATCGAACAGTAAAATTACTTATGACGTCTTGGCAGGTGGACTCAGGCATGGCTGCCATTTCGTGACGGATATTTTCTTTCAAATGCGCCAGTGAAGTCGGTTTACTGGCGTAAACTTTAGATTTAAGATAACCCCTTAGGAAAAAGTCCATAGGGGTTAAATCTGGACTGCGTAGAGGCCAATTTATGTCACCTCTCCGGGAGATCAATTTGCCTGAGAAAATTTCACGAACACGTGGCAGAGACATATTGGACGTGTGTGAAGTTGCTCCGTCCTGTTGGAACCATGTTCTTTGGTTATAGCCAGGAAAGTTTTGCAGTTCAGGTACCAAGAAGTTGTCTAACATCTCCACATAACGCTCTGAATTTACTGTAACTGCACGCCCCCTTTCGTCTTCAAAAAAGTAAGGGCCGATAATTCCTCGCGCCGACATCGCAGCCCATACGGTCACTGTAGGCGAATGTAGGGGTTTCTGATGTTTGCGTTTCGGATTCGTTGCACGCCAGTAGCGGCAGTTCTGCTTATTTACGTGGCCATTAAGATGAAAATGAGCTTCATCCGAAAACAAAATGTTGGTAAACGTTGAAAATCGCTCAATTGCCTGATTTACGAAATTAAGCCTCTGACTGGCATCTTGGGGCTTTAATTCTTGCACCAATTGAATTTTGTAGGGGTGCAGCTTTAGGTCTTTGTGCGTAATGCGATGTAATGATGATCTATGCACATTTAAAGCACTTGCGCGCTTCCGAATTGAAAGGTTCGGGTCGTCACGAACAGACTGATTAACATTCTCCACGTTTTCTACCGTTCTTGATGACCTAGGTCGCCCGGATTTTGATTTATTCAGCGTTGTACCAGTCTCTTCAAACTTTTTAACCCAATGTCGAATGAGAGGAATGCTTGGCGCATCATTTAAGTGGCGAAAACCTCGAATACTGCAGAATTATCTACGCGCTACAGTCGCCGAATCACCGTTTTTGTAAAACTCTCGCACGCATAACGCGCGGTCTGCTCCCGAAAAACGCTCCATAGCGACTGAATTCTCAAGAGCCAGGCTACCGATTGACATAACCCCCGCGCCCCTCGGATACGTTGCGTGTACGCAGTAAGCTAAATAAATATAAAATTTCTTTTGAGACACCTTGTATTATACAATTTGTAAGTATTGAATTACTGTTGTGTTGTGTTATCATAGAAATTGTTTTATATGGTGCTATTTTAATTGTGCTATGGTGTACGCATTTCACAAAAATCCCTAGATTGTATTCCGATATTTATTATAAATAAAACGTTAAAATTCCTATAAAATAAGTGATGCAAAGTATAAAAATTAGTATATTATGCTCGTTTTGTACGACTTATTGGCACACTTCTTTTTAGGGTTTTGTAGGTATGACCAAAAAACCCTTATACCGTCATTTTGTCGTCTGTCTGTCTGTCTGTCTGTCTGTCTGTCTGTCTGTCTGTCTGTCTGTCTGTCTGTTCGGTAAAAATTGTAGCCGAACGGCTAAACCTAGAGAGTTGAAATTTGGCATGCTTATACAACTCGTTGACCCGCACATAGGAAAAATACCAAAACATCTAAAAAACATATCCCCCTAAAAATATAAACAAATATGTGCTCATCGAAAAAAAAAATATTTTTTTTTAATTCTGAGTAGGGTATCAAATGAAAGCCCTTGGTACGTGAATTAACGATCAAATTTTTATTTTTCCAAAATAAATTATTTTGAAGCGATTTTTGCCAATATTGTGCAAAAAAAATTTTGTCCCACACCCTGTAGCCCAGATGGTTAAAACTAAAAATCTGAAAAAATTCTAAGTAATGTACATTGGTGTGAACCGGAATAGTTCAACAGGAATTTTTGATCAGATTATGTTTTTGGAAAAAAAAGCATTTTTTGTGTTTTTTTGCTAATAATGTTGACAACTTATAGTTATATAATACGCTCAACAGTAACGTGTTTCTTGGTGCTGTGGCTAAGATACTTGCGTTCTGTCCAAGAATTCGTAATCGGACTCATGTTCGAGTCCTACGTGAGGAGACAATATTATTTTTTATTTTTTGCATGTTTATATTGTTTAAATTATTTTTTCAAAATTTTAATTATATTTTGGCAATTGTTGCATTTAATTTTTAATAGCGTAAATTTAATAACCAGTGGAAATTGTTGAAATTATAATTTAATTATATATTTGAATGTACACGAAATCAAAGGGGAGGAGCTATGACTAAAAACAACCAATGGAAGCCATAGGCGCAATTTTCAAAATCTTAATGAACCTTGATATATAAAAAAAAAAATACTGCACATCTTTAAAAACTTAAATAATGGTAATAGGCATTCGAATTAAAATTCATAAAAAAATATTTTGTCATAAAATTTGTTTTGGCACCCCAAATAATCATCATTCACTTACTAAATACCTGCAAAACCCTGAAATGTGTGAAAATTCACACTTCACATAAATTTTTTTAGAGTACTCCTCGTTTCGCTCGTTACTCCAAACACCTCGTGTGACAATATTTCGTCTTATAAAACTCGTATAATAATATACTAAATTGATATCATAATAATTTGACAGTTGATTATTGAAGAACGACATCGTCTTCTATTCTATATAGCCCCTCGAGCATAATTAAGCCGGAAATTTTTAGCGCCTACTTCGTATTTCATATCACGATGTTTTTTTTGTGAGTTTTTTAATATGTAAGCAATTGTTCAGAGGCGTAAATAAATGAAATAAACTTAATATTTCCCGTATCATAAATCCCAGCTCACTGTTTATACATATTTAAGTTAATAGAGCACACACATGACGTCACGTCCGGGAATATTAATGACAATGTTGGCCGCCAGGGGCAGGCGTGTGCGGAGCAAGTTATTAATAGTGGCCGTGCCTCACCGTCCATGCCGCATGCCCTCCAACCCCACGGACATGCTTCATTTTTCATCCACGGACTTGTATACAAAACGGCTTTCATTCATTTTTATTCAATTCTTATAACTGGATGCTGTCATCGCTGTCAAGTATGTGCACAGTTTTCTAAGTTATAAAGGAAAGTTTTAGGGGTTATTTATAATTTAAAATGTTTGAGATAGTTTGAGGGGACAAAAAAAAAAAAGAAAAGATTCTTATAAAAGAGATTTTTCTTGGAGACTCGCAGAGGATGAGTTGCGACCCAGATTGAATTACAAACTTCTAGTCATATATGGTTGTTGGTGATTTTTACTGAGTGTCCCATTAAACCGATAATGTACGGGGATATCGGAAACTACAAGATGTACAACTTCAGCTAAATTATTTATAATCTATTACTACAATCTATTTTAAACAGTGGTGGTTCGTGACATTATTTTCTGGTGGGGCAAAAAGCATTTTTAGGGCAAAAGCTTATCAAAAAGGTTAATGAATGAAATTTCCTTGAAATAACTTATTGTTTTTTTTTTGTTTTCTTCGGAACTCGTTCAAATGAATCCCGATCTTGGTGGTCCTAAAGTTTTAAGTCTAATTTCTATATCATAGGTTCAATTATTCTTGGAAACCAGTTCTCAAATTGTTTAAATAAATAAATAAATAAATAAATAAATAACTACAAACAATAGGGGATAACCATAAAATTTGTATTTCCTTAAAACTACATTATTTTGATATGTTAATGTTAGTTATGTCACCTAACAAAACAAAAATTACATTTTAATTAATATTATAGCCAAATTTTTGAATTAAAATATTGTAAATTTGAAATAAGCCGACCACGGAGCGAAGGTTGCCGAGTAAAAACGACTGAGTATGACGCCAAACGATAGGGGTTTCACATCACAGATACAGCTACAACATAATCTTTACACGTGTGTGTATTGTATTGTTCGAGAGTTTTGTATTTGTTTTTAAACAATTTTTCACGCATTTAGTATTAAAATGGCAGATAAAGATTTTGTTAGGGCTCAGAGTGATAATTTACCCAAGATTGATGCATTTATGCTCATAGAATATATGAAAAATAATGAATGCTACAGTGCTGAAGAAATACGTGGTGTCAAAGTAATTTTTATTTTATATTCTATAACTTTATGTAAACAAACGCTGCAACTCTGTAAAATGTAAATATTTATGTAATTTAGATGTCAGAATTTTACTACATTGTTTACATGAAGTTACAAAACGTTAGAGGCATAATTGAAATACTGCAATATAAGTTATCTATTTTAATATAAAATTTAATTCGGTAAACATGTATAAATTGTTTTTATAGAATTAAACTTTATTTTAATTAAAATCACTCTAACTTTACATAACCTATAAAAGTTATACAAACAAATAAGTTCACTACAGACTATGTACGCCGGTAAGCTAATAGTGTCATGCGTCAGTTAGAAGGGATATGACGTCACACGTCGTTTTCGCGCGCTACATACATTTATGATTTTTTTAAGCCTTCAAATTACAAAAAAAAAAAAAATTAAAAACTGTTTTTTATGTTTATATGCAACAAGAGGAATATAATAAAAAAAAAATTTAAAATCATGCCTATCCCCTATTGTCAAAATAAAACACTCCGATACTGATAATTAAAACTACGGACAAAATATGTTTTGACCGACATGCAATGGCTGCTACAGGTTACATGTGAGTGAGGCCAAAATTCAACCTGACTGATAGTGCCCAAAGAAGAATAAGAAGTTATAAAATAATTATAAGTTATTATAGTGTATGATTCAGCGATGAACATGATTTCTCTATAAACTGCATATAATATAAGACGAAAAAACTCTAGAATGGTTCCGCCAAAAAGGCCTTGGGATTATACTGAGAGCCAAATGCACCAAATTCATCTGCGGTGGGTTGTACACGTCAAAAGAATGCCAAATATAATATTACTGTACTCAGATTCGGAAAGAGGCTGTAGAGATGTGTGAGCTCCTAAACAACACAACAAAGACAAGCTAAAAAATAACATAAAATTATACCAGCTACTCAGCGCAGACTGGAAAAAAAACCCTCGGTAGAGGTTCATTGAGCAATCATTTGATAAACAGAATATAGCAATACGAATGGATACGTTTAGATCGTGCCACACTAGTACACTATAATCGAAAATCCAGACTCCAGACGCTGTTGTCTGATTCTACTTATAATTATCTTCGCGCTATTTATAGCAAAATGTTCGTAACCAGAATTGGCCTCTTCAGAAATTCTCGTCGAAATTTTTGAAATATTTTTGTGTTAATAGCTGTGATAAAATAAAAAACCTTACTTTACTATCTATACCACTATTTAAAGTAACCCTAACAGGTTAATTTAACTCTAATAAATACATTTCATATTAAAAAATCAAAATTAAAATTGAATTAGACAAAAATTAGGATTCAAGCAAAATGACAAATTCATTTTCGAAACAAGGGAGAATTTACTGACAGGAAAATAATAAGAATACTTGGGGCAAATTTGATTAAAGTGAAAGCCAAATGTATTTAAAGAGAGCTCTTATTATTTAAATGATGAAAGAAAAGAACGTATTTTTGAGGCTATTACGTTAATTATATTTTTATTTTAAAACTCTTATTTACATTCATAAAACTGAGATTTAGTATTGTTAGAATATAACAATAATATAAGACAAAATGTACTCAGAAAATTTACTATATAGCTTTAGTAGAATAATTATCTTATTTTTCAAGTCCTTTACTCTCCATGGATATTAGCCTTCCAATTTTGTAACAGTTCATCTGAATAGTGCTATAGTACTGCCTGTTCCAATGTCAATTTGTGAGGCAAATATACTTCTTCTCTCAGGTCCTAGAAACCTATATTTTGCTGTGAGTTTTTAGATGATTAACATAATTTAAGTATCTTTTCCCGTATTTTTGGTAGTAAGTCCGTGTGACATATATTATATATCCAGAAAATGAAGAGTATTCCCCTGTATGTTCACATTTCGCATGCCTGTAGCTTTTTGCTTGCTACCTCTGTAAGGGTTCCCGCTTCGACAACATATAACAAACTAGAGAAGAGATAGCAGCAAAGAATTCTTATTCGGAGGCTTGCGCATATAGCCACCATTGTTGTGCGCCTAAGAATATTAACTAACTACTTCATAGATTCAGAGTTATGCTACGGTTGCATAATATCTATCTCATCGTGACAAATTCAGTTTGAGCTTAATTGATTCGACAGCAGATCTCTTTAAAGTGATCTCAGTGTATTTCTAAAGATCGCCCTAAATATTTAAAGTGTTCAACACGTTCCAACTTAGTGATAGTTAGGTTTCCATTTACGTCTGGTCATAAATTTTATCGTGATTTGCTACTTATACGTTATTTTTCTACTTGTCCCTTGCTTCCCTACGTTTTCGTACATTTTTTTAAAACTAATCTTGCGGTCCTTTTTTATATTTCGTGTTTTTTTTGTGTCACAGTTCTCTTTTTTTCCATGTCATCTTTCTTCTTGCTACAGTTCTATGAAATGCATCTTTCTATATTCTTCCTGGTCTTCCTCTGAATTTTCTTTTTGATGTCCTTGGTTCAAAAACTCTGCCAGGAATGTTGATTTTATGTTGGTGAAAAGTTTGTCCGCTAATCCGCAATGACTTGAATTTAACTTGAACAAAATTTAATTATCTGTACCCATAATATCTATTGAATTGATAAAAACCAAAGATTTTGAAAAAACCGATGAACAAACAAAAAAGAATATCGAGAAACATGATGAACCAAAAATGGATTCCGAGAGACCTGACTAGCATAAAAATAAGGATTTCGAAAAAGCTGAATAGCAAAAATAAGTATATTGAGAAACTTGATGAGCAAAAATACAGAAACTTATCTAGCAAAACATAAGAGGACATCGAGAAACCCGATCAACAAATAAAAATGTTTTAGGGAAAAATGACACAAAAAAAAGAAAAGATTTTGAGAACCTGATGAGCGAAAATAAAGGATATTGAGAGACCTGTTGTGCACAAATACAGAATTCAAGAAACTTATATAGCAAAAAAGAGGATTTCGATAAACCTGATCAGCAAAAAAAAAATTAACTAAGGGAAACATGACACACAAAAAAAAGAAAAGTTTTTGAGAAACCTGATGAGCAAAAAAACCTTTTCGAGGAACCTGACTTGCAAAAAAAGGATTTCGAAAAACCTGTTGAGCAAACTAAGATTTCAAGAGAAATCTGATGAATACAAAAAAAAAAAAATGCAAATATAAAAAGTTATACCGGGACCTTACCAAAATTTATTATCGACCAAAACCTGGGCCACGATCCAGAGTTTGGGAACCACTGATCAATAATGAAAGACTGTAGGTATATACGCGTTGAGTCCTGTGTGTCCAGACTCAAGAAGAACGACCATCAAGACCCTTCAGACCGATGACCAGCAGAAGGAGGAGACAGGAACGGAGGAACAGGGAGACTAGTCGTAGTCTTAGGCCGTGGGGTCGCACACGAAACCGCTTGCGGATGGTAAAGGCAGCTCAAAGGTCGGGTTATAGATACCCGCATTCAGAGAGTGTGGGTATGCCACGTAGTCACCTAGCGACGCCCCGGGGGAGATCCGTGCGTAAAACCACGCGAGTTTTCGTCGGGGACGCTTTGTATTCGGACTGGATAACCTGGTAAACAGTTCAAGTCCGAAAACACGAGACGGACGCCTACTGCTGGATACCTGAAGTGGGCGAATGACGTGGGTGAGCTGGTGGGGGGATTTGACCACCGGAAGAAAAACACGGAAGAAACAGGAGGAGGAAGCAGACGAGAAAAAGGAAGAACCAGAAAGAACTAGCCACTCCGTCATGATGAATAGTCTCACTACGACAGTCCCATGACGGAGAGGAGACAAGCAGGGTTTTTAGTCGGTATGCCACCTGTGAAGACTCCGACACTACCTGAATATACTGGTGTCTATAAAAGATTTTCCCTGGATAAAAAAAAAAGGTATATACGCGTAAAAAAATTTTTTTTGAAACAGTAAAGTAAACCAACTTCTTAGGACAACATCCAAAAAGTTATCACTTTCGAATTGTAGATCTAGCGAAATAGTACCAGACATCTTTACAGGAATAATAATAAAATATTATAGACCGGGAGCTCATGACAGTTTTTGGTCTCCGATTTCATACAGCATGCCTTTTGGAGGAGAGAATATTTACCCTGTGACAACAAAAAAGGGATGGTACTAAACCCCTGCACGCTTTCCGGTCATAGGGAAAATTGCATTTCCACTTAAACACAAAATTTTTGTGCTTTTATCTGATTTAATATTGCTTGCCCTTTTGTCAAAAGAAAGTTATAACAAATTTAAAGTCTTTTAAATATATACATGCGATTGGGAGGGTCCCAAAGGGCTCAAACGGTCATGTGATCTTGTAATAAAAAAATATGATTTTCCGCGTTTTCATACAGCATGCCTAATTAAAAGACTTTTTTGTTATAACTTTCTTTTGACAATAGGGCAAGCAATATTAAATCAGAGAAAAACACAAAAATTTTGTGCAGGTGGAAATGCAATTTTTCCTATGACCGGAAAGCGTGCAGGGGTTTAGTATCATCCCTTTTTTGTTGTCACAGGGTAAATATTCTCTCCTCCAAAAGGCATGCTGTATGAAATCGGAGACCAAAAATGTCATGAGCTCCCGGTCTATTATTACACAACGGGTTACAAAGTTCTACGACGTTTTCTACTTTCCATTGAACTCATGCACTTTCCGCATCTACTTTCCATTCATCCACGGGTCTACTGCTAGTTCTCTGCGTCTTTTTTCTTCATTAATTCCCTTTCTCCCACTTTTCCTACCAACAAATTTTTATAACAATATCATTTTTCTAACAAAATTCTCAGTACAGTAATCGTTAAAACTGAAAATAGAGTTTTTATAGCATGATCCTAAATAGAAAATAAAGCATTCTTATCAAACAAGAAATTCCGTATCTCTCCTCTCAATAAATTTTATCGGATGCATGAATAAATTGAAGTTCAATGTAGAAAGTTTAGTTGCACATTTTATGACATGCCTGTACCGGAAATAGCTTTTGCTGCCATCTAACCACGCCGGTTTGAAACGAGGCGAGATTTCATTATCGTAAACTTCCTTTGTTATCAAGGTTTTCTTCATGCTTTTAAGGTGAAGATAATTTTTTTTTCGACCAAGTTGCCTGATATTAAATTAAGATTTATTATTTTTTGAGTTTAAAAACTTTGTTGATGGTCTTGTTTTTTCTAATTAGAATTCTGGATTGATTTTCTAAGAGGAATTTAGGTCAAATTACGGCATCATTAGGGCCATTATTTTTTTCATTTATTTTCGGTTAGAATGGGTTATTTAATGAGCAATTCAATGGTAATTTCTCACAAGAGAACGATCAGTTTAAACGTGGGAAATCATTTGTTATTTTTCCTTGTAAGGAGGATATAATCCTGTCATTTATACTGAATTAGTTTTTCTTTAAACCGAACAGATTTCATGTTTTTGCTAAACGACTGTCCAGACATACCTAACCAGGCTGTACTGGAAACCATACTCTCTCACCTGTATTAACGCAACGACGCAAAAGTCTTGTTTGTCTGTATTATCCTTTCATGTATTTCGTATATCAACAATTTTTAGATATTCGATTAGTTGATCTGTTTATCTCTTGCGAGAATTTCCCACTGATCGACGGGTGTCAAGTTCACCTTCTCATATTTTTTGGCTGACATTTCATTATCACATTCAATGTACTGTTGCGCAATGCTAAAAAATCTTCAGTTTGTATTAAGAACAGCTTCGGAATTAAAAAATGCGACACCATACACAGGATGTTTGTTTGAAACGGGGCACCCCGAAAATCTCCTTTATTTGTAAAGATACAAAAAATCTTCAGAACAAAAGTTAAACTATACGAAAAGGCCCATCTAAAGGTTACTGTAAGAATTCTGAGGCACTTCCGGTTTCACCGGAAATGATGTCAACTTTTGATCTAGCATAGGGAATCGATAATTTTATATTTTTTTCCTAAAAGTACATTAAATTTTCTTTATAATGACACCAAAAAGTCATATTTTTATGTTAACCATTTCAAAATGGCGACCATTTATTTACAAAATAATAATCAACATAAGTTTTACAAAGTTGAACGTAGCAAGCTTAGCCATTAGGTGCTTTTCAGATAGGTGTGAAATACTCTGAACTACTCCGAACTGTTCTACTCCAAACTACTCTGAACATTTTTGTATGTGGAACACTTTAGTTGAGTATTTAGTGGAAAGAGGCGCTGTTATCTTACGAATTAAAAAATTTCAAAGGAAAACTATCCTAAATGTACAAATTATTTCAAATTTTACATATTTATGATAAGATACATGGATTTTATTTAATATTAAAAAAATACACATTTATAAATGCCTGATAAATCTTTAACAAGTTTGAATTGCATAAGCTGTTTACCCCCACTACAAAGGAACTCCAAGTTCTAAAATATAGGTAGGTACTTCAGGGGACGGGGGAAGGAAATTCTGGTGTAGTTGAGAGTGTGAAGTTCTTTTACTTGGAACAACTAGTGAACTATTCGGAGCAACTCCGGGCTACTCTTTACAGAAACTACCGCTAGAGGAGCTGGAATCTTAAAAATTTAATTTTTATTAAAATTAGTACACAAAATATAAGCGCCATCTATTGTGATATAACAATACTAATAGTGTTAGTTCTTATTCTTCTTATCGGTTAGCAGAATACGAAAAAATAAGAAGAAACTTCTAATTTTTGCAAACAATGCGAACGACCAAAGACGCCAACACACTTTTTCTTTTTGAGTCTTGTTGAAACTTTCCCAGTTGTTATTCCTCCAATCCCTGGATTTTTGTAAGTTGTCATTAGTTATTTTTTTATACATTGAAGTTGGCTGTTCCTGAACAAAATGATCAAAAGCTTCAATTAATCGGTAAAAGTAACTAGAATTGAAAATCTAGTTCCGCCTAAACCAAAGGAACAGACTTTATTTCAACTTAAAAAAGTATAAAAATAATTGTGTATGACAGTGTTAATTTTATGTTAAATAATATAAAATTAACATTAAGATTACTATATTAGTATTGTAATAAAATCCAATTTTTCATTTTTGAAATGTAAAAACAGTAAGGTCTGTTCCTTTGGTTTAGGCGGAACTAGATTTTCAAATTCTAGTTACTTTTACTGATTGATTGAAGCTTTTGATCATTTTGTTCATGAAAAGTCAACTTCAATATATAAAAAAATATCTAATGACAAATTACAAAAATGAAAATTGCGGTTAGTTCCGCCTAATCGTTTGGAATAGACTGTTGGTACAAATTAGGATTATTATATTGGGTATAATAATGTTAATGTGAAATTAATTACTATTAAAAAGGAATATTTCTATTTCAAAATCTAATAAATGCTTTTTGTGTATTATATGTTACTTTTTTCGTACTTTATCTTTACATTATTAAATAAAACCTATATAATATATGGTAAATAAATAGCTTTTTTTAATATTAATAAAACATCGATGTTTCCGATACATCGATGTTTTTCCTTCGATGTTTTTTCAACATCGATAGTAAGCGCCGATGTTAACATCGATGTTAAACATCGATGTTTTGCCTTCGATGTACAACCCTACCTGGAAAGCGCCTAATATTGAACTTTTTGAAGCATCGCATATATAGGTACTTTGGATAAAAAATCACAAAAGTTATTCTTAATATAATTAATCTCAAAATTAGAGTCTCTTGTACAGATTACAAAAAGACTCGAGTACTTAACGGTTATTGTCAAATTTTAACTTAAAGAGCAACTCCTTTTTTTCCTCTGTCAAATATTGTGGATGTTTTTAATCATCTTACGACAAAAGTAGCTTAGGAAGTTTTTATTTATTTGTCTGGATTTTAAGCTCCTTATAGAAAAAGTGATTTATATTGCTTGAAAACTTTATATTTGTGCTTTTATGGCAATATTTAATTAAGATATGGTAGATTTAATTTCACAAAGACTTCCAGCATTCCATGACTTACTAAAGATAGAGAAAGATTACATAAAATAATAATAGAAATATTATATAATTGGCCCACTTTGTTTGTAACTATGACATGGCTACATTTGTGTACATAAATAGATGTTGGATCATGGAAATAAGGAGGAAACGACATGGTAATACTAGTAAGGTATCGATACTTTTTTCTCGGTACCAATACAAGTATCGATACTGTGAAACGACACCGATACAAAGTTTGGATACCTGCAATCAATATTTGCATCCCTACTTTTGTAAAAATAAGTTTTAGGTTATCGCCAGCTGATTAGAGAATTGTTTTCGTTTTATTATCACCTAGCTGATATACCCCTACTTCGTACGTAATAATTAATTATGATAAGTGAGACATTTGAAGTGTATTTGTGGCATTCCCCATAGCCCCTCCAAATATTAATTTTATTAAAAACTTCACTCAACAGAAAAAAATTAAAGTGAAGTGTGAATTTTCATACATTTCAGGGTTTTGCAGGTATATAATAGGTGTAAGAAGCCAACATATTACTGGAAGTCTAGGCATATTTATCACATCAAAATCAACAGTTTTTTGGATAATCACTTTTATTCGTTATTTGAGAACTAAGAGCTTCCATTTAATTTTTTTAACCAAAATGTAAATAATTTTCCATATATTCCAGAGTTTTTTTTTCTGCATTTGCTTCGTATTCAAGTTTTCATTAGAGTAATAAGAAATATTTTACAGTGTAGAGTGTAGTGTGGTGTGGTGTCAGTAACTCATTTCACAATTATTAAAAAAATTAATTATTTTTTAAATACTTTTAATTCCAAAAAAATACACGCACTATCTAAGCTATAAATACTAAAAATCCGTAACATTATTAGCCATAATTTAACCATGAATTAAAAAATAATTAATTTTATCAAAAACACAATCTGATCAAAAATTCCTCTCTTACGTTTCCGGCTCAAATCAATATACATTACATATAATTTTGCGGTTTTTGGCTAAATTCGTGTTAAAAAAAACGAATTTAAAAAAACTATCTATCGTTCCGTAATCTACGTCTTAAGAGCTTTCTTTTGATACCACACAATAATTTCTTTTTTAAATATTCTTTTTATCAACGGCTCAAATAAGTCGTCAGTTTTCGAAAAATTTATCTGATCAAAAATTCCTGTTTCGGTTCCCATCAATTTTCATTACAGAGATTTTTTTTTTAGACTTTTAGATCAATCCTTTTGGGAGATAGAGTGGGGGACAAAAGTTTTTTGACTCATTTTTGGCAAAAATCCAATATAAAAAATTGATTTTTCAAAAATAAAAATTTGTTTCTTGATTCACGCATTAAGAAGTTTCATTTGGAATGCCACTCAAAATTTAAAAAAAATATTTTAAAATTATTTTGTAAATAAATGGTCGCCATTTTGAAATGGTTAAAATTAAAGTATGATATTTCGATATTCTTGTAAAGCTGAATTAATGTATTTTCAAGAAAAAATAAAATTGTACTGTATACTATTTGAAACAAAGTTTCATTGTCAACAGAGGCATACCTGGGGATATGGCAGGCATGGCACGTGCCCTGGGCGCCACATGAAGGGGGGCACAAAATGGCAAAAAATAAATAAAAAAGGAAAACAAAAAAAAGAATAAAAAAGTGAAAAAGAATTTTGCCCCTTTAGGGGTGAAATTATTAAAAAAAAACTCAATAAGTTTCTAAAGATTTTAAAAAGACACTTATATGCCAAAACGGAATGTTATCTCAATAAACATAGGAATTGCGAAGCGTTCTACAACTGACCCCGAATGTAGATTTAAGGGTTGTTTAGGGCAAAATTCTGAAATTCGTTCATAAATATTTGTAACCTTTATAAGCAAAAACTAAGTCGATATCTTATTGGTTCCAAGATACATTGAGGAATCCTTGAAATCATATTTCACCATATTTCACCCCTTAGAGGTCGAATTTCAAAAAATTTTTTGTTTGTGGGTGCTTACATCATGGAGAAAATATGCTTTCCGAATTTCATGACTATGTCCAAGGGATGTTTTATAGAATAAAAAATAGCAATTTACTCCTTTCGGGGTGCAATTAAAAAGATATTTTAAGTTTTAAGTTAACAGTTTTAATCCCAAAAAACTCCCTTAGAATGAGAATTTTGAGATGCTATATGGCATCTGTTCGAATCCTGGTTATACTCAATTATCATACTAAATTTGGTTAAAATATGTCAAACTGTTTTTAAAAAAGATTAGTCAAAAGCAAAAATAAAAAAATATAATATAGATGTTGTCTCGTTCTACATAGACTAATCATAGTTTTGCTAAATAACTGAATAAAGATCAGTGCTGTTTACCGATTAATACCAATTAATATTTGAGCCGAACATTTCCGATGCCGCCCGAAGAGCCACTATCAGAATATAGTCATCCAATCAGCTATTGAACGAAAATTCCTATCCCCTCACTGCATATTTAATAGATATTCCAATGGTTCAATATAATTAAAAACATTTTTATTAATTTCTCGTTCCTAGTGGGACTTTTTTGAGATTTTTCTAGTTATAATGAAGGCATTACCTACCTGTACGCAAAATTTCAACTCGGTAGCATATCTGGAAGTGGGTTAGAATTTCCGGACATACCCACTAATATTCAGTTTTATATATAAAGATATCCAGCCAAGTTATTTTAAATTTAAATTTTCAAAAAGTGGATGTGACATGTTTGGATAGGGGCACAATTTTAATGTTTGTCATGGGCGCCATTTACCCTAGGTACGCTCCTGATTGTCATTATTTAATATTTGAACCTTCAATTCACAATTTAAAATTTATTGCATAAAAAATTACCAAAAACTCAATAAAAAGTTTAATGATATTCCAATCCGTAATTAGAAAGTAGAAATCTGTCAATCTATATCAATTTTTAATATACCTCTATTAAAAATCACCGTTGTCACCGAAAAAATTTCAACAGTGATGTTTGATTATATCAGTGACAAAAACTTTGAGCAATATTGATGGTTGGAATGAAATCCATGTCAAGTCTTTTGTCTTTAGTCTAGACACGTCACTATCTCGTAGAGTTCTATCAATAGAACCGGAGTCTAGACATGCGTTTTTGTACGTCATCGCAATATGTTCCATTATCTTACATCAGAGATATTACACAATTAGCTTACTGATATAGGCTAATACCGTGATAGAGATTTGCTGACGTTTGATTTGACAGCATTGTCTAGGAGAGATCAATAAGGATATTAACTATTCTAGGCAAATGCATTATGCTGCAATCGAAGTTTATACGTTATTATGAAAAATTGATGTGAAGTGTGAATATTCACACATTTCAGGGTTTCGCAGATATATAATAAGTGAAGGCGGTATGCTGAGTGTGTAGGACAAATTTTACTTTGTAGTAATCACGGCAAAATGATCGATATTTTTAAAATAATTTATCGTCTGTTAATCATACAGCTGTGTTCATAAGTATTAGGTAAAACCCCCTGTAAAACAGGGCGGCTACGAAATGACCTCGAAATCTGTTTACGTTTTGTTATGGTCTGTTAGTTATCTTAAAACGTAAACATTTAGAATCAGTTTTTATGCATTTTAAGCGTGTTTATATTATTCTTCGTTAGTTATTCATAGATAGTCGAAAAACGGTGACATTAAAAACTTTTATTGTTGAGTAATTATTTTTATTCGGTGATATTTTATTAAATACAAGTTTAGAAAACTATTTGTGTGAAGAATGCCAAAAAAACGAGAACTGAGTGAAGCTGAGAGGGCACAGATCGCCCTTTTATCTTCCATGGGTTTAAGTCAAGTGAAAATTGCCAAAAAAAAAAAAAAGTTCACGCTGTGCTGTTCAAAACACGTTGAAAAGATGCAAAGATGACAATTCATTTACAAACAAACGAAGAAGTGGAAGAAAACGGCGAACAACACAGCGAGAAGACCGCTAGTTGCTGCGCTTATCGCTGCAAAACCGTAGAAAAACGTCCAGGGAGCTTGCTGCTGACCTCCAAGAAACGTCTGGAACATCGATTTCATCAGTAACCGTTCGGAGGCGTTTAATAGAGCAAGAGTTAAAAGGCCGCAAGGGTAGAAAAAAGCCATGGCTCTCCGCAGAAAATAAAAAGAAACGCTTTTTATGGGCCAAAAAGTATAAAGTTGAACGACTAACGACTGGGCGAAAGTGGTTTGGTCCGATGAAACAAATATTGAGGTAACAAAACTCATGTATATTTTAAAATTTAAACTTAGTTTCGATCAGTTCCATCAAATCTGGAGACCTTTAAATATTACGATAAATTAAGGCTTTTCTTTTGCTACATTTCAGATTTTTGGCCACTCGGGGCCCCAGTATGTGAGGAGGAGGAAGGGTGAGGAATACCGGGATGAGTGCATCGTACCCATATTAATACATGGTGTAGGAAATGTTTTTATTTGTGAGGGTCGTATGAACTCCGGTACCCACACCACCATGTTAGGAGAGGTGTTAAGGCCGTCTGTTGAAAAAAATTTTGGTCAAAACTTGGGAGAAGATGTCAGAGATGTTTATTTTCAACAAGACAATGCGCCCTGACACACTTCCATGGCATCAAGGAAATGGTTCTCTGATAATCGAATTCGGGTCTTAGATTGGCCAGCTCAATCCCCTGACCTCTCGCCAATTGAACACCTGTGGCCCATATTGAAGAGAAAAGTACACGAACATCCCACGACATCCCGGGGTAAACTTAGACAAAAAAAATTGAGCCAATGGGAGAAAATTACCCCAACCATTTGCTCAAAATTAGTACGTAGTATGCCGAAACGATAGCTGCGGTTATAAAAGCCCGAGGAGGGGCAACAAAATATTAAAAATATAATAATTTTTATTCAATTTATTAATAATAATAAACATTTGTTTCAATATATAGTGTATTTTTAATATCCCAGCTCCTTTTTGCATATGTATTTAAAATTTACTAGGGTGCCTAATAATTATGAACACAGCTGTATAATAAGATAATTATTAAATTTACGCTCTTAAAAATTAAATACAACATTTGTCAAAATATAACTAGAATTTTGACAAAATAATTTCAACATAATAAAAATGCAAAAAAAAAACAGAAAAAATAAAATTCACTCAGTACTCGAACTCGAAACCCTTCGTTTACCAGCGAGTTTTAGCTTACGACACCAGTGCTCTAACCAATAACGCCATCGTACGCCTTGCATGTGAGTGTCTTACATTGGTATAACTTTTGTACTTTGTGAACCAAAAACCACAAAAAATGCGTTATTTTCCGATAATCACATAACATAACATAATCTGATCAAAAATTCCTGTTGTACTATTTCGGTTCACACCAATATACATAACTTAGAATTTTTTTAGATTTTTAGTTTAAACCATCTGGGCTACAGGGTGTGGGACAAAAATTATTTTGCACAATTTTGGCAAAAATCGCATCAAAATAATTTATTTTTCAAAAATAAAAATTTGATCGTTAATCCACGTACTAAGGGCTTTCATTTGATACCCTACTCATAATTTAAAAAAAATATTTTTGTTTTCGATGAGCACATATTTGTTTATATTTTTAGGGGGGTATGTTTTTTAGATGTTTTAGTATTTTTCCTATGTGCGGGTCAAAGAGTTGTATAAGCATGCCAAATTTCAACTCTCTAGGTTTAGCCGTTTGGCTACAATTTTTACCGAACAGACAGACAGACAGACAGACAGACAGACAGACAACAAAATGACGGTATAAGGGTTTTTTGGTCATACCTACAAAACCCTAAAAATTAATTTGAATTGTTAATTTCCATATATTTCAGAATTTCGCACTTATCTAATAAGTAATGGAGGTCTACAGAGGGCTTGTAAATTATGTATGAGGTAATAATTTTTAACAATTTTGCTCATATTTTTAGGTAACATAGCGTTTGATCTGACAATATTTGGGACACGGGACTTGGAGGGACGGCAGGTAAACATGTGATACGCTTCAGTACGAGTTTGAACTCGCTAGAGTAATTTTGTTGTCCGCAACGATTTTTTTTTCGATCTTCAAGAACCGATGAAAATGTCGACAGAATCCTGGATCTTGTGCGTTCAGATCGTCGGGTGAAACTCCGAATGATCGGAAAAGAGTTGAATTAGACTCACTCTACCATTCATCAGATTTTGACCAATAAATTGAGGATGAGAAAAATCTGCGCAAAAAAGCAATTTCAATATACGAGTTTTTAGCCAGTAAAAACATTCCTCAGCCTCCTTATTCGTCTGACTGGAGACCTTGCGATTTTTTCCTCTTCCCAAGGTTGAAAAATCACCTCAAGCATCGTCATTTTGGGACAATCGAAAGCATTCAAACGTCTGTAACCGACCAGCAGAAAGCTATTTCAGTATCCGAGTTCCAGCAGTGCTATGAGGATTGAAAGAACCGTCTCCAGCGCTGTGTGGCTTCCAGGAAGTTATTTTGAATAAATAATATATTTTTTTTGTGTAATCCAAAATACTATTACTTTTGTAATAAGAATCTCATCAGAAAATCTGTTACTATTCCAGTTCACATTCATTTGTTTAAATTCTTTATCAGATCAGCCTCAGGTGGTAACATGGTAGGCCCACTTAGAAAAAATGAAAAAATTATCGAAAATTACATATCCATATATATTTTTGAGCGCTCAGTCTATTTATTTCTTTGTTTCACATAATAGTAATTTTGCTATTGGCGTATCAAATATATATATATATATATATATATAAGGAGAAATAAAAGTTCTTATTGACTCGTCATATTTTATATAAAAATTATTTTACGAGACGTTTCGACTGGGACATCCAGTCATCTTCAGTCTAAAGTTAAAAAACCAAAACTATATAAAAACTTCTAAACATATTTTAGCAGCTAGACCACTTTGCATACGTAGAAGTGCGACATGTTGTATCAGAGCAGGCAAGCCCGTTACTTCAGTAACGGGCAAGCATTTTTCGTCAAGAACCATATTTCTACTATATATATATATATATATATATGCTTGTCATATTACAATTATTGAGGGCCAGTTATTAGGCAACTATATCTATCCTATAAATAGATCACAGACGGGCAGACCTGAGAAGGATTGACAGACAGACAGATAAAAATATAAACAATTTTATGTCTTCTACTTTCAAGTTCCATGTCCAGTCTCCGCTGGCGATAACTAACAAAGACAGATCTACCTACTACCAATCTAAAACGTTTTTTTTTTTTTAATTTTAATTTTATTTATTTTACATCAGCCTATTACTGCGACGAGGCTAATCGGAGATGCCAGGGGGCGAACTCCTACACCTTGATAAGGAGTGAACGATTATGAAAATGGGGTTAACATATTGTTCTCGCCCGAATAATATCACCAACGGGGACTTGCAACCTCACAAATCCATTTTAACCAGTACTGCATAATTTAACAAGCTACTCCGTTGGCAAAAATCTAAAAAGTTCTGCTTTTCTTATCTCAGTTCAGTTCCTTATGTTACGTAGCCAAAATAATTGTTTTCTACTGATTCCGCGACAATTTTATATAGTTATCGAGGATTATTATATATTTCGTCTCAAATGTGATCAGGGCCACCGCGTGAGGGGGGAAAGGTTGTGACCAGCACAAAGGCGCTTGATCATAGGGGCGCCATTCCAAAGAAAATACAAATTAAAATATTTAAAGTGCTTAAAATATTAACTTGTTTAATACATGGTTACTTGGTAATTCTTATTCTAATTATCACAGAAAGATTTGAACAGTTAAAAAATCATAACGATGATTTTAAGCTCATTCACGACATAAGCAAATTGAAAGATGAAGATTTAACAAAACACTGCAAAGATATACACATCCAACTTAACGATCAGAAAAACTCGGATAATCGGGATATTGACGGTGTATCCTTGCTTGATGAAATAAAAAGTTTGCAATATTTTGTAAAAAATGTTGTTTTTTCTCCGCACGACGTATTAAACTACATTTATAGAAATAATCTAACTAACACCTTTCCCAATAAAACTATAGTATTACGTATTTATTTAACTTTACCAGTTTCAGTAGCTTCAGGAGAAAGGAGTTTTTCAAAATTAAAACTTATTAAAAATTATTTACGCTCCACAATGTCCGGTGACCGTCTAACGGATTTATCGTTAATATCAATCGAAAATGATATCATGGATACCTCAGATATTAGAGATTTAATTAAGAATTTTGTGGCGGCTAAAGCAAGAAGAATAAATATTATATGATTTTTTTTAATCAGCATTCGCCCTTTTTAGTTATAATACATCATTTATAATAAAATACAGTTATAATACACCAAAGTTAACATGTAATCGATACATTTATAATGTGATCTAATTTATATTATCAATAATACAAATATAACATTATCTTTATTGTGATTTTATTTTAATAATAAAAGATTGATTATTTGTGAACAATTTTTAAAAAACATATATTATTGTATTTATCTTACTCCGATCTGTAGTTTCATTATATATGAATGTATTTTTAAATTTTGTATAAATTTATAAATTTATTTATTTTTAGATTTTTCTTGAGGAGGGTGGGGGGAGGTAAGGGGCGCCAAATAAAAGTTTTCACAAAGGCGCCTCATACCCACAGGGCGACCCTGAATGTGGTAAAATAACAATTATCACTCACAATAAACTAATCATTACAGTTTATATTATTCTTATTGTTCTTTCACAAATAATCAAACAATATTAAAACACAATATTATGACATAAAACAAAGTTCATAATTAAAACAGATATTATAACAGACACGTAGTAATCCCAATGATCCAGACCGATCACTCAGCTATAACACACTCATATACAACATACACTGTTCTATTATCGCTAGTTTTTACTGATCGGCTGATCTTGGTTCTGCTAGCACCAAGGCTACTGCCTTTGCACTTACGTATCCTGATAAAATTATGATATTCTCCGACATATATAATAACGAAACTATAAAAAATCTCGAGAATGAAGCAAGCACATAATGTGAAACCATTTAAGGTATTACTAATATTTTTAAATAATAAAAAAAATTCTGAACAAGAAAAATAGAAGGTTTCAGGCATTTTCTTTTTTATAATTTTTTATTTCTTGATATATATTTCTTGCGTAGTACAAAAAATTCTTAATATGCCTCTGTGGAATAGGGGAACTGGACACAAATTTAGCAAACAAAAGTTAATTACGACGGGCATTGCCTTCTGTGGTCAGGGGTGCTTCCCTATCTCCAGGGAATTACATTACTTGAAGGGAGCTTCTAGTGAATTTAAGGAGTCATTATTTCTTTCTCCCATACAGGACTAACCATTCTCACTCCTAATTGTTTATTTACCGGTAATTAGAAGGGACGCCCTCTACTACGCAATAGTATTTAATTTTCTATCAGATCTTTTCGGTCACTGAAACTGACATATATTAATATCATATTGTTAAGCGATAACGCATTAAAAAACAAAACATACAACTACTGGGAATAAGTACCGATGTTCAGAAATTTTTATCGGTGTTTTTTAAGGAACTATCGATGATTTTGATGTCAATATTGCAAGATCAATTATATCGGTCTATCGATGTTTTGGTCCGATATTTTTTTAACTCGATCTTTTTCACTAAAAATAAAAATGAGATCCATATGCACCGATATTAATGTATTAAGCCAGTGAAAAATATCCATACTATAGTTCTTTTATGTTGAAAAAATATTATTAGTTGGGATTACCAGCTATATTTACCTGGTTGGTTTGAATAATAAAGGTCTTAACTTTTTGGTTTCATCATAATGATTATATTGGCAGTATCAGAAGAAAATTATCGTTCCTCTTCCTTTCGAAACTTCCAAAATTAAAGATAAACTATGGAAAGCAACGACAGTATTTTTCCTTTTCAGGGTTTGTACCGTGCGATCATAATTTCTTATCAGTTACATAAAAGTAAACAGAGTTTAAAACATAAAAATTGTGTTTTTAACAACCAATTTAACAAAGAACCAATCAGATTACTTCGTTGGTCCGAACTCTCCCGAGAAGCAACGAAAATATGTGTTCCTAACTTAATACCTGTTGTCAACTCATTGGCGTGTAGAGAAAAATAGTGTTCATTTAATAATCAATTCGTATGAGGTAATACAAATAGAATATACGCCTATGTGTACAGGTTCTTGGAAATAAGTTTGATAACTAAATGTTTCTGTCAAGTGTTGCATAACGGACAAGATTTCTTGATCGCTCTGTAGGTATGACAAAAAAAAAAACCTTATAACGACACTAATATGTCTGTCTGACTGTATGGTAGAAATTGTAACCAAGCTGCTGAACATAGAAAGTTAAAATTTGGCATGTTTGTACAATTCTTTGCCTCACATGTAGGCAAAATAGAATTCACATCATGGGATAAATATAAGCAAATATGTATTAATGAAAAAATATTTTTCTTAAAATTTTGAGTGGGGTATCAAACGAAACCTCTTGATCGTGGATAAACAAGCAATTTATTTTTGAAAAATTAATTTATTATGAGATTTTCGTCAAAAATATATCTACAAACTTTTGTCCCTCACCATATTTTCCAGGGGGTTTGATCAACAATCTCAATAACATGCAATGTTGGGAACCGGAATGGTTCAACAGGAATTTTTGATCAGATTAATTTTTCGAAAAGAATAAATTTTTTGTGTCGTCGATAAAAATTTATTAGATTTTTAAGTTTTATTGTGTGGTATCAAAAGAAACCTTTTTACATTTTGCTAAATAAACTGCTAAATAAATATTTTATATTTGTATTTTTTTATTTTATTTGTTTTTTTTTTTTTATTGAATTTTCGCTAAAAATATGTCGGACTTTACCTATTTCCCAGAAGGGTTTATCTAAAAATCTGAAAAAATCTCAGTAATGTACACTGATGAGAAGCGAAATTATTCAACAGGGATTTTATCAGATTAGTTTTTTGACTAATACCACATTCTATGTCATTAAAAAAAGAATATATTTTTTTAAATTTATTGTGTGGTATCAAAAGAAAGATCTTAAGGTACAGACTGATAAACGGAAATTACTTTCTATTTAATTTTTTATTTTAACAGGTTTTTTTTTTCCAAAAATGTAAAAAGAAATTGGTCTCCTGCACCAAAGCCAAAGGGTTAAAATAAAAATCTGAAATAATTCTAAGTAATGTACATTGACCTGAACCGGAAACTTCAGATTGTGTTTTAGGGAAATATTACAGTTTTTGTGATCTTGACAAAATTAATTATTTTTTTTTAATTTATGGCTAAATAGTTGCTCATAACGTTATGATTTTTTGGCTAAGATAATGCATGTCTTTTTTTTATTAAAAATATAATAAAAAATGTTTAACAAATGAGTTTGAACACGAGCTAAACTACATTATGTAATGCAACTTGTGAAGCGTTCATGTATGTAAGCGTTAGTATGTTCACCACTATTATGCATCAAGATTCAATCTATTGTTTGAATTATTTTTGTTTTTTGTTTTGTTTTTAAGATAATAAGAGGAACACATCATTGTACATTGTTTATAGTGAGAAAAACGTTTCTTGAAAAAAATGAAGCAATTTATCAATATATTTCTTATTAATTTAATGGAGACTTAGATACGAAAGAAATGCAGAAGAAATCGTTGGGAATATTTAATTTAAATTTTATTGTGCCGAAATTTTCGTTAATTATTAAAATTTACTTTTAAAAAATTAAATGCAATACTCAAATACCGAATAAAACTGATTATCATAAAACTTATTTTGATGTGATTATAGAAAAAAAAAATATTCTAGATCAGTGGTTCCCAACATTTTTTACTTGCGGAGCCCTTTTTAGAATCAATTTCTTTGGCGGAGCCCCTAGGCCTACCCTATGTCTTACAAATTAATGGTGTTTAGAAGTAATGTTACGGGGGAGGGGTAGATTTTTTAGTTAATATAAATTCACTTTTCTCTTTCACAGCTCACAAAATGATAGATTGACAGATTTTTATAAAATGAAGAAAATAATCAAAATACACGCAGATTATTCAAACAAAAATGCATCTCGCCGATCATATTCCAACTAGTCATAGAATCATAAACCAGCTAGAGTCAGAAATCGCTCAGACATACATACATACAACCTGGCCAATTTTCTTTCAGAATGTAATTCCCAGTTTTCTTATATTGATTCTTAGTTTTTCATTTCTAATTCTTTTAATTTTATTCAATTGATATTTAATTTATTTCCTGGAACGGCTGTTGAGCCCCTGAGAAGTGCACGCGGAGCACTTAGGGCTCCGCGGAGCACAGGTTGGGAACTGCTGTTCTAGATGTTTAGTATTCTGTTGACTTCTTGCATTTATTAAATACCTACAAAACCCTAAAACGTGTAAAAATCTATACCACATCAATTTATATTTTTCTCGCTAAATAAACAATATCAAAAAAATACGCCTGTAAAATTGATTTGTTTCAGTAATCAATTTTTTTCGGCACGACCCTGAGAACCACCAATATCTTAAATAGAGACATCGATAGTTATCCGTAATTTCTAAAATCGTTATTTCTTCCTCAGTACAATTTTTTAGAACATGTTTTCAAGCAGGTAGTTCTAAAACTAGTGTACTATAAAATGTACTTAATACTGCCAACCGTAGCTTAATTATCCCTAAAATATTTTAACTAAAAATACCATAATCGCTCTTAACTATACTAAAGAGCTCTTTAATTCAGTACATTACAAAACCACACACTCCCATCTGTCGGTCGTGCAAAAAACTAAAGGACCCTAGTCCGCCATTATCCTTAGGCTGGTTTCCGGTGGAACAAAGACATAATTGGCGTCAGAGCGATAACTGACTAAATAAATGACGTCGTGACGCCATAGCGTCCCTTTGAAGGACGCTATTATAATTACATATCTGGAAGAGCAATTACCTGAAATTTCGGATAAAAGCGATGTCTAATTTTAACCAGTGCGATGAACGTTCAAAGTTTTGGTGTTTTAGAGAGAATTTCCGGTTTTCAATCGTTACAGGAGAATGGTACCGAGGATGCACTTAAATCTAAATTCACTAATTCCATGTAACAGCAGGACAATTTTAAATATATTCGGTGAAAAAAGAAATCAACCTCTAGTCCATTTTCTATGTAATATGTCTAATAAAATATGAGGATATATCTGTTTTTCTATTTTTCGATCTTATATTTGGTTTCAACAAGTTTCAGATGATTACGAAGGTTGCACCTGATATATTTCGGGATTGCGCTAAACTAGTGCTGCCATCTGGCAACTAACGCTTCTATTGTAAAGTATGTCACTTTTGACAGTATACCTACTCAGAACGTTTTGACGTACGAGCGCTATTTATGCGGAGATGGGGAGTCGAAAGAAAAATTATCGACTCCCGACTCTCGACTTCGGAGTCGGTATTTTTGAAAACCGACTCCGACTCCCGACTCCTTCCACTCGTAAATTGTTAAGTCTATTCCAAATATTTAAGCGGAACTAAATGGAATTTTTATTTTCTTAAGTTATCACGAGTTCACATTTTAACGATCAAAGTGGGCTTTTGTTAAACAAAATGATACAAAGCCTCATTCGATCCTTAAAAGTTTCAATATCTAATATTTCAATATCTAATTCCGCTTAAACCAAAGAAACAGACTGTACTTACATTAAATATCTTGGGTTGGGGTGAGCTATGTTTTCATTTCATCTTGACTATTGAGTCATTTTTAATACAATTTTTCGAACATATTAGTTTTAAAAATTTTTGTTTTGTATTTTATATACTTTATTTTTCGTAACATGTCACTTTTTTCTTTTGACATTTAGATTTTAGCTGCCAACATGAAACATGAAATAATTACAAAGCTCGTTACAACTTGAGAAAATAAAAATCTAGTTTAGTTCCGTTTAAACATAATTAACAAAGTATACAGAAAAAGAAAAACTAGATATGACTATAAACAAAAATCTTTATCCTACATGATTAATCTGTTAATACTAATAATATTGATTAAATTTTTAACTGGAAAGCCTGAAGTAAACCGTGTAAAACTGGTATTGAATATTTTTTATTTTCGTTCATGAACAGAGAAAAAATGTCGTTCCTGTTTCCATGCTTTAAAAAATTCTGGTAGAATGTTATTTTACTTTCGATTTCGGATTGTTCTCATCCTTGACAAAAATTTAATCAAAGAGTCGGGAGTCGATAACTTTTTCCGACTCCGACTCCGACTCCGACTCCGACTCCGACTCCGACTCCGACTCCGACTCCGACTCCGACTCCGACTCCGACTCTGACTCCTCCAAAAAGCTTCGACTCCTCGACTTCCGACTCCCGACTCGGACTGCGACTCCCAATCCCTGTATTTATGTTGTTTACCGTAACTTGAAAAAATTCATCTCGGATAAAAATGTAATTAAATCGTGAACATTTTCGAGCGATTATTTTTTACAAGTTTCGACGTAGATTAACCCAACAACAGTGCATCCATGAACTAAATTTGACTTTTGGCGATGAAGCACTATCAAAGACTACTGTTTATCGATGGTTTGCCGACTTCAATCGCAGCCGTAGTTCGCTTAAAGACGGAGTGGAAAAAGTGCTTAGAAAATTTATTCAAACACATGCAAAACTGTATTGATCTTCATGGAGAATATTTTGAAAAACAATAAAGTCACTTTTGTTAATAAATAATTGTTTTTGATCTCAAATTCCGAAATATAAAAGGCAACCATCGAATAGTATGGAAACATGGGAATTAACAGCAGCTTTGCATTGTCATGATGAAGTTTTTGGTTGTTTTTCCTGATTTTGTCGATAATTTCTGGCAAACAAATTGTTGTATACCATTCAACATTAACTGTTCTCCGATCCTCTAAAGGAATGGTTGCGACATGTCCAGTACAACCGAAAACACAAGCGATCATATTCTTGGAAGTGCTTTACAAACGAACAATTTTTGTGGGTGTTGGTTCATCTTGGATGACCCAAACAGTAGATTGTTGCTTAGTTTCCGGTTCATATGATAAATCCAAGTTTCGTCACCTGTAATGATGTTGTATACGGATTTTGGAGTGCCTAGGTTGAATTTTTTTAACATTCCCTTACACCAATCAACACGAGTCTTTTTTTGAGCTTCGGTCATATTATGTGGAATCCATGGGGAACAAATCTTTTTCCCAGCTAAATGTTCATGCAAAATCGAATGTACTACAGTCTGCGATATGCCAAAGGATGCCTCTATCTCACGGTAAGTCACATGCTGATATTATTCAATCATTTTGCGCACAGCATCGATGTTTCTTTGAATCACAACCGATTTTGGTCGACCTTAATGAGATTCATCACTGACGAACGCACGACCACGACGAAATTCTGCAAACCTATTGTAGACAGTCTGCTAGTTTTTCTTCCCAGTTGAATAACTTCCTAGTTGAATAACTCTCTGATGTTAAGTCCCACTGGTTGATAATATATCTGCCCCATGTATTAAATTAACTGGTTTACTGAAACAGTACAAAATATTTAATATGATCAAGAATTATAAGAATCTGGGTCAAAAATTCGCATAGTTTATTTAAACCTCTCGCGAAGGATAAAATTAAATTTTAAAGATTCCTTCCAAGGATAATATCCGCATGTGCATTAATAACACATTTAAATTAAAATTAAAATCCCCCACTAAACTCAATTAATTTTTAATTATCTAATTTAGTAGAAAACTTTCAATATTACAAAAAAAAATTAATTATTTTCTTCATTAATAAAACATTAATTAGAGAGTGTTTTAAAAAGTTCCTCGTGCCCTGAAGATGCAATATAAACCAAGCTAAAATATCAATTTGAAAGTTGCAATTTCGTCTAACAAGTGTAAAGTACTCAAACATTTTTTACAAGGTGAAAAAGAAAGTTTTCACCAAACTTTGGGAAGAACCATTTATATTAATAAGAAATGATGCGGCGTTGAAAAATAGTAACTAACTTCAGATTTATTTTAGGATACGAGAATTATCAGAACACAGGGTGTCCTTAAAATCAGGAGATGGGAAGAACTATAGATTGTAAGTTTGTTTATAAAAAAATTCCTGAATATTTATCTTCACGAAGTTAATTGCTTATTGCTGAAAAGTATTTTTATAAGACATAAATATATTTGTTGCAACCGAAGCGCTTATTGGGCTGATAACTACGAAGGACCAGTACCAGTTGGGTTCCCCAGGAACAGAGCGAGCAAACTGGACATAAAACGCAAGTAAGTGATCGATGATCACGGGAAGGTGAGGTAGTTTAGGCTCTTCACTAACGCGGCAGTCTTAACACAAAGGGATAAGTTAGCATTTGGAGGGATAGGTTCCTGATGAGGGTCACATATAAATGTTATAAGGGCGATCCCTAGGCGTAAGACGTCCTCTCGAGCCCCTAGTAAGAGGGAAGGATTACGTATGGTTGCCAGCGCTCATTGAGAGCAGACGGGGAAAAGTCTTTAGCAAGTAGGATGCCTGGACAGTAGCGTGCAAGGGAAGCAAAAGACTTACAGTCGTATTTATAGTCAGCGTGTAAAATTCGTGGTTGTTATGTACACTTCCACGCATCAAACACGCGTAGATCAGAATGGTATTTATATTAGTATTTACACGTCCGTGGATTAGTACAACAGGAATATTTGATCAGATTATGTTTTCGGAAAATTTTCTGTGCTTTTTGTTTGACGATGTACAAAAGTTATAGTTATGTAACACACTATACTAGAAGGCGTATCCTGGTCTACTGGTTAGCTTGCTCGCTTGATACGCAGCAAACTAGGGTTCACTTCCGGCCAGATGAGTTGTTTTTGTTTCTTTTTTTATTTTTATTTTGTTTAAATTATTTTGTCATAATTCTAGTTATATTTTGGCAAATGTTGCATTTAATTTTTAAGAGCGTAAATTTAATAAATAGTTGGAATTGTTGGAATTAAATTTTCATTCGATGTGTCATGTATACGAAACCAGAGAGGCGGAGCAAATGACTTAAAATAACCAATGGAGGCCATAGGTGCAATTTTCACAATCTTAACTTTGCTATATAAAACCAGTGACCTCCGCTAGACTTGCCCTCCCATAAAAAAAAAACAGTGGCGAAGGGAAACCTCCGCTAGACTTGCCCTCCCATAAAAAAAATATTTAAAAAAAAAATGTAAATATTTAGATAAATATTCAAAAATACATCAAATTATGTTCTATACAAATTTTTGTCCAAGGCTTGCTTTACTAGTTACGAATTAATTATCATGACCATGGAAACGTTACATATAAGTATGAAAAAATTGAGACTTTAAATACTTGAAATTTTAAATAATTTTACAAAAAAAATCGAAATATTTTCGTTTTATCAAAAAACGTCTCAAATAAGTTATTAGTTATTGCATTTATAGTAACTTTTGTTCAATAAATTTTTTCGAAATATTTTTCTGTTGCTAAATATTCGCAGAAATCTTAAAATCGACACGAGTCAACTCCCATTTCTAGTCAACCGATTTTCATAAAAAACAATAGGGTTCTTCCCATTTAATAGGAGAATTTTTAAGTACCAGAACGAACTCTTTAAGTTAAACCGTTTTTGAGTTATCGTGTATACACACAGACACACACTCAGACACACAGGCACACAGGCACACACAGCCACACAGACACACACACATACGGACGGCACTTCGAAAATGGTTTTTTGGATTCCCTGGACCATGAAACGTGGTCATCCGTCAAAATCTCGACATTGAAAATTTTCGCGATTACAATACTTGCCCCTTATATATTAAGGTCGGGCAAGTAATAATAAATAAAATACATATTTTTTTTTAATTTAAAAAAATATTTAAGTAAATCTTTAAAAATAAATCAAATTATGTCCTATACAATATTTTGTCCAAGGCATGGTTTACTAGTTAAATTTTTTTTCAAATTTTAAAGTTTAATAACTTCCCTTTCCGGTTTCGGATTTTAATAAAAAACAATAGGGTTCTTCACAATTATTAGGAGAATTTTTTAGTACCAGAACGAACTCTTTAAGTTAAACCGTTTTCGAGTTATCGTGTATACACACATATATATTAAGGTCGGGCAAGTGAAAAATATTGCATATATTTAGAAACCTAAATAATAGTATTAGGTATTTGAATTAAAATTAACAAAAATATATATATATAATTTGTTTTTAAAGCTCCTAGATTAACAGACGAGAAATTATTTTAAAATATCGTTCATTTTGCCGTGATTACTACAAAGCAAAATTTGTCCTACTCAGCATACCGCCTTCACTTATTATATACCTGCGAAACCCTGCAATGTGTGAAAATTCACACTTCACATCAATTTTTTTTCTAAATTTATAATTAGATACACATACACACAAGCAGTAGGAAGATGTTTACGGTGGAAATAATGTGCTGAAAAAAAGACCGTAAAGGTGCGTACTGACTTGAGTATTTGTACGCGCACGGGTTATGTGCGCGCACAAATGCTCACGTGAGTACGAGGTACAATATGTGTGCGCGTACAGTAATCCTGCCACGAATACTATCCGTAGCTTGTCGGTCCCACCGATAAGATCAAAGAACTTGTACGCTCAGTGTGTACGGGTTTATTCAGTCATATAATTGTGCGCGTAAATTTAAGTAAACACCAGTAAATATTCAACATGGAATGGAGTAAAACGGTATTACATGCTGGTAAACAAATCCCCAGTTGAAAACGTAGGGTTATGGCTAATCATTCTTTCGCGGGAACAGCCCTTATAAATCTTGTCTTTCTCCAAATTTTGTGACCAAGTTTATTAACGAGTAGTTCAAAATCTGCCGCTGTAATTCGAACAAAATTTTGAAATTGTCCACTAACCTCTTGCATTTGTAGTTCTGCTAGCATACTTGAAATATTGTATATTTCCCTGCTTCTATATAGTTGTGTCATCCACCACCGTTTGTTTTGTTTTTCTTTTTTTTTTACTAAGTATACTATGGCCACATTCAGCAGACTCACCAGTGAGTTACCGGTGAGTTACCGTACTTACTCATCGGTCGCCATTTTATTAACCGGATTTTATTAACGAACAGTTGCTCAGCGGTGGACATTTTGACAGTTATATCTGTAGTAACAAAGAATCAAGCACAAAGTAAGTAAAAAATGATGGAATTGAGCGTTAAGTCAGTTTACTTAGATATTGAGGAGACGTATATAAAGCACATGTACTCTCAAAATTACTGTAAAAGCTTACATTCAAAATTTATTGTCATTACAATCTGTCATTGTTTAGATATTGTCATTTTCATATACGCTGTTCGACAACGCTGCTAAAAAATGTGCATTTAGTCAAATTCACCGATAAGTTTGTACCGGTAAGTCACCGATGAGTCTGCTGAATGCGACCTTTGTATGCTGCACTTGTTAAGGCAACAACATTACTTTCCGCCATCGTTGACACTACTTACTTTAAATAAATATGTGCGTGGATATAACTGAAATACGCGGAGCGAGATTTTACGCGCACAACCTTAAGACGTTACGAGCATAATGACAACATTTTTTGTTAGCTTTGCTTTGGTTTTCAGTAATATATAATAATAATAATAATTGTTTATTAATGTTCAGACATTACAGGAATGTTTACATAGGTCATAGTTTACATACAATATATTGACATTAATGAAATGTTCTAATAATTGAATTAATACAAATATAATAGATATCAGCTGACATACAGTGTTAATACATATTATAGAACATCAATCTTAGGTATAGCTACAAATTAATTTTTATTTCCAAAAATTTATCTCACTCAGAAAGACTTAATATTCAAGTATTCACAAATACTATAAAAATTATGCTTTTTTAATAAAATTTTTAATTCATATTTAAATTTAATACAAGATAATTTTTTGAAACTAGCAGGTAACTTATTATATAAAACAACACCCATGTAATTAGGATTAGATTTTTCTTTTTCCAGTCTAATTCTATTAACTAGTAACAGATCATTATGCCTGGTATTGTATTCATGAACATCTTTCATCTTATTGAATTTATTTATATTTTCTTTCACGTACAGAAGACAATAATAAATGTACAGGCATGGCAAGGTAAGTAGACCTAGTTTAATAAAAAGTGGTCGACAATGCGTTCTACTTTTGACATTACACATTATTCTTATCATTCTTTTTTGTATTAAGAACATATTTTTCGCACATGGTAATGCTCCCCATATTATTATCCCATAAATCAAGTGACTCTCAAATAATGAATGATATATCATCTTTACAATATTGTCTGAAACATCAAGTCTAATTTTTCGTACTAGATATATTGTTTTTGATAATTTATTCCCAAGTTGTAACATGTGAGATTTGAAATTTAATTGATGGTCTAAATTTAGTCCTAAAAATTTTATTGATGTTGAACCAAAATCTACGTTGTTTTGCCTTAAAAAATTAGTTTATCGGTTTTAGTAAGATTTAATAGTAATTTATTACTATTAAACCAATTTTGTGCTTTTGTAATTATATTATTGTAGTCTAGTTCGGAATACGGATTCAAGAAATTTGTGTCGTCTGCAAAAATAATTTTTTCTTCACAATTTATGGAATCTGGAAGGTCATTTACATATATTATGAACAGAATTGGACCTAGGACTGAACCTTGTGGAATACCGTTTGATACAATTTTGCAGTTAGATAACTCATCTTTGTAGCTGACTTGCTGTTTTCTATTTTTTAAATAAGACACGAATAGTTGCAATGTTGTGCCCCGTATACCATAATGTTCTAATTTTTCAATATTTATACTGTTGTGTGCCATTTATTTAACTTAATCTCTATCCAACATATGCTTTCAATATTCTATAGGCTTGATACCCATTAACTCTGTTTTTCATGGTGAAAAAAAAGTACTTGGTGTGAAAGTTTTGGCCGTTAAGGAAATCCATTTATATTAATATGTGGTGGCGTGTGCGATGTGAAAACAGACAGAATGTAGCGTAGTCTCGATAACGGGCCGCGCCACCCGAGATAATAATAAGAAGATATAATAATGCGTGTTATAAACTAATGCTATATTTCATAATATATTGAGTCGGGGAGATAACGAGTATCTATTGCCCTGCCCCTGGCATCACACTAGATAATGTATTCACGGAAATTTATATTAAAAAATTTTATTAGTTCCGTAACTTATAGGGTCGATAGATAATAGAACTATTCCCATAGATTCACAAATTGAAGGGAAATTGTATTACTATTAAATAGAAGGTTTTTATAAAGTCATTAGAAATTTGTTAATCGCTCTTTGAGGTTGTTAGGTACTCGTCGCAAGGTGATATTGTCACGTGAGTGGTTTGATTGAAAGACAACTCTTCGTTTTAACAATACAAATTTATTAATTACACTGGTCAATACAATTTTTGCTGACTTAAGGATTCCACACACCAAAGCGGCCGCGGTGGCGGCCACGGTGGCGATAATGGAGCGGCCTAACGCAATCTATACAATACAATGAGACCACGCACATACAAGCGTTCCGCTATCTGTGAACGGCGCCGAATGCAGCGTTCAGTCTGGCGATCACCAAACACTGGCGGCCAAACTCGACAAGTTGCGTTAGGCCGCGCGATATTCATTGTTTATATACCACAGAGTGAATATATTTAAGAAAATAATGTCGAAAATAGATAATTTAACAGAAAAAATCATAGATCAGTAAAAGATCATTTAATTTTGTATGACTTAGCACATCCTGATTACAAGAATATTAGGAAAATAAATAAAGTGTGGGACGAAATAGGAAAAGTTTTGGAAATTGATAGTAAAGTCTGTTCCAAACGATTAGGCGGAACTAGATTTTGCAATCTAATTACTTTCATCGTTTAAATAATGCTTTTCAGCCGTTTTGTTTAAGCTTTGTAAATCATACTTGCAACAAACATTTTTTGGTTAAGGTTAATATCATTTTAAAATATCATTTTCTTTATATTTTGATTTTTTGTGTCATTCTTAATACAAATATCCCATTTATTTATTTTTTGTCATTAAAATATGTAAGAAAATTAATTTAAGTTTGACATATGTCATTCGTTTCCATGGTTTCATTGTTGGAATTTTAAATTTTAACATTCCAAAGGGGAAAAATGAAATAACCCAAGCAAGGTCCAATATTATCATACAACTATATACCGTGATTCACTAACTGATCGCGACCGCTACCGCCACTCCGACCGCGTTAGTGTGAGGAGACCTGATCGCCACCGCGGCCGCTTTGGTGTGTGGAATCCTTTACATCTAAGACTTGTTTCTTACTAATTTGGTGCTGCTGAACTCAAATATCACATCAGTTTTTGCGCTACAACAAATACATATTTTCGGCCAAATAATGCTTCTATCGTTTAATTTTAGACGTCGATACTGTAATTGGTACAAATTTGGCGAACAATGACTAAATAATTAGAAAATATTCTTAAAATTTTATTTATAGTGAAAGAAAGAAAATGAGAACAGTTTTAATTACATTTTAATGCATTGGAGTGTTAAAATAAAAATAAAAAATCAGCTGTGGCCACCACAGGACCGACCGCCATCGTAAAGTACTTATATAAAATACATTCTAACAACAGAGTAGAAATAACTTGGCCTAATATTTTCGAACAGAGATATTATTTATCATGACCATGGAAACGTTACATATAAGTATGAAAAAATTGATGTGAAGTGTGAATTTTCACACATTTCAGGGTTTTGCAGGTATTTAGTAAGTGAATGATGATTATTTGGGATGCCAAAACAAATTTTATGTCAAAATATTTTTTTATGAATTTTAAATCGAATGCCTACTACCATTATTTAACTTTTTAAAGATGTGCAGTATTTTTTTTTATATATCAAGGTTCATTAAGATTTTGAAAATTGCGCCTATGGCTTCCATTGGTTGTTTTTAGTCATAGCTCCTCCCCTTTGATTTCGTGTACATTCAAATATATAATTAAATTATAATTTCAACAATTTCCACTGGCTATTAAAAATTAAATGCAACAATTGCCAAAATATAATTAAAATTTTGAAAAAAAAAATTATGCAATATCAAAATACAAAAAAATAAATAAAAAATAATATTGTCTCCTCACGTAGGAGTCGAACATGAGTTCGAATATGAATTCTTGGACAGAACGCTAGTATCTTAGCCACTGCACCAAGAAACACGTTACTGTTTAGCGTATTATATAACTATAAGTTGTCAACATTATCAGCAAAAAAACACAAAAAATGCTTTTTTTTCCAAAAACATAATCTGATCAAAAATTCCTGTTGAACTATTCCGGTTCACACCAATGTACATTACTTAGAATTTTTTCAGATTTTTAGTTTAAACCATCTGGGCTACAGGGTGTGGGACAAAAAAATTTTTGCACAATATTGGCAAAAATCGCTTCAAAATAATTTATTTTGCAAAAATAAAAATTTGATCGTTAATCCACGTACCAAGGGCTTTCATTTGATACCCTACTCAGAATTAAAAAAAAATATTTTTTTTTTCGATGGGCACATATTTGTTTATATTTTTAGGAGGGTATGTTTTTGGATGTTTTAGTATTTTTCCTATGTGCGGGTCAAAGAGTTGTATAAGTATGCCAAATTTCAACTCTCTAGGTTTAGCCGTTTGGCTACAATTTTTACCGAACAGACAGACAGACAGACAGACGACAAAATGACGGTATAAGGGTTTTTTGGTCATACCTACAAAACCCTAAAAATGGAGAAAAATATTACAGAAATTATTCGAAATTTTTCGTTTTATCAAAAAACGTCTCAAATAAAAGTTATTAGTTATTGCTTTTATAGCAACTTTTGTTCAATAATTTTTTTCGAAATATTTTTCTGTTGTGAAATATTCACAAAAATCTTAAAATCGACACGAGTAAACTCCCATTTTTAGTCAACCGATTTTTACCAAAAGTTGATCAACTCGTGCCATTGATGGCAGAAGCTTAAATATGAAGTTTCATAAAAATCCTTTCAGCCGAATTTGCTCTGCACGTGTACACAGACGGACAGACGGACAGACAGACGGACAGACAGACAGACGGACAGACAGACAGACAGACGGAAGGATAGACAGACCGACAGACATCATGCTAAAAATAGTCAAAACGTTATGTAGGGACCTCAATTCGTGGAGATCCATCGAAATCTCGAAATGTCAAAATCACTATTTTCGGAGTGCCGTCCGTATGTGTGTGTGTCTGTGTGTGTGTGTGTGTCTGTGTGTGTGCGTCTGTGTGTATACACGATAACTCAAAAACGGTTTAACTTAAAGAGTTCGTTCTGGTGCTTAAAAATTCTCCTAATGATTGGGAAGAACCCTATTGTTTTTTATTAAAATCCGAAACCGGAAACGGAAGTTATTAAACTTTAAATATTTTAAAAATTCCTAACTAGTAAACCAAGCCTTGGACAAAAAATTGTATAAAACATAATTTGATTTATTTATGCGGATTTTTTATGGGAGAGCAAGTCTAGCGGAGGTCTCCCTTCGCCACTGGTTTAGTGAAATAACCGGGAGAGAAATCTTCGTTTCCCAATATCGATGTCAAAAATTCGTTAACAAACATCGGCGTCTAAAAAATACCCATTATCGATACCCCACATATACGGAATAAAATAGTATATTCTGTAACAAGGTTGGAATGAGAAAATTCGATGCAAGTGGAACATCGAATTTTCTCTTCCAACCGAGTCACAGACCCTACTTTCTCCACGACCACCAGAAAGACAAAAAAATTAACAAATAATTATTTTAATAAACATTTTATCTTAACACGGACTTTTTTTGCCATTTATATTACATAACAAATTAATCAATTAATTAAACTATTTTTTTTATTTATTATTTGTTTAATTTTAATTTAATTTCCCGCACATCGGCCTCTATTTTAGGTTAGGAGGTTATGTTGCATTCATTTAATGTAAACGTTGCATATATCTTAATGTTACCCTACAAAAACAAAAGAGAACAAGTATGGAATAGTTATTCCATAACAAGTGATGGAATGAAATACACGCAAAATGCATAAGAAGATAAGTGCTTTAGAATAACATATCAACTCTTGTATTAGAAGTCGTTAAGTACACAAAAAAGAATGAGGCATAGAATGAGTGTGAGATTGTTTCTAAGTTACTGCAAGTAAAAGTAAAATCAAAATACCAAAAATATCTAGCAACCAAGATAGAGGGTTATAGTGCAGTAAATAATTGAGTAAATTTACCCTAACATAAAAGATAATAAACTACCCCCATATTTCTTAATACATCGAGTCAGAGTTAACGATAATCTATACCCATCCAATCTCTCTTTACATCCATTAAAGAAAATTTAATATTAAAAATTCTTTAAGTTTCCAACCGAAAACCAGTTATTGAAATTGTTCAGAAGTTAAAATATGCCCGCTTCTAAAATATGGAAGAACAATATATCCGGATTCTCAACTTATTCGTAGCTTTTTTTTTATTAAAGTTAAGTAACTGCAGACTTCCGAAGATTTAAATTTAAATCATATATGAAAGAATGCATAAAATATTTTTCATATTGTATTATATGAATTTAAATGAGATATATTGCGAAGATGAAAAGTAACGGAAAGTAATGCAAGATGTTATATTCTGCTGGCGTTTAGACCTACATAAAATTCCAATTTTAAATTACGAACTTTTATTTCTTTTTTGGGTTAACGGTTTTTTACACGTTTTACTTTCTAAATGCAAAATGGGAAAGTATAGTATTTTTATTCTTATGCTTTATCCATTAACCCGTAGTTGACCAAAATATACACATCCAACCAAGTGGGGTGTAGTATACCCTAGGCTTTTCTCATTTAATATCAATTAAAATAAGGTAAAATTTAAACAGTTAGATGCTGTCAAGCCTATAGAACAATATTACAAAAAAAAAAAAATCAATGTAATTATTTAATGCTTTTTTAATAATTTTTTCAATAAAAGTCAAAATCACGCCAATTTCTTTCCTAAATTGCATCATACTTGAAGTCGCGTCTCGTGTTGACTGACAACATTGCATCTCTCGTTCACACCAACTCTCACACATACTAATTTAGCTAGCTCTCTGATTGGTCTATGTATTTTGGTGGGGGAGACAATTTCTTTCTCATTTCTCAAGCAAAGCTTGAATTTTGAATTATGGTCTATTTCAAAGTAGAAAAAAGTAGATAGCACTGCGAACCGAGTACGATTTACACTGATCAAATACAGTATGGCGGGAAATTTAAAATAAGTTATAACTAGGGCATGGGCGTAGCAACTGGGTTAGCAAATGATTTTTTTTTTAATATAAAAAAGGTTATACGACATAAATTCAGTTTAATGGGAAATTTGAAAAAGTTAAAAAAATATTAATTTTAAAAATTATGTACTATATATGTATAAAATGAGAGATTTGGCTAAAACAGTTTAAATAAAGCAATAAAACAAACAATATATCTTCAGAGCTAAAGTTTCTTATTTAAATAATTATTGTAAATAAAAACTAAAATTATATGTATATATGAAGGTCTACAAATTATATCAATAACTTCTTCTTTGGGCACAATCAGCTGGGCTGTCTTTTGGCCTCACATTAGTCCTCTCTCTTGATATGTTAATTATCAAGTGTCAAAAAATATTTATATGTCAGATAACCTAAAATATATATAACTGCGTAAAAACAAATTACATGGAGAATTTTCTCCATAATATCTACGCCAAGAATATAAATAAAAGTATAAATATGTAAATAATAACAAGATATATGAGAAAAATTAAATAATATAAATAATATATATTTCCAATGTACGACACTGAACATCTGTCAACTTGGACTAAAAACAATATTTTTACAGTGTAATAGGGATGACGATCTAAACCAATCCGAAGCAAGGACAAACAGCTCCTATCTTACACACATTTTTCTACTTTTAAATAGACCATAGTTGCTATTAGATACTAACAACGTTTATTTATTTATAATTCGTTCGAAATGCGCTGTTGCCAAATATAATTTAGACATATTTTTTTGTAAATGGTGTTTTTGATTTTTTTGTCGATTTAAAATTAAATTATTGTTGAATATTAACTAATTCATAAATATTGTCAATAGATACATCATTTCCACTATTAATATACTGGGGTGTGACACACCCCATTTGGTCAAGCTTGGGTTAAGAACGTTTCATCAAGGCAATTTGCACTATGCTAGCTGCTATCCCAAATAGTTCTGTGGATGTAATCTGAACTATCTCTTAGATTAGTGAGACAAAAGATGCTTTATCTTCGGCCTCTTCACCAGCCTTTCTCTGTACAATATTCTCTTCTTCTTAATCCAACATCGGGAACAACGTGTAGTGATCACATGATTAGATTAGATTAGACTTTATTTAGCATTATTTTGCAACATAAACAAATATTAATACTAGGTAAATATTTTCATATAATACATTATATGAAACATTATATCATTCATTATATTTCATATTATGTGTCATATTCACTTAATACTCTTCGGATTACCCGTCGCCAAGTGACTCGATCTCTAACAGCTGTCAGGAGACTCGTTCCTGTGAGATTGGATACAATTGGTCCATCTAACGAGTAAGTGTTCCGATAAGACCCCTTTCTCGAACCACTGTTCTAGCCAGGGTTTCCCAAACTGTGCTCCGCGGTGCATTTACTAGTGCTCCGCGAGCAGATTAGACAGAAAAGTAAATAAAATAAATGTGATCTAATGTGAAAATAGTGTTTTTTTTTTTTTCAAAACAAACGTTTCATTCAGAAATGATACGCTACTGAAGATAACAACAGCCTGTACAATAATGTTTTATTGTCCCCTATAAATGTTAATAAAGACACTCGAATCTCAATAGCTCAACAGCTCATTGAAAAAGTTTTAACCATTATGAAATACAAATATACAGCTGAGTGACTGTTCTATTACAGGGCTGATATATTACAAGAGTGGTATATAATACAGTACAAATTCCTTAAAATTTTCCAAATAATAGATAATGGATGTTGTGACGTTTCATACAATGGGAATATGAATTACCTATATTCTTTATATTTCTTATAATTCAGACAGGAAGTCAGTAAGTCATAGTGGTGCAGTGTTATTTATTTGTTTTTGCTGCGATTATTTTTCGATGTTTTGCTGGCTAAAGTACGGATTGTTAAAAAAAAGCTGCCAAAATATCCTTCTCAAAACGTCCAGTAGACGACAGGTGTGTTCAAATATTATGAAGATAGTATTTCAATAGTTTTTTCCTACGCTTAAAACTTACGGATTAAGTTTTTACCAACCGTTACATACATGTACATACATATAAGGGAGGTATTGTTTCGATTTTGAAATTTTTAAATTTCGTTGGATATCCACGGATTGAGGTTCCTACAAAATGTTTTTACTATTTTTATCATGATGTCTGTCTGTCTGTATGTCTGTCTGTCGGTCCTTGGACACGTGTAAAACGAATTTGGTTAAACGGATTTTTATGAAACTTCATTTTTAAGCTTCTCACAGCAATGACATCAGTTAATCAACTTTTGATAAAATCCCCACCCCCCGCAAGTTCGAAAAGAACTCAAATTATAATCACCCCACTTCAAGATTGCTCGCATTCTCAATACGTATAAACTCCGATGTTGTGGACCCCTTCCCACTGAAATATTTTTCTGCGTACGCAACTGTATATAGCAACAATAGTGCTCCGCGACGAATTATTCTCGTGAAAAGTGCTCCGCGGCTCAAAAAGTTTAGGGAACTCTGTTCTAGGCTGAGTCTAGCCTTCAGTTGATACGCAAAGTATTGAAAGTTGCAAATTCCCGCTTGCCCATGCTGCATAGGCCACCATCTTACAAAGTATCCAATCATTTTAATTGGTTAGTAGACCATTTCCTGACTTTTTAATCCTGCGAACAAACAATTAAAAAACCACATTTCTCCATTCTTTTATTAAAATCCGTGTGAAAAATTACAGTCCGGAATTTAAGAAATTCAAGCGAAAAATATTAAACAAAACAGAAAATTCATTGTAATCATCTGTGGTTGTGTCTGCATGTTTTAGCTTCTGCCTCGGCCAGTTTTGTTTGACGTACGGGTATTGTTTCAGCTAAATGCTGAAATTCTCATGTCTGAATTGTTAAAACACGACTTTCAGGTCATGAAATTTATCATATTAATAAAATTTACTGCCCGTTTTCACATTAATGTATTATTATACCGCGTAGACCTCTTTGTTAATGGCAATGCAAATGATAAAGGAATTATATATTAAACAGCGCACGTGAAAACAAATCTTATAATTAAATAAAGGATATTTTCAGTGGTGGCCGGTACATAAGAGCTCTGGTGCTGCAGCACACCCAAAATTAAAATAATTTCAACATTAAATATGTTTATGATACAAGGGTTACCTTTGTTTATGAAACTATTTGAAATAATTGCAAATGATAAATTGCTTAATTTTTTTCATAAACATAAGCTATTATCAATCACACAACATGGTTTCACAAAGCAGAAAAGCATTAATACTTTGACTTTCTGGACCATATTTATAAAATCATCGATGCTAAGGACGTTGCAATAGGAGTATTTATTGATTTGTCCATGGCATTTGACTGTGTTGAACAACAAACTCTTCTAGCCAAACTAGAAAGATATGGAATTAGAGGACATGCTCTGGCCTAGTTTTTTTTTTTTTTTTTATTTAAAGTTTTTTGGGTGCTTCAGCTACTAGGCTATTAGCACTCGGTACATTAGTTTATATACAAGGTGGTTAGTTTACAGTAGTGTATAACAATAATAGTGTTTAGTAATATTTCTAATACATAGTAACAATGCTAATATATTACAAAAATTTTGGTGGAAATTACACATCTGTTTATATCAACTTAAATATATTTATATCTTTTAGGTAGTTTATGATGTTTGTTTCTATGGTATCAGTGGGTAAGAGTGCTTGTTGTAAGTTATTGGGTATTTTATGTAGTTGTCTGTAGTGGCTGTATTTTGTGCATTCGGTTATTACCTGATGGACAGTTATTGGAGTATTGCATGTGTCACAGATGTCTGCTGGTGTTTTCTGTATGATGTGCTTGTGTGTGAAGGTGGTGTGTCCTATTCTGATACGTGTCAGTACTACCTGTTCTCTTCTATCTTCTCTTGTTGGCCATTTGGTTACGTCGTCCTTAATTAGACTTAATTTTGTGTTGGTGTTTTCCCAGTATGTGTGCCAGACTTCTTGGATTTTTCTTCGTATGAATTTTACGAAGTCAGTTTTGGGTATAGGAATACTTGTTTCTGGAGTTTCTATTGCCTCTTTAGCTGCTGTGTCGGCCATTTCATTCCCGTTTATTCCACAGTGTGAGAGGATCCACATAAAAATAATTTTGTAATTATTGTTATATGGTTGTTGAACTTTCTCTTGGATATATGTGGTGGTTTTTGTTTTGAAGGATGGTTGACAAATGCTCTGGATAGAGCTCAGCGAGTCAGTACATATAATATTTTTTTTTTGTTCGGTGTCGTTATTTTCAATTTCTTCAATGGCCTTGTATATGCTAAATATTTCTGCTGTGTATGTGGAGACTGCTTCCGGTAGATGGTATTTGAGGCATTTTTCCCCGTTTATCACTGCAGATCCTACTTGGTTGTCGATTTTGGAGCCGTCAGTATAAATAATGCTGTATAAATAATGCCTAGTTTAATGGTCATATCTAAGCAATATAACACAAGAAGTTAAAATTCAGACAGACCAAACCGATACCGTCATATCAGAGATCAGCGCATCGAATACTGATGTTCCACAAGGCTCTATTACAGGACCTACATTATTTAACCTGTATGTCAACGATCTTCCTAGATGTTTAGCCAACCTCCCATTTGAAGAAGAATTGATGTCATATGCAGACAACAATTTCTTAATTAGAATAAAGAAAACCGACAATCCTAATTGGCATATAGAATTGCTGTACAAAATCCTTCACGAGTGGGCTGAGAAAAATAATCTAGTAGTTAACAGTTCAGAATCAGCAGCAGTAATTTTCAAAACCTCTAGATCTAATATAAACTTTCAGCCCATCGAAATAATACCAGAAGTCAGCACCACTAAAATTTTAGACCTACACATTAGTTTAAATCTTACTTGGACTGAACAAATTAATGAATTGCGCAAAAAGCTAAACAGGGTTCTGTACGGAATGAGAATAATGTCTTCCAAGTGCAGCAAATTGGTTATGAAGAACATTGATTTCACTAATTTTTATTCGCTTTTTAAATACGGCATAATACACTGGGGAAAATCATCCGGGCTTCAGAGAGTTTTTGTGATTCAAAAACGGGCTACTTTTTGTTCCCTTAACAAAAAAAAAAACTTATCAAACAAAAAATGCGTGGACAACGATTTTCGTCACCTCAAGAAGCTGTTGAAGACTTCGAAAACCATGTTTTTGACATACCAACTTCAGAGTGGAAAAAAGTTTCGATATCTGGTTTGACGCATGGAAAAGTGTATAAATCTTAAAGGCGAACACTTAGAAAAGCAATAAAACTCGACAAGCATAAACCTGTTCTTATTCTTTGAAGCCCTTTTGCCCTTGTTAAATTTTTTTGTCCCGCTTGTGCAGTAAATTATAATATTACACTGAAAAAGACATGGCTAATTAATGTGTCAAAAAAATCTTTGATATGAAACAAAAGTTAAATATTGGATTGCAGTTGACAGACAGATTTTTGAGGTTAATAACTAAAGCGACATAAACAAATACAAACCAATTAAACAATGACACGTACCTCACCATACGTTACCGTTGGTCGACATCAAATGTCAACCGCAATGTTTGACAAATATGACAAAAATGTCAAATTATTATTTATTATACGAATATGTATCTACAGTTTGATTTTTAAATTTTGAATATTGAGGAGTCAAGTACAATGTAATATTATCATCAACATAATCTAGAACAGAGGGCATAATAATATACCTTCTCTCACCATAAATACTGCCATAAAGTTTTTAATGAAATTCCACAAGATGCTTAAAGATATTTTAATTTTCTTTTAGTACATAATACACACATATATAGTAAAGGTGGGGTAGATGCCCCAATTATAGAAAAACAATCGTGTTGCATTAATCTTAATTATTAAACTTTATCTGTTACTTTGATATAATTCTTAGATAATCTTACTACACAATAACATAAGATTAAAACACTTATAATTATTCTAAATATATAAAATTAATGATTTAAAATAGTACTGTAATTGGCCATATATCCCATATCGATGGGATTTTTGCCCCATATGATGGTATTTATGCCTCACTAAAATAATACATTAGATTTTGATCAACAATTTTAATATTTTTTTAAAATAACAATTAAAAATTACAATTTAATCAAAATTACAATTTATTATTTTTTTTTACCGACTGCCAACATATATACGGAGTGGTCATACCGATTTTGACTATTTTTAGCATGATGTCTGTTGGTCTGTGTGTCTGTCGGTCCATGAAGATGTGTAGAGCAATTTTGGCCAAACGGATTTTTATGAAACTTCATATTTAAGTTTTTGACATCAATGGCACCAGTTGCTCAACTTTTGGTACAAATCGGTTAACTATAAATGTAAGTTTACTCGTGCCGGTTTTAAGATTTTTGCGAATATTTCACAACAGAGAAAATTTTCTAAAACATCTATTCGACAAAAATTACTATACAAGTAATAATTAACAACTTTTATTTGAAACATTTTTTGATAGGACTTAATAAATTTTTAAAACTTTTCATTTTTTTGCGATATTTTTTCCAAGTATCTATTTTGACATATATGTTGTTGCGTGTCCTTGGAAAAATGTTAGTATAAGATTATATATATATTTATATATATTTTATTATAAGATTATATATACAATGCCCGAGCCATATATCCCACATTTATTTCGGCCTTATATCCTTTTTCTATGGGATAGATGCCCCATCTGTTTATTTCGAATGTGTACAATATTGAGCATTATTTTCTACTCTATAATGTGAGGTTAAGTGTCTTCTGATACCTAGTAATGAAACTAATTTTGTTAAAGTTATAGTTACGTCATAAAACCTTAAGACAAAATGTCGTAATTATTGAAATACAACCACTCATATGAGCACCTACCTTTACAATTTAATTTTTCATAAACTATTAACATTGATGATAATTTAACACATTTATTTCAGAAGACTGTGTTTCTCGTACAAACTGTCAGTACTGAAATGATACAAACACACACCATTATGGATATATGCGAAGTGGGGCGTTTATCCCACTGGGGCATCGATACCAACTTCACCCTATTGTAAAGAAGAAACACAAATCAAGTCCGAAAATCACTATTTCTAGCCTTTACACAGCTCCTAAATCTCTGCGATCACACTTCAACACAATTACGATGCGTTTCTACAGGAAAACCCTTCTCTATCTTCATTAGGAAGCGATTGCGACTATCGATATTACGGTGCTTTTTCTTGCAGGTCATATCCTGAAGCTCGGACCACAATTTTTAGTCCAGGCTCAATCTCCTGGACTATCAAGGCTGCTGGATGGATGATCAATAGAAGAAAGGAAGTCCAATACATTGCTTTCAAACCACTCCTGCCTAGTGATTTGCGCTAATTGACTGAACAATTGCAATCATTGTTTCAGCATCAATTTTTTAAAAGTAAACTTTTATTTTCCGACTATAATCGTCAACAATGTTTTAAAAATATCTTGATCCTCCAAGAGATGGTAGATAAATCGGTCCAACTAGATCTATGTGTAATTGGACGATTCTAAAATATTTTTTGTGGTTTTTGCATTATTTGAAATTTTCTCTTACTGATTTTCCAAAAATGCACTCTTCACATGTTCCACGACATTCTTTGCTATAAATTTTTAATCCTCTTAAAATTTCATTCTTTTCCATATCTCCTAAAGTTTTATAGTTGAGATGACCCATTCTTCTGTGCTAAATTTCTTTTTGGTTTTCATTTGAAACCACTGTCCTTTTGTTCTTTTTTCATTCTTTCTTCCCAGAATTCTCTAAGTATCTTCCTTCTTTCGTCCCTTCTGATTTTCTCCTTATACTTATCCGCCTTCGCCCCGGCTCCCATTCTCAGCTTTACCCTCTTCATTTACTCTCTCAGTATCCTGGTGCCGTTTTGTCTAAGCGCAAAATCCATCTTATGTATCGCTCTTGTACCCTTTCTACAATATCCCATTCCTTCCATCCCCAGATCTCCACTCTCCCCAGATACTCTCTTCAGTATCGCGTCGAATAATTTCATCCTCCACTTAATATCGTCGTTAAACCTCCTCTCTCCTATGCTCAATAGCTTCCCCATAACCATCCTTGCTTTCTTCACTCTTTCCCTAACGTGTTGCTCTGGCCTGTTGTTCCTCGTTAAAACGTATCCGAGCTACTTCATACTTTTCATTTCTATGATTTCTGTCCCTGACAATTCCCATCTTATTTTATTTATCTTTCCTGAAGGTGATAATTTAAAAGAAAAATAATTCCTTATTAATAAGGAATTATTTTAACGTCACAAATTAAAATTTTGCGACTCTAATTCGTGAAGTGAATCAAGGATCGTGTTTCTTTGATTTTAAACTATTGTTATTAGATAGTAGGTTGTTGAATGATACCATTTGGTTATGAGTTATTTATCATTCTGACTGCAGTGTCGGCTGCTACCATTGTCAAAAATTAGCGTGTCTTTACTATTAACATTGTATTATATTGGAACTGGCTTTTATTTCTTTATTAATTTAGTTTAGTTAGAAATATTGGACCCCAGGATTGCTTCTAACAGTTTCGTGGTTATTGACAAAAGTGAGTTGGTGTACGAAATACTATTCCGAATGAAATGTGATGTAAATAATTGTACTGTAGCTTTTTAAGCTACCCTGCATTTTAGACTTAGTTAATGAGACATTTTCATCTACTTATCATCTCCAACAACGCCTCTGAAATAAAACAGTGTATCGTAAAAGCTGGCTGCATGCAGTAGCTTTGAATTCTCGTCCAGTGTATTCCACAAACTGTGAAAAATCGTCATGTATTTTCGTTATTTTCTGACAGACAGATTGCGATTGTTTTCTCTGGAAAATGAAACGCGAACGAATACATTCGTGTAGAAAATTGTTGGAAAATGAAATGTGTCGTGAAGAGAAAGGCATTGCTTTCAAGAATTACTACAGAGAAAAATGCCATGAGCGATTGGGTTGGAAACAAAACACAATATTATCATTCACTATTATGCACAGAGACTTTGTTTCAAATTTAAAATGCTAGAATTTTTCACTTGCAATTTTTATCATACTTTTTTTAATTAATATTTTTTATCTCGTAATTAAAAATTTTACATCTAGAACAACATTGTAATGAAAATAAATTTCTTTAAAAAATATTCACAAAATGATATTAATAATAATAAATTTGTATCAAATTGATATAATGAGTTGCCGTGGCTCCGTGGTAAGACGGTTGTCTACAGAGCACAAGGACGCGAATTCGAATCCCCCCACCGCTTTCGAATTTTTATCTTCCGAAATTGGGTAGCTCCGGGGTCGACTCAGCCTAAAGTATTCAATTCTTAAAATGAGTACCTGTTTATACAGGGATAATTGGATCGACCGAAACGTTACACTGACCACTAGGCTTTCATATATATTGCCGGCGTTCTAGAAATGGTGAACTTACCTTCTCTGCCCCTTATACGCCTATCTATCTACACCTATCTATTATGGCATTGGTATCGTATTATTTATCAAATCGATTTAGTAATAATACCACAGACATACCTGTGGTATTAATCCAATACCTATTATACCGTACGTCCCTTCTGTTATAGAATCAGTGGCAGAAAATTTCAAGTACTGCATTTATTGAAATTACATCTTACCCACCTCGATGTTACTGATAACCACTAAGACGGACTTAATCCTCCTGGATATCGAGACCAAATAAATGTTTATCGAGTTTTCAAGTCCAGCTGAGAAGAATATCTCCCTCAAAGAGGAGGAAAAGAGATCTAAGTATATGGATCTCTTGTCCGAGGTTAGAAAGATGTTTCCAGGATATAAAGTTAAGTTTGTAGACCTGATAGTTGGTGTTTTGGGTGGTATGAAAGCCTTCCACCGAATGAAAATCGAGTATATTCCCGCCTGCAGATCATCTGCCACATCTTTGATCAGCAGGATGTAGAAAGCAATGTTGTTCGGGTCACTTCGCATTGTACGAGCACTGGATCTGGCGTAATTTTCGCGTCTTCAAATCGCCAGGGTTTGGGATGCAATCGTGTGTATTTAGCTCCACTAGTCTCTAGTAGACGTGGCACAAAAGGTTACTGAAGTTTGCAATTAGTGGACGCTTGTCAAAACCTGACAAACCTCTAATAATAACAATAAGGAAGGAAATTGAACTATGGGAAATGAACAAGTGTATATATGTAAATACACTTTGTGAGAGAGTGTATATGTACATATGCGCTGTTCTGTGTATATGTGTATATATTTTACGGCCAATGCCTTTAAGCTTACTTCGAGCCTTTTGGCTTCTGCTGCCTTAGATGTTTACTTACTAAACCTAACCTAATTTTTAAGAGATATGTGCAAAAAAAGTTCATTTTTTCACATATTCCGTCAAAAATTTTAGTCGCAAAATATGATCCCGAAAACAACACCTCAACCCACAAAACAAAACCCACCCATTTCCGAAACTTCTGCAAAACTTTGTTTCGCAAACTACGTTTTCCTGGATTAATAGGACCTGCCTGAAGACCATAGATTGCTCCATGTTATTTTTTAATTAGTCACTTTTTATGAATTCTTTACTGATTCCAGCTCCACAAAATTACACGTCGAGCTTTTTTGTGTGAAATTTTACACTTTTGCAAACAGCTCTGTTTTTTAAGTGGTTTGGGGCTTTCAAAGATGATAAAAATTCAATAAAAGATAATAAAGAAAATAGCTTGGCCTTCTAAAAATTTTATTTTGGAATTCTGAAGCAATTATTTGAGTCAGTAAGGAAGATATGGCCTGATAGCTGGAAAAATAGATCATGGATTTCTGCATCACGATAACGCACAAGCTCACACTTCTTTTATGGTTCGGTAGTTTTTAGCTATCAGCCATGTATTGGTGCAGGATCATCTTAAGGGGACAGAATTTTATGAAGCTACCGTCCGAACATATTAAATTTGGCCATTTTCGTTTCGTTGTTTAACTCAAAACTCATTTTTCCGTCCGTTTATAATATCACTTTTCACGTGTATATCATAAAATTTCCTATTCAAGAATACCATATTATATCTTGACAAGTTTACACGCGTGCTTCGGAGACCAATAAAAACTCGAACACTATCAAATGCGAACTTGAAATATTGCAATTCAAGGCGATACGGCAGCCATAACCGGTACGCTGTTCGCGACGTCTCCGACGCCCTGGGGACTTCGACGCTTCCGTCTAGAGCGTCGCCCCAGACAGACAATACTGCCTATACAAAGTTCTGATAGAATTTTTGCAATTTTTTTGTTATTTATGTACTGCATATTTTTCTTTTATTATTTTGTGTTTAAAAGTGTATTTATGCCCTGAAGATGTACATTAAAAAGTATTATAAGTTTCATAAGAAATTTAGATTTTTATGACGGCAGAATTTTTGGATTGAAATTTCTGTCGATCGTAATTTATAATTAGGGATGAAAAAAAAGTAAGAAGATGCTTTACAACGGGTTCTAAGTAGCCATGGGAAAATATCGTATATAGATATATTTGATTTTTTTAAATATGGCTGATTTTAATATACAAGGTGGTGAATTGACCTGTCGGCCATAGCGATTTAACATTTAAAATAATAAAAATACTATTTCCTGCTTCCTTAATGGTTGGTTTATATACGGAACAAGAATAAGGAATAGGAAATAAGAATAGTACACAAGAATAAAAAATATTAAACCGTTTATATAGGACATAACATTTCGTCGCTGCGCCTGCGTACTTGCGTTGGCCTGTGTTTAACGTTTGTCACTTGACAGGTTCTGATTCATAAAACCTTTTAATAAATTTCGTTTATTACCGTTAAAAACATTTTATTGTTGTTTACAACCCTCTGATCACAACTGAAAAACATCTGTTGACCAAACTTTATTACGGCAGACATTTTGATTGCTGTGCGCAGGCTTATCGTGTCTTATTCTTGAAATAAGAATAAAAATGTTGAATGTTACCAACTATTCTTATGTTTAAGTTAAATTTCATTCCTACATAAACCGATATACGGCGCAGCCATGTTTTAACATCTTGTGCACTATTCTTATTTCCTATTCCTTATTCTTGTTCCGTATATAAACCAAGCATTACCAACTATTCTTATGTTTAAGTTAAATTTCATTCCTACATAAACCGATATACGGCGCAGCCATGTTTTAACATCTTGTGCACTATTCTTATTTCCTATTCCTTATTCTTGTTCCGTATATAAACCAAGCATAAAGTGGGGAACAGAATGCAATGAGTTCTACGCCGCGTTGACCGCGTTCGTACGGCGCTATCTGTCAGAAGAAAGTTAAAACCAAGCTGTCGTACGCAAGTGCACAGAATGTGGAACGTCCTAGCGGCGTCGAACCCCGTTGATACTGAATGTTCGTCAACTTCCAACTTTTGACGCCGTTGAACGTTGACGCAGAACACCTAACCTCAGTTTTTACTGAATGGTAAAGTGTTTGTATGTATAAATAACTTGCATACAACATAAATAACATCACACACAAGTCTTCATCATCCATTATACTTTTAATAAAAAAAAAGCGCACGTATAAACACAGATATAGGTTTTCACTTGACACTTGACGGCGTTAAAAATTATTGCATTGTGTGCAGGCGAAAAATTCTCAACGGCGCTACGCAACGCCGTCGCAAATGACGGCGCGCTGGTAGCGTAGCGCGCTGTGCATTCTGTTCCAGGCTTAACTGTTTTAGTTTGAATAAGTTTAAAACTCCACATGTTAGTTAACCTTCGAACGAGCGTGCTAGATATTTTAACATAAGCAGGCGCGTGTAGTATTTTTACGTCAAGCATTATATGATCTACTATTTAACATTTGATTGAATTATTATATGATATAGTTAACAAATGTATAGAAAAGATTTATAGCACAGTATTAAAACTTCAGCTCAGTGTATTGAAGTCTTTTATTTTTAAAAATAATCAAATAAAATTGTAATACAAGAAATATAAAATCTACCAACTAAATTACTTATGTATATATTTTCTTAATTAAAAATGCCTAAGTATTTTTTAATCTGACGAGGAATCACACTTTTCTTGACATTGAAAACAGAAAATATTGGTTTGAGAATGTCGTTTGCAAGTAAATGGTTTGCAATTATGGCATTTCATTGACGCTGACGTTCTTTTCTTCTCCGAAGCACACAAACGACATACTCCACGCTTTAGAGGCGGTTGTTCTTCAATGATTCGCTTTGTAGGTTGTCCGTAATTTACTTTTAAAAATGCACTTGTGTCAGATAGTAGGTTTTTAAGATTTGATCTTGAAGTAAGGTGTTCCTTCATAAGAAGCATGGATAAATTCTTCAGAAAGAATCTTCGATATTTTGGACTATTTGATGGTTTGGCAAAGGAACATAATATCTGAGCATCTATTCCAGCAATGTTCAAAAGGCTAAAAAAAAATCGCGCAGTGCCATCTTCTAGTTATTCGGGAAACCGATTAGCGCACATTTAGCGCAATTTTACGTCTGGTTGTCTTATCATATCAAAGTCTTCGCACAGACTAAACTGTGATTCATATCACCGATCTACCATCACTAAATTATAAAATAAACATTGTTTTAGGAATAGAATCGAATTATAGTGCAGCTGAAACTCATAAAATAGTTTTATTGTAAACAAACTAGATTTGTCGTGAAATTTACGACAGCGCGCCCGGTCGACTGTTAAGTAAACTACATCCGAGGAAATTTAAAAATTATAAATTTTATAAAGCATTCTTTATCAAGTAGCCATGCTTTATAAACAAATATACATGAAAGAATAGAAATCTAAATAATAAATTCAATTTATCATAAATATAGTAATTTTATTAATAAATAAACAATTATATTTTTGTTATACTGCTAAGCAGAAACCAAGTTGGTAAAAATTTCTCCGGACATTGGTCAGTCGCCTATCGGTTATTTTTGCGCATTCCTAGATAATTTTATGTTTTAGGGAATCAATGTCTAGATGTCTGCAAAAGAAAAAGTCATTTGGTGATAGATTTTACGAAATTACTTTCGATTTGATTTCACATAAGAGAGAAACACAATGACGAAACATGGATATTTGTTGATTAATAGAAGATTTATGAAATATTTAGTTAGAGAAGGAATTCGTTAACCGACGCACGGAACCTAAAAATTAATTTCGATTGGTTCTTCCATAATAGAGAAACTGACTGATGGACATACAGATGGATATTGGTTGTTAAATATTAGATTAACAAAATTCTTCATTATAGCAGGAATTTGTTAAGTGGGGTACATCTGTAAAAAGTATCCTGTCATGCAAATGGCAATATTATAATCATATACATATAAAAATATATACAAAATTTATTCAAAATATATACAAAATTTCATCAAAATCTGACCAATAGATTTAGAGTTCATTTTAAATGCGCAAACCGTGGGTCGGGACCCCCAGAGGGGTCGCGAGAAAAATTTTCGATAAAAATATAAGGCTTTTCTTCAAAAAGTATCAGGTACCAGTAAAATAGTGAAATGAAATTTTATTCTTTATAAAAATAGAACTATATATTTTCACGAAAACTATTGTCTGTATTAATACCTAATCAGAGCATACTAATACTAGTCTTTACTAACATAAGCGCGTAGATGCGATTCATTAACTTAATTTTTATGGTGTTACAACTTTTATAGCATTTTTACAAAAAAGGTCGTTTATCTATCCAGGGGTCGCGACAAAATTGTAGACAAAATTGGGGGTCGGAAATGAAAATAGTTTGCGCACCACTGTCGTAGACAATCATTTTTTGATGTAAGGCTACATCGTTGAAATCAGAATAGAATTCTCTATCGAATAAGTAAAAATAAAATGTGTGTTCCTATTTAAAATAAGAAAGTTGCACAACGTATTTTGAGAACAACTGGTCGAAATAAGAACTTGCTTCGCTCATTGCTATTTTATTTAATTATTTATTTATTTTTTTATTTAACCAGTAACTATACAGATTTGTACAGTAGTGCTCAAGTCCAGTTACATAATACTGGGAACAAAATACAATACAATTATAATAACAATAATATAGAAATACTAATATTATAGAAGAATAAAACACAATATAAGCAAATCTACAGTAAAATACAATATAACTAGTTTAATTTATTTGTATATTAACAAACTTTCTATAATTGTCGTAAAAGATATCTACATCTCTATCAGAGACTTGCTTGTTTTTAATTCTCAATCTTATGTCAGGGACTCGAAATTCAAAGTGTGGATGTTGCGTCCCCATTCTAATGTTTGAAATTTCTTGCTATTATTGAGAGCTAGGTTTTTTAACTGGTTTGCATGAGAGATTCGAAAAGGATATGTTCCGGTTAATTCAGGGTCAGGTTTCTTGTAAATCTATTTTGTACTTTTTCTATTTGATTCTTGTGGAACATTGTTTTTGGGCTCCAGATTGTATTCGCGTACTCTAATTTAGGTCGAACAAGTGCACAGTACAGTAACCAGGTTGTAGATATCTTAAAACTGCCACTGTTTCTTAGAATAAATCCTAAAATTTTTAAGGCACTATTCACTATATTGTTCATGTGGTCACTAAAATTAAAATCGTGTCTAAATAGTACACCTAAGTCTTTTACTTTACTATCTCTAAGCAGCACTATATGGTCAATATGGTAATCGTGGGTTATTTTGTTTATATTGCGTGTAAAGGATATTACTTTGCATTTGTTGATGTTCATTTTGAGTTTATTTTACCGCACCAGTTCACTACACTATTTAGATATTTTTGCAACAGCAGGCAGTCCTCTGATTTGTTGATTACACGAAACAGCTTAAGATCGACTGCATAAAGAAGTAACTCACTGGTTCCTACTTCCACAGGTAAATTGTAAATCAGTAGGAGGAACAGAAAGGGGCCTATAATTGTTCCTTGAGGTACGCCAGATGTAGGGAGAAAGGAATTCGATTCCGTGTCATTGACTCTAACTTTAGTTCTTCTCTGTGTAAGATAAGACTGGAACTGACTACTTCTGGACTGCAACCAAAGGCACTCATTTTGTCGAGCAGGATTTGGTGATTTACTTTGTCAAAGGCTTTATCGAAATCGATATAAACACAGTCAATGAGATTTTGATTCTATTGATGTGGCTATGTAGTGTGAGAAAGTCATAAGATTTGTTTCAGTTGTCTTCATTCTGATGAGCCCATGTAGATTCGAAGATATTTTGCTGCGAAATTGATGATATAGCTTCTCATGAAGGGTTCTTCGTACTAGGGTTGTAAATCGAAGGCAAAACATCGATGTTCAACATCGATGTTAACATTGGCGCCTTACTATCGATGTTGAAAAAACATCGAAGGAAAAACATCGATGTATCGGAAACATCGATGTTTTATTAATATTAAAAAAAGCTATTTATTTATATTATATAGGTTTTATTTAATAATGTAAAGATAAAATACGAAAAAAGTAACACGTAATACACAAAAAGCATTTATTAGATTTTGAAATAGAAATATTCCTTTTTAATAGTAATTAATTTCACATTAATATTATTATACCCAATATAATAATCCTAATTTGAACCTACAGTCTATTCCAAACGATTAGGCGGAACTAACCGCAATTTTCATTTTTGTAATTTGTCATTAGATATTTTTTTATATATTGAAGTTGACTTTTCCTGAACAAAATGATCAAAAGCTTCAATCAATCGGTAAAGGTAACTAGAATTGAAAATCTAGTTCCGCCTAAACCAAAGGAACAGACCTTATTATTTTTACATTTCTAAAATGAAATATTGGATTTTATTTCAATACTAATAGAGTAATCTTAATGTTAATTTTATATTATTTAACATAAAAATAACACTGTCATACACAATTATTTTTATACTTTTTTAAGTTGAAATAAAGTCTGTTCCTTTGGTTTAGCCGGAACTAGATTTTCAATTCTAGTTACTTTTACCGATTAATTGAAGCTTTCGATAATTTTGTTCAGGAAAAGCCAACTTCAATATATAAAAAAATAGCTAATGACAACTTACAAAAATCCAGGGATTGGAGGAATAACAACTGGGAAAGTGTCAACAAGACTCAAAAAGAAAAAGTGTGTTGGCGTCGTTGGTCGTTCGCATTATTTGCAAAAATTAAAAGTTTCTTCTTATTTTTTCGTATTCTGCTAACTGCTAAGAAGAATAAGAACTAACACTATTAGTATTGTTATAACACAATAGATGGCGCTTATATTTTGTTTACTAATTTTAACAAAATTAAATTTTTAAGATTCCAGCGCCTTTAGCGGCAGTTTCTGAATTTCAAAGTTTAAACATCGACATCGGTAGTAGACATCGATGTTTTATCGATACTATCACCAACTGACCATCGATGGTAAAAACATCGATGTTTTTAAAACAAACATCGATGTTTTCGATACATCAATATTTTCTTCCCATCCCTACTTCGTACACTTGGGCAAATGCAGATATTATAGTAATAGGGCGATAATTCTCTACACATTTTTTACTATCTGCTTTAAAAATAGGGGTCACTCTGGCGTATTTCTATGCTCTGGGAAAAACAGACATGTGGATTTTCCTGTAAAATAGTATTTGTTGTTTTCTATTTATAGTTCTCTAGATAGCAATGAGGAGGAATTTAAAATGAACACTCTATATTTAGATTTATTGTTTTGTATTATAGAAATTATTTGAAATAAAATTTGTGAAATTAGTTTTAAGCCTGTCTGTAAAATACTTGAGTTATCGAATATTTTCGAGTCCATGCCTGTTGTGTAAAATATCGACAGCACTTTCATTTATAATTTAGAAATAATCCCTTTTGAATGTATTTTATTAGTATTTAATTAAGAGCTGGAGACTTGTCGACTGTATGATTTTTCGAGCCTGTAAGACAACATTTACACAGCTGTACAATTTCTCATTAATTTTCATCAGAACCACCAGTTCACTTCCAATGTCTATTGATAACAAAATTACTGGCATTTTAAGAACCCTCAGGCGGACACTTTACTGAATTTTTAAAAGTGTTTTCTTTAAAAAGATTAAAATTTTATACTTTGAAATGAAAATTTTGTTAGCACAAAAAAGATATTTAAAATAATATTTATTATGAAAATGAAAAAAGTAGTAGAAGTGTTATATGAAGTTTAATAGCGTCCTTTGCTGGTAGGGCTTTTATGATTTGTTTCAATTATGTTACACTAGACTAAAACATAATAAACATATATTGTGTAATTAGGAGTGCATATATATATTTTTTAGAGTTATGGCCAATTTCTTGGTTGCAGAAATGAAACATTTTGTTTTTAATAGCAAGTTCAGAATTATCGTACATATAATTAGCAAGTGTGTATATGTGATCTGGGTAACATTGTGACGTCATTTTTTCCTAAGGTTCTCGTGATTGGCTAACTGGGGACTCATGATGTCTCTTGGTTGACAGGTATTTTGCAGATTTATTCTATAAGAATCCACGAATATAATTTCATATAACTCTAGATACTCCTATATGATTTGACCGATATGAACAATATTTTGCAGATTTATTCTCTAAGAATCTGCGGATAAAATAACGTATAGAAATGTCTAGGATTTCGTACGCATAAACAAAAAAATCTAACACTCCTATATCCTATGATCTATATGAAAAAAATTTTGCAGATTTGTTTTCTAAGAATCTGCGGATAAAATAACATATAGAAATGTCTAGGGTTTCGCAGGCATAAACAAGTAACCTAGACACTCTTATATTTTTTGACTGATATCAACAATATTTTGCAGATTTATTCTCTAATAATCCACAAATATAATTACATACTTAAATGTCTAGGGCTTTGTAGGCATAAACAAGAGATTTCTATATCCTTTAACCGATATGAACAGTATTTTGCAGATTTATTCTCTAAGAACCTGCGAATATAATTATATACATAAATATCTGGGGTTTTGTAGGTATTAATAAGAAACTCTAGACAATCTTTAACCGATATGAACTATATTTTGCAGATTTATTGTCTAAGAAACCGTGGATAAAAATACCTATAGAAATGTTTAGGGTTTCGTAGGCATAAAAGAGAAACTCTAGACACGCCTATATCCTTTAACCAATATGAACAATATATTGCATTTTTTTTTTTTTTTTCTAAGAATCTACAAATATAAGTATACATACAAATATCTAGGATTTCGTAGGCATAAAAAAAACTTTAGACAATGTTATATCCTTTCACCGATATGAACAATATTTTGCAGATTTATTCTGTAAGAATCTACAAACATAATTGCATACATAAATGTTTAGGGTTTCGAAGGCACAAGTTAACGTTTCAAATTATTTTTAGTTTTAACAATAAATGTAATGTACTGAGTAAAAATGAATCGTTTTCCCATCTTAAAAGCTCATGAATAAATAATCTAACTATATAATTAGCAAGTGTCTGTATGTAGTATTGGTAACATTATGACGTAAATTTTTCCTAAGGTTAGGAAATTGCTAAGGTCATGATTGGCTAACTGGGGACACCCTGTCTCTTGATTGGCTGACAGGTGACACCCTCTCCCGTGATTGGCTAACGGGTGATATCCTGTCCCGTGATTCGCTGACCGGCGATGAAATTAAGATACGTTAAAAAGTAAAACCAAATACACATACAAACAATTGAAATTTTTTCGTCATGGTTGACGGATAATAACTAATTATATAATAAGTTCGATTTATAAGTTTCATTGAATTTGAAATGACTTTACATAATTTTTTTTTATGACTGATTTATACAAGCGACTGACGTATAATCCCCCACTACGCACTCATCTGACTTTTTAGGGTTTTGTAGGTATGACCAAAAAACCCTTATACCGTAATTTTGTCGTCTGTCTGTCTGTCTGTTTGTCTGTTCGGTGAAAATTGTAGCCAAAAGGCTAAACCTAGAGAGTTGAAATTTGGCATGCTTATACAACTCTTTGACCCGCACATAGGAAAAATATTAAAACATCTAAAAAACATATCCCTTTAAAAATAAACAAATATGTGCTCATCGAAAAAAAAAATATTTTTTCATAATTCTGATTAGGTATCAAATGAAAGCCCTTGGTACGTGGATTAAATATAAAATTTTTATTTTTGCAAAATAAATTATTTTGAAGCGATTTTTGCCAAAATTGTGCAAAAAATTTTTTGTCTCACACCCTGTAGCCCAGATGGTTTAAACTAAAAATCTGAAAAAATGCTAAGTAATGTACATTGGTGTGAACCGGAATAGGACAACAGGAATTTTTGATCAGATTATGTTTTTGGAAAAAAACTAATTTTTTGTATTTGTTGGCTAATAATGTACACAAGTTATACCTTTGTAACACGCTACACTAGAAGGTGTATGCTGGTCTAGTGGTTATGACGCTAGCGTTTCACCCAAATAACTCGATCCGAAAGGGATCGAACCCTGCAAGAAGTGACAATATTATTTTTTGTTTTTTTTTTGAATTTTTATATTGTTTAAATTATTTTTTCAAAATTCTAGTTATATTTTGGCAAATGTTGCATTTAATTTTTAAAAGCGTAAATTTAATAACCAGTGGAAATTGTTTAAATTATAATTTAGTTCTGTTTCAATGTACACGAAATCAGAGGGGCGGCGCTTATAACAACCAATGGAAGCCATAGGTGCAATTTTTAAAATTCTTAATGAACCTTGCTATATAAAAAATACTGCACATATTTAGAAACTTAAATAATGGTATTAGGCGTTCGAATTAAAATTAACAAAAAAAATATTTAAATATAAAATTTGTTTTGGCATCCCAAATAATCATCATTCACTTACTAAATACCTGCAAAACCCTGAAATGTGTTTTGCACACTTCACATCAATTTTATTATTATTATTATTATTATCACTTAAACAATAACTGTGCAAATTTTCAACTGGCTTGAAAGAGACCCTTCGACGATGTACATTTTCTCACCACTACCAACACAGCTGACGCTTCATCATCAAGTACCCGAAAGGAATAATTTCCAATAGGAATCAATCGGGATGCAATGACCAGGTCACTTGCAACACTGCCTCCCGGACTATGTGGCCAGTTCCCGAGAAAGAAAAGTCTTGATTGTAATCGTGTCTTAAATAGTTGCTTTAAGACTAAAATTCTCAAATATGCGGTGAACCTTATTTTATTCAGAAATTAAACTTATTTTAATAGCTCTTCTAAAAATTAATTTAAAATTTTCTACCCCAAAATTTATTATAAACCATAAAATTAACTTAATCTGTATTATATTAACCTATAAACCCTTTAATTAACCCTATAAAAACATTCAAAATTCGCCATCCATCCCTAATTTTTATTACCGGCAATAATCAGGGGTCGAACATTTTAGAGAACGTTTTAACCCTGTTTAAGCTGTGACGTCACTGTACCCTTTGCCCATCTAACTAGCAGCGATTCGTGAGATCTTTTGCCCGTCCATCCGGAAAAAGAAATGAATATACGAAGAAGAAGTTACAGTTGAGTTCACGGGAATTTACCTTTGCTGTTAAATCACTGAGAGATGAGAACTGCCTTACAGTTTAACTCCGGAGTGTAATACGGGGTTGGAGAATGGGAATGGATGAAAGGGGTATTGATTCCATATCTCTCCAACTGTAAGTAGGTTTCACATTTCTTATCTCGTACGATATGTTCTTTATAGGAAATCAAAAGTAGGTTAGACTACCTAATTCTTTGACATTTTATTCAAAACTAGACTCTTCTCTAGAAATTCAATATTAATGCCCGATTGCTAAAGACCGAGTAAAATGCTTTAAGCTATTATCAGAAACTAGAGTAAAAATAAAAATTTATGTGAAGTGTGAATTTTCACACATTTCAAGGTTTCGCAGGTTTTTAGTAAGTGAATGATGATTATTTGGGATGCCAAAACAAATTTTATGTTAAAATATTTTTTTATTAATTTTAATTCGAATGCCTAATACCATTATTTGGTTTTCTTAATATTTGCAGTATTTTTTTTATATAGCAAGGTTCATTAATATATTGAAAATTGCGCCGACGGCTTCCATTGGTTGTTTAAGTCATAAACTCCGCCCCTCTGATTTCGTATACATTCAAACATAGAATTAAATTATAATTTCAAGACTTCCCACTGGTTATTAAATTTACGCTTTTAAAAAATAAATGCAATATTTGCCAAAATATAACTAGAATTTCGACAAAATAATTTAAACAAAATAAAAATTCAAAAAAAAAAAGAAAAAATAAAAATTGACGGGAATCGAACAGTAGTTTGCAACTTACGAAGCGAGAATGTTACCACTGGACTACGGACGTTCACTCGTTTACTGTGTAAAATAGCGCATTAAATATTTTACGTATATTAGTTAAAAACACAAAAAATGCGTCATTTTCCGAAAATATAATCTGATCAAAAATTCCTGTTGTACTATTCCGGTTCACACCAATGTACATTACTTAGATTTGTTTCAGATTTTTAGTTTAAACCATCTGGGCTACAGGGTGTGGGACAAAATTTTTTTTACACAATTTTGGCAAAAATCGCGTGAAAATAATTTATTTTGCAAAAATAAAATTTTGATCGTTAATTCACGTACTATATTTTACATATATATACATTTATTTTTTTTTTTCGATGAGCATATATTTGTTTATATTTTTAGGGGCAAATGTTTTTTTAGATGTTTTAGTATTTTTCCTATGAGCAGGGTCAAAGAGTTGTATAAGCATGCCAAATTTCAACTCTATGTTTAGCCGTTTGGCTACAATTTTTACCGAACAGACAGATAGACAGACAGACAGACAGACAGACAGACAGACAAACGACAAAATGACGGTATAAGTGTTTTTTGGTCTCATACCTACAAAACCCTAATAAACAATGAATTGCTCATGTGAGAGTTAGTTTTAAATAAGACGTAAATCAACAAAAAATTTAACTCTCCACCTGGGCGAATTAAATTTTTAGTATTCAAGACATAGAAAAAAATAAAGGATAGATTTTATTAAAATATTGTAAATTATTAAATTAGAGTTTATTTGCTTAATTGTTGTGGATAAATGTATGATTGCTGCATAACACAAGAATTAATTTAAGAGGTATAAATTAAAAATACAAATTAATAAATTATATTTTCAATTTTTAAATTAAGTTTTTAAATCAACAATTCTGTTTCGGTCGAAACGGGTACCAGTGGCGTAGAAGTCAGCCACATTGTAAAATTCAATGCAGATTTGTGTTCAACTCAACTCAACTACAGGTCAATGGAAGGCGTGAAACCTTAAAACACCTTAGTAAAAGTTTTATAATAAAATAAATATAAATTTTTTAAGTTTTTAATTTTTGGGGTTTTTGCTGTTATAACTCTCCAAACATTTATCCAATTAAAAAAATGTTTTGAGATAAAAGATTTGCCTTCTTATTCTTAACAATATTTGTTATACAAATTTTTGCTGTTAAGTCAATAATAAGAGAGTAATTTGAATTTTTAATTTTAATCGCCCTGTGAAAGGTTTTTTGTAGCTATTTTTGTGCAGATTTTCCTCATCCCCAATTCATTGGTCAAAATCTGATGGATGGTAGTATGAGTCAAATTCAACTCTTCCCCGATCATTCTGACGATCTGAACGCACACGATCCCGGATTCTGTCGACATTTTCATCGGTTTTTGAAGATGAAGGCCTTCCGCTGCGTGGTTAATCTTCAATCAACTCTCTTCCTTCTGAAAATGTCTTAAACCACCAAAAAAACTGAGTCCTTAGGCCTGCTGAAGTTTTGCAAAAATTTCCGGTGCATTGTGCTCAAATATGGAGCAAAACCTGATAGCCCACCGTTGCTCGAAATGAATGTCACACATTTTTAGTACGCACTAGAAAAAATTGCTACGGACAACAAAATTAATCTAGCGAGTTCAAACTCGTAGCGAAGACGTATCACATGTTCACCTACCGCCCCTTCAAGCCTCACGTCCCAAATGTTGACAGTTCAAACGCTATATTGCCAGTCCGGTTCCTTAATTTACACACCTAGTATATTATTTGTATACGCTCTACAAAATTTTCAGGGTAATCCACTGAGAATGTGTATATTTGACGGCCTATTTTGGGGCCCCTCACTGCAGGGCATTTTTCTGTCCTTACCTTTCAATGCTGCTGCGTCTAAAGCCTCGTTTATAATAGGTCCATAGCACAAGTTATCCATAAGATGATGAATTATTTTCATTGTTCTGCTTATTACAAATAGATGTTCGTATTATAAATAGAACAACAAAAGTCATTCATTATCTTATGGACCACTTGTAGTATGGACTAGAGATGGGAATTTCGGCTCAGTTTGCGTAACCGGATCAGTGGAGGTCGTTCAGTTTGTTGAGCCGGATCAATGAACCGGCTCAGTGATCCGGTTAAATAAACATGTTTCCGACACAAGTCGGTCGTTTGTTCGTAGGTAGAACGTCGCTTAGAGCCGGCTCTTGCATTATATGAACTGGAAACATGTTTTCGAGACACAGGTCGGTCAGTTGTTGGTCGGTCGGTAGTTCGTTCGTAGGTAGAACGTCACTTAGAGCCGGCTTTTGCATTATATGAACTGAAAACATGTTTCCGAGACACAGGTCGGTCAGTTGTCGGTCGGTCGGTCGTTCGTTCGTAGGTAGAACGTCGCTTAGAGCCGGCTCTTGCATTATATGAACTGGAAACATGTTTCCGAGACACAGGTCGGTCGGTCGTTCCTTCGTAGGTAGAACGTCGCTTAGCCCCGGCTCTTATCTAACATTTTTGAAACAAACAATTCACTTTATGTAGCTACTGTATTTTAAACCAGATGTGTTAAGTTTATGGCGATGTTTATTGCCCTTATAAATCGGACATCTGGGATTTGGACAATATTTTTAATATTTTTATATAGTATGGTTGTCAGAAAATACAGACTAAGCCTATTAGTTTCAAATAAACTGTCCTACAAATTGATGACAAAATACACTTTATGATAATCCATTACAAGCCGAGTTATCGCGAAGTTCAACATGACATCGATCCAGATCTGGATCACTCCGGTCACTGCTCACAATCGTATCCTTGAAACTTGAGCTGTGAGCCGACTCATTTCAATTTGGTGAACCGTGTACTTCGGTCAGTGTACTGAGCCGGCTCAGTGAGCCGGTTCGTTCATGAACGACCCATCTCTAGTATGGACCTATATTGTAAACGACGCTTTATGCTTACCGGAAATTCTTGCAAAAACCAGAAATATGTTAAATTAAAAAGAGAGGCTAGTACGCCACTGAAGAATGTCTCCTGGACTCTTGGAACCTATAAAATTTCAGTATAAAGTTACAAAAGATATTGCATTTGAAATCGATTGAGAGTTCTTTCAAATTGCTTCCCTTCTCACTTACAATGAAATTTGTTTTATTCCAATAAATATATTAAAATATATTTAATATATCATACAGAAAACATTTGAATAAACTAGCAAAATGAAAAAGTTTACAATGTTAAACCAATTGGGATTCCTTTCAATCGCATTTTCTATTAAACAGTTTTTTATGGAGTTGAAAAACTAATTGCTAAAACGAGTGTTTTTTAATTGAATTTTTTGTTAGTTTTAAAAAGGTTTGTTTTAAAAGTTCGATTTAAAATATTAAATAGCGCATAATTAGATCTTCGTTCGATAGATTTTAAGTGTTTTAATTGAACTTTACTACAAGCTGGAGAAAAAGCAATGTGTCAACAATTGTTTCCAAGATCAGTACGTAAATTCTCGGTTTCACTAATTTATGGTGCGATTATGGTCCAACATGTAAATCTTACAGAATTTAAGGCTAAATGGATCTTTAACTTCGTCTGTTAAATTATTTAAAATTTTGCTGTTATGGTCAACTAAATTTAAATACTTCAGCTACAAAATTGTGACCTTGTTAGAGGCTAATTAAGTAACGTTCAACTGAGCATTGTCTGGCTCTGTCTGTGCGCCTTGAATAAAGAGAGAAAGCAATAGTAAAGACATGTTAATTTAATGTTTTTAGTGCTGACTGTCAGAACATATAACGTGATATAACCAAAAACTTAAAAAAAAAAAAAAAAAAACTTTATTTATTGAAGAAAAAACAAAATAATACATAGCAAAATGAATTCAAAGTACATGATTTATTAAACCATGTTTACAATATTTACCCGAAAATAATAAATAGTAAAAGTATAATTTTAAGATAAAAATGTATGTTCATAGGTAATTTTCATACAAAATAACATACATGGCTTAAGCGATTCGTAATGATCCTGCATACTTGGTTTATAGATTTGCTTAAACTACTCTGGTTCATGCAATTAAAAATGGAGTTCCCCACAGCTTTTTGGTCAGAACCAGTGGCCAAAAAGTTGATAGTTCCTAACAGTTTGAGATGTAGAGGAAGTTCGTCTTGCCTTGCAGGTTGTTCATTATGTACTGGTTGCAAAATTTCGTAGAAAATCATTTCTTTTGACAGCCGAAAAAATGTTCTAAAACTCTCATTAGCCATTTTAAATGGATTTTCTGTGTCTTTTATAAATCTTCGTTCTATGCGAAGATTGTTCCTAAAAATACATAGTACATATTTTTGATAATTTATAATGTTTATAAATTTATCTTTTATTACCTGTTGTCATCTTATTCGGCAATTAAATGAACTAAAACATGGTTCAATTCCATTTTCTTGTAAATAAAAATGTTTCACTTTAAATACAATTTCAGGAATCGTTACAGTCTGATCCAGCGTCAAACACAACCTCAAATTTAGCGCTATGGAAAGATATATTTGGTTGTAGCTTAAAGAAAAATTTAAGGATTTATTTAACGTTAAATGGTGACCGTAATTGCACTTCACGCTAAAGCCTGTGACCATCACATTTAAAGAGCTTAAATATTTAACAGAAATGACCATAATCGCACCATTAAATTGTCTCAGACTGGTCTCAATACTGGTACTACATTAGTCATTTTTATTGCTAGGATGTTTTCAGGCTCTGAACTATATTTAATACGTCTTTATAGGCATAGTTTTTAAATAGGTACAATATTTTTTGCAAATTTTAAATTCGTTTTTATTTTTGACTAGTGGGTGTACCCGTGCTTCGCTAGGGCATTTCACTACTTTAAAACGAAGTAGAGCATAACGCTCACAACGTTAAAGTTAAATATACAAACCGATAATATAATTTGCAATTAAATATTAGGTGATGGTAAATTTAGAAATCTCCAGCACCGCCATCTATTGGTAAGTACCGCACCAAAGAGCAACATATATGTACAACTTTAAACATTTCTGTGCATGCGTACACTTTACACTGTGATAACTCCGATATTATGAATGTTTAATGTATAGTATTAAATATATTATGATTCTACGTGAAATGGTCTAATTTATTATTCTAAAATAATTGATACATCTCTATAAAACTCCGATGTAATGCACCCACAAACTTTATAATACGAAAACAATTACGTTTTGTTCAACTTTTGGTAATGAAGCACCATCAGAAAAGATTGTTTACAATTGGTTTGCAGAATTTCGTCGTGGTCGTGCATCCGTCAGTGAAGAATCTCGTGAAGGTCGACCAAAATCGGTTGTGATTCAAAAAAACATCGCTGCTGTTCGCAAAATGGCTGAAGAAGATCGGCATGTGATTTACCGTGAAATATAGGCTTCCTTTGGTATATCGCAGACTGCAATACATTCGATTTTGCATGAACATTTAGCTGTGAAAAATATCTGTTCCCGAAGGATTCCGCATAATTTGACCGAAGCTAAAAAAAGGCTCGAGTTGATTGGTGTAAGGGAATGCTAAAAAATTCAACCTAGGCACTGCAAAGTCCGTATACATCGTTACAGGTAACGAAACTTGGATTTATTCATATGAACCGGAAACTAAGCAACAATCCACTGTTTGGGTCTTCCAAGATGAACCGAAACCCACCAAAGTTGTTAGTTCACGAAGAACTTCCAAGAAATTGATGGTTTGTTTTTTCTGTTGTACTAGACATCTCGCAACCATTCCTTTAGAGGATCGGAGAACTGTTAATGCTGAATGGTATACAACAATTTATTTGCCAGAAGTCAGAGACAAAATCAGGAAAAACAACTAAAAACATCATTCTTCATCATGACAAAGAAAGCTCCCACACAGCACGTCATACAATTGATTATTTGAAGGAGAAAAACATCGAATTAATGTCTTATTGCCCATTCACCTTATTTATCCCCTAACGCCTTTTTTTGTTCCTCAATGTCAAACAAAAAATGCGTGGACAGCGATTTTCTTCACCTCAAGAACTGTTGAAGACTTATACCAACTTCAGAGTGGAAAAATGTTTCGAGAATTGGTTTGAACGCATGCAAAAGTGTATAAATCTTAAAGACGAATATTGAAAATCAATAAAAAAAGTTTTCTTTCTTAGATTTTGTAAAAACTTAAAACGTAGCCCTCGTATTATAATTTTCCAACTGAAAGTGCAATTGATAAACTCTGTTTTAATAAAGTAAGGATCTACGGTCGATTTGCAGGAATATAGACAGTAAATATACGCCGAATGCAAAGGGTTAACAGTCATTATAAAGATACGTCATTTACTAGTGAAAGGTTTTGATATCAAAAGACCTTCATAAAGTTTGCATATAGAAAAAGCAAAATTTTATTCCATCCTAATGCTTTAAAACATTTATATCCGTTTATCGATAACTTTTATATAAAGTCTTTTACGTGAGTCTCAATAAAATCCTTAGATAAAGTCTACCTTGCTGCTCCTGTCATGAAATAAAAAATGCGATTTGGTCAGGTGTCACGGAGCTAAGGCGTTGATAATGCTTGAAATGTAGTGACAATTTCCCGAGACCTGGCGACCTCCCGCTTTCACTCATATCTCATACGCGCCTCTCCGTATGTATACCTAAGGAAATATACAAATTTCCCGGGGGAAAACCAAGGAAAATGGATTTTTCACGGAGTTTTTCCTACACTGTTTGAGAGGATGAACGCTGTTATTTTTGATTAGATTGAATCAAAAGAGATTTTAAAGGTTTTAATTTTGTGAAAAAATAATTAACCCCTACTGTTTTAAATTGTTAGAATTATATGATATTTCTGTTCGTTATATGTGTGCTCGGTTAAAACTTGGTATTTCTAAAGTGTAGTTAAATATAAGCGTCCTTAACTGTAATTATCTATTTAATGAGTATTTTGTGAATATACCTGCAATATTAATTGAGTCAACACCGATTTCTAATTTTAACCCGTTGTCTTTTATTAACAAATTTCCCACTTCTAACAATATCTATCTACGACCTACGGATAAATATGAAGTAGCGTCGAATATTAACTCATTAAAAAATAGTAACAGTATGGATGCTTACTGAATTAGTAGCAAAATGCTCAAAGTCACTGCTAATTCTGTATCTGACATAATAGCTCATCTTATAAATCAAATATTTTTGACTGGTGTTTTTCCTTCAGCTCTTAAATGTAGTAAGGTTATTCCTGTTTTGAAAAAAGGTGATGTTGCCCTTCCTGACAACTACCGTCCAATTTCGATTACGCCTATATTTTCTAAAATTTGTGAAAAAGTTCTCCAAAGCCGTCTTTTACTCTTCTTTGACACAAATCTAATATTAAATACAAGACAGTTTGGTTTTAGGAGAAATCTCAGCACCACTTCGGCTGTTAAAACTCTTATCAAAGAATTGGTTGCTAATCTCAATAAAAGAGAACTCACTTCTGCTTACCTATGTGATCTCACTAAGGCATTTAACTGTGTTTCTCATGACATTCTATGTGATAAACTGGAATGTTATGGAGTCAGGGGAACGCCATTGAATCTAATGAGATCCTACTTACATGGTCGAAACCAATATGTTAATATTGACAATAAATGTTCTAATAATCTCAATCTATCCCATGGCGTTCCTCAGGGCAGTGTTCTTGGTCCCCTTCTCTTCATCATATACGTCAATGATCTTCCTTCTTACATAGGTCAAAATGACTGTTTACTTTTTGCAGATGATACAACTCTTATTAATGGTAACAGAGATGTGGATTTACTAACTGAATCTGCCGAAGCTTCTCTAGCTAAAGCTTGTGATTGGTTCAATTCCAAATTACTTACTATTAATGTGGCTAAAACCCAGAAAATCATATTTTCCTCTAACTCAAGGCATTCTTGCGAAACAATGGTGGTGAAACTTTTAGGTTTCACTCTGGACTCAAAACTTTCTTGGACAAGTCACATTGATTCTCTTAAAAAAAGCTTATCTACATCTCTTTTTCTATTAAGAAGACTCTCTCAGCTTGTCTCTCATGACATCCTCTTAACAGCATACTACGTTCTTTTCCATTCGCACTTATCCATTGGTATAGAGCTATGGGGGACTGCTAGTGAAGCAGCCTCCGTTTTAATAATTCAAAAAGCTGCTATTAGAGTACTGGCTGAAATTCGTCGACGTGATCACTGCAAACCCCATTTTATTAAATTTCAAATACTTACTGTTCCTGCTTTATACACCTTTGTTAGCCTGTGCGAACTACACAAAGAGACTAGTCAATTAGTTAACAAACCCTAAAAAATGAAACGCTTTTAAGACTTTTTAAACAATTTTTACATTTTTTAACAATCACTATAAAAAGAAAAATTATTCACAAAAACAAGTATAATAAGCGTTTGTAAACGTCATAAGAAAAATATATTGTTTTGTATTCCTTACAGGAATCAAATTTTTAAAGTTAATTTTTGGTCATCCTGTAAGTATAGTTTGGAAAACAAAAGAAAATCTATCAAAGAAAACAGTTTTGTTCAAAATGCACTTGAAATATAACATACTTTAAAGTCTCTCTCAAATAATTTCTATAATTAACCGACAGCCTTTAGTTCCTCGCCCTCTGTATTTTTAATCATAACGACTGAAATCCCTTTAAAAAAAGATCATAAAATTTTCATAATTATTTTAAAACCCTTGTTGTAGAAAATGAAAACGTGGGTTCATGGAACAGTATTTCATTGTGCGATCCGAATATAATTAGTCCTTAATTAGATATTTAGATAATGAAATAGCCGTGATTCATCTCTTTACAATGTTAATATGATTTGCAGAGTTTTAATTCGTGGTATCTCTTCGCTTTCCGCTATCTATTAAAAGGAATAAGTACTGAAAATAATAAAAATAAAATGTAAAAATAACCCGAGGCTGTGACCACTAGAAAAAAGGGATCCGGCAAACCCAAAAAGTTTGAATTGATAACGTGGTATCAACAGAATCATCATAAGAGCAATCGTGAAGGAATACTGGTTTGCAGAATTTATAAAAGAAGAATAAAAGAATCGTCTAAACCGGTGTTTCTCACCGCGAACCAGTATAATATATAATTTTCTAACGCGGACCACTAATAATAATTGTTGGTTCATTTTTTGCAAGAAAACAAATATATTTGATGTGCTACTAAATACATTTATTTTATTTGTAGAAAATCACAGAAAGTTTACAGAAAATAAACAAAATATAAACTGTTTATAGTGCCACGAAGCAAACAAGAACCCCGGAAAATAGGTGAACTAATTTGAAAATTTTTAGGCGGGTTTCCGTCTGACCAATTTTTCTTAAGGAATGTGTATAGTCTGACACAGAACGGATAAGTACTGATTTTATGCTTTATTTGTATAATTTGTGCTTTAGTATTTGTGTTTGATATAATTCAAGTTGATTTGATTTTATAACTCAAAATTAATTTGTATTTATAACTATTATTAATATTTATATATAATAGTTCACACATATATAGAATTTCGCGCAAGTGTAATATGCCGTTGAGTGTACTTGAGAACGCATAGAGCGCTAAGACACGCCTACCCAGGGACTTTGTTTGTTTGTTTGAAAAAACTGCAAAAAACACATATAAAAACTTTCGCGGACCACTAAAATTTTTCTGGGGACCACTGGTGGTCCGCGGACCACCTGTTGAGAAACACTGGTCTACACTACAAAATAAATGTTCGTTCAGGTTGAATACAAGGAAGCAGAGACGTACCGGGACTTTAACGAACGTGGGAGGCCAAAGACGCCAATATAATGAAGGCGCCAAAGAGAAGGCGACCAAAATTTTTAACAATTGGTTGTTATTGCGGGTTTATATCTGTTACCGGTTTATCTATTTACTTATTTAAAATATACGTAAGCTTTGTTCGCCGATGAAATTTCTACATTAATAAGGTACCAACAATTAGTAATAAGATCATGAAACGATGTAATGCACGGTTTACGGAATTTCGCCCCCCACTTTTCGCCCCCCACTTTTCGCCCACCACTTTTTGCCCACCACTTTTCGCCCACCACTTTTCGCCCCAATTTTTCGCCCCCCACTTTTCGCCCCCCACTTTTCGCCCCCACTTTTCGCCCCCCACATTTCGCCATTCCACATTTCACCCCCCAGATATTTCGCCACCGGATATTTCACCCACTACACATTTTGCCCTCCAGATATTTCACCCCTACACATTTCACCCCCGAGATAAATTATAAGTAATTTAGACAATTTCCACTGGTTATTTAATTAAATTAAATGCAACATTTGCCCAAATATAATTAGAATTTTGAAAAAATAATTTAAACAAAATAAAAAGGCAAAAAAAAACAGAAAAAAAAATTCCCTGGAGAGTGGAGCGAACTTTGGTTTGCAAATTAGAACGCGAGCATGCTAGCCATTACACTATCGGTGTGTTCGATAAGTTATAAAATATTTTACGTGTTAAAGCAAAAAACACAAAAAATGCGTTATTTTCCGAAAACATAATCTGATCAAAAATTCCTGTTGTACTATTCCGGTTCACACAAATGTACATTACTTAGATTTCTTTCACATTTTTAGTTTAAACCATCTGGGCTACAGGGTGTGGGACAATTTTTTTTGCACAGTTTTGGCAAAAATCGCGTCAAAATAATTTATTTTGTAAAAATTAAATTTTGATCGTTAATCCACGTACTAAGGGTTTTCATTTGATACCCTACTCAGACTTTTAAAATAATATCGTTTTTTTCGATGAGCAGATATTTGTTTATATTTCTAAGGGGATGTGTTTCTTAGATGTTTTGGTATTTTTCCTATGTGCGGGTCAAAGAGTTGTACAAGCATGCCAAATTTCAACTCTCTAGGTTTAGCCGTTTGGCTACATTTTTTAGCGAACAGACAGACAGACAGACAGATAGACAGACAGACAGATAAACAGACAGACTGACAGACAGTCAGACAGATAGACAGAGAGACAGACAGACAGACTGACAAACAGGCAGACAGACAGACAGACAGACAGACAGATGAACAGACAGACTGAAAGACAGTCAGATAGATAGACAGAGAGACAGACAGACAGACGCCAAAATGACGATATAAGGGTTTTTTGGTCATATCCAGGGGTATGAAACTCATATAGACGGCCCTGAGACGGTTTTAAGTTATATTCCATCCACCGACAGCGCTAAAAGCGTTTTTTTTTAACCAACATTTTGAGAACACTTCATTATCGGCAATTTGCGGCAATTGTTTTTGACGTTGTAACGATAGGTGACAGTAAATTGTGATTGTCACAATCACAACTGTCACAGTGATGAATTTTATAAGAAATTTTAAATATTAGCACCACATTTTTTATTTTCAAATGGTGTAGTGTAATTAATAATATTTTAAATGGTAAATGCAAAAGAAATATAAATAGTGTAAAAAAAAAAAAAAAAAAAATGGCACAGACTAAATTTAATATGTACAATAAAAGTAAATATAAAAGTAAAAAATAAATACTTGTTTATTCATTTCATATGCTTGCTTGCAAATAAAATAATAAAAATTAATGCTTACTGAAGTATTAACTTTTAACAATTGTAATTAATTTTAATTTTAGGAAATTAATTAGGAGAGTTGGAAATAAATTAATCATAATTTTCGGTTCAAGGCAATCTTTAATTTTCTATCAAAATTACATTTTATTTTTCAATTTTGGTAGAAAATTACTGATTGCGCGAGTCATAGCAATTTAAAATATAAAAATATATTTGTATGCACTGCGGGTTGCATATTACAACCACGAATGTCGCAACTATTGCTGTCCAAAGCCGTAACGTGGGAGTCCGCTATCTTCCTTGTTTTATAATTTGTGGTCATATCTACAAAACCCTAAAAACAAACTATAGGCTCTCAAAACATATGAACGACATGCGCAAGCAACGTCTGGTTTGTTCTAGAATTTTTCCGATCACCTCTCATATTAGCAAAACAAGTCTTAACAAGTTTTATCCAAACCTAGTTTCATTTTAGAACGTAACTTTTCTTGCTACAACCCGTCACGGAACAGAACTAATAAATTCTATTGGAACTGGGATTTTAACATGGAAGGAGGGTAAAAATATGATGACATTATTTTCCACTTGCAACTCGCGACCTCTGGGAACGAAAAATGGACATTTAGAAGGAGTTTCACAGCAATTTATAGCTATTCGTTTTTAAATATTTACGAGAAAGAAATCTTTTGTCTTAGATTTTACGGGCTGACAGTCGATTTTCGCAAAATACCTTAAGAGATTTTAATAAAATGTGATAGTATAGTATTGATGAAACGATATTATGTAAAAGTGCTAACTAGTATCTAACTTTGTTACTGGACAGGTTATTTTGGTTCAAATTACTGTAATTAATGATAGTGTATAGTTGGTACGTATGTTTGAAATAACAGCCATAGTTAGACATCACTGCGAAATATAATTTCCGATTTTGTATGTGTGTACGTGTGTATATATGTATGTAAATGAAGTTGAGTTTGTATCATTGTGTGTATATGTATAATATGTACCATGAGTTCAAAAAGAAATTACATAAGGTTTGGCTATGAAAAATAAAAGTAATGTCAACAGCAAGCTTAAGAATTAATTAACTGTCATCACTGTTCTTGTTGTCATAAGTTATTTATTATTATATAAAGCTTGCAGTAGACTTTATTTTATTTTTCCTTAGCCAACCCTTATTTAATTTCCTTTTGAACTCATGGTATATGTATACGCATAACCTTTTCATGATGTTTCCTTATATAAGTGGGCCATGATACTTTTGATTAAGCTGTATAAAATTTGATATTAAAAAATTACATTATTCCAATATTATTTCGTGGTTTTTAGGGTTTTGTAGGTAAGATCAAAAACCATTATGCTGCGTTCAGAACCTCGAAATTAGAAATTATAATTAACGTTAAATTATGAGGTCGCAAAGGATGAAATTTGTAGAAAAAAGGCAAAGTTGGTTGATAACTTATAAATATAAGGAATTATTTTATTCATCAAAGTATGCACCCATATTTTCTATACACTTTTACCATTTAAGCGGCAGGTTGTTCAGGCCGGTGGTATAAAACCCTGGCGGACGAGAGTCAATGAATTCCTGAAAGGCCAGTTTTACAGCATTGTCGGAATTAAACTGTTTTCCTATTAAAAACCTTCGGAAGAAGTGGTAGTCAGTGGGGGCTAGTTCTGGTGAATATGGAGGATGATGAGAAAGTTCAAACTCCAATTCCCTTAGGTGGTTCCCGTGGTCTAACGTTACAGAGCCGCAGTAAGGAAAACTTGCGCTAGGGGCAGAGCCGTGTTTTGGCGCCCTTGGTAAATAAAAACAAGGAAACAAGGTTTTTACCTCTCAAAATGTAAGTGATGAGCAAAAAAAAAGGTCCTCACCTCCCAAAATCCAAGTGATGAGCAAAAAAAAGGTCCTCATCATCTTCGCAATGGCGCCCCTTAGCAAGCCCGTGAGCGCCCTTTTCCTTAGTGCGCTAGGGGCCGCCGCCCCCTCCGCCCCCCCCCTTACTGCGGCTCTGTAAAGTTATCATGCAATAAGATAAGAGTCGATCTGTTGATCAATATAGGCTGTTTTTCTTTAAGTTTTTGCATCATTTCATCCAGTTGGTTGCAGTTTATTTTTGCTGTGATCGATGAACCAGGTTTTTTTTTTTTAAGTTACCTGTACGAAATTTGTCGAATCAATTTGATTTTGTCTGCTGCGTAGTAACACTAGAGCCAAATACACTATTAATGTTTCGCGTGGTCTGCGATGCTGTAGTTCCACGTAAGAACTCATACATAATAGTGCGAATTTCCAACCGTTCCATTTTCAATAAAATTAATTATAAAAAAAAGTTTATATATTTTTTTGAGCATACAATAATCTCTTTAAACAGGTGAGATGTGTAACTTTCCAAAAAAAAAAAAAAAACAGAACGGTAAAATATTAAACCAGTGACAAATAATAAGGTGTTAAAGTTGGCAATATTATTAACTACAAATTTCATTCTTGTCGATTGATAAAACAAATATTCCTAGACATCCAGTATTATGTTGGCTTCTTACACTTATTAAATACCTACAAAACCCTGAAATGTGTGAAAATTCACACTTCACATCATTTTTTGTCACCAGAGATTAAAAGATCTAATCTGTTCTGTTCAACAAAACTGTTCTGTTTTAATAAGAACATCTCAATTTTAAAAAAATAGTTAAGTGAAAAAATTATCATCTTTAAATATGTACGTGATCCTAATTAAATTTTTTTAACGTCTGCTGAAATTAACTTTCACTAAAACAAAACATTTAAAAAATGTTCTACTATTAAAAATTTAATTAATCCAGTAATACATCTTAAATTTAATCATGAACTATTTTGTTCTCTTGTTATAAAGAGCCATCTATCAGCAGTCTGGCGAGGACAAGTGGAATATAAACACATTGCTGGATTTCCACAGGCTTACGGATGGAAAAGAGGAAAACATACGTTTTTCAAACTTAGCACAGTCAAACATTAGTTTTCCACAGTTGTAAATTAATTTATCTGCTCAAGTTCTTCTTCAAATTGTGATGGATAGATGGCTTATTGATATTTATTTTTAGAAAATGTAAAATAGTACACGTGAATATATTGCTAGTTGTATCTTTATAGTTTTTCTATGAACCAGTGATTTTCAACCATTGTGTTGCGGATTCAACTGCCATGATGTGTTGTATGGAGATCCGCGACAACAACTGTTTTAAAAAAAATGGCACTATTCTACTTTAGCAAACCCAATAGACAATGTTGCCAACTATAGTAAAATTAAAACACGTAAATTTAAACTAAAATTAAAATTATTTGTATAATAATGCTTAACTTTCAGTTAAATAAATCTAATTAAATTAATATTCCGGTATTTTATAATAAGAATAAATAATAATATTACATTCACAGACGATTAAAGATTAAAAAAGGGGGAACATAATTTAGTGCACCTAAAAACTGGGTGATTAGGTAAGGTTTAGTTAGTAAAAGTCTAGGACAGCAGAAGCCGAAAAGCTCAAAGTAAGCTTAAAAAAGTTTGTGTAAAAAACGTTTGTGCGGTGTAGGATGTAATTCAGTAGTTATACCTTTATCTTGTTGTTGTTATATTTGGTAAAGTGTATACATTCTTTATATATATATATTTTTTTCACACGAACTCCTTTAAGGTTACTTTGAGTCTTTCGACTTCTGTTGTCCTAGATCTTTACTAACTAAACCTAACCTAATTACCTTGTTTTTAGGTGCACAGTACTTAATTTTCCCCCCACATTAGCCTAATTAAAATTGTGTATCATTGTGCATACGTTTATAACATGGTGGTGTAGGGTGCCAGTTCATTGTCCACCTGAATTAAATTTTTTTTAAATATCGATACAATGCATAATAAATCACTACAACAGAAAAAAGTGAAAATAAATAATATTAAATTAAATTTAAAGTACATTTATATATTAAAACTCTAATCACAGTAGAAATTAAGGGAATATTACTTATTTCTATATTTCTTATAAATAAACTCATTTAATTAATTGATATTAAATTTAAATTATTAAAATTGATATATTACATTTTACTATTGCCAACACTGCAGGCATGCGCAGTAAGGTGGGTTTGCTAAAGTAGAATAGTACCAAAAAAATGTTGTGAAGTGTGAATTTTCACACATTGCAGGGTTTCGCAGGTATATAATAAGTGAAGGCGGCATGCTGAGTGTGTAGGGAAATTTTGCTTTGTAGTAATCGCGACAAAATGGTAAAACGGCAAAATATTTTTAAAATAATTTATCTTCTGTTAATCTAAGAGCTTTAAAAACAAATTTTATTTTTAAATATTTTTTTGTTAATTTTAATCCGAATACCTAATACCATTATTTAGGTTTCTAAATATGTGCAGTATTTATTATTATTTTTATTTATAAAGCAAGGTTCATTAAAATTTTGAAAATTGCGCCTATGGCTTCCATTGGTGGTTTTCATTCATATGCTCCGCCCCTCTGGTTTCGTATACATGACACATAGAATGAAAATATAATTCCAACAATTCCAACTGTTTATTAAATTTACGCTCTTTAAAATTAAATTTAAACAAATTAAAAATGAAAAAAACAAAAAATAATATTGTCTCTTCTGCCCGGGAGCGAACCCTACTTTGCTGCGTAGCAAGCGAGCAAGCTAACCATGAAACCAGGATACGCCTTCTAGTATAGTGTGTTACATAACTATAACGTTTGTACATCGTCAACCAAAAAACACAAAAACTACGTTATTTTCTGAAAATATAGTCTGATAAAAAATTCCTGTTGTACTATTCCAGTTCACACCAATGTACATTACTTAGAATTTTTTCAGATTTTTAGTTAAAACCATCTGGGCTGCAAAGTGTGGGATATTTTTTTTTGCACAATTTTGGCAAGAATGTCATCAAAATCATTTATTTTGCAAAAAAAAAAAAAAAATTATCGTTAATCCACGTACAAAGAGCTTTCATTTGATACCTTACTCAGAATTTTTTTAAATTATTTTTTTTTAATGAGTACATAATGTTTATATTTTTAGAGGGATATGTTTTATAGATGTTTTAGTATTTTTCCTATGTGCGGGTCAAAGAGTTGTATAAGCATGCCAAATATCAACTCTCTAGGTTTAGCCGTTTGGCTACAATTTTTACCGAACAGACAGACAGACAGACAGACGACAAAATGACGGTATAAGAGTTTTTTGGTCATATCTACAAAACCCTAAAAACATAAAATGAATAAATATAGTAGTAAAAAGAATTAAAAAAGTTACAACTTATAATATTTAAAACTCATACAAGCATTTCTTGGTAAAATATTGGTCAAAATAGAACTTATTATAACATGTTTTCTGTAAATAATTTACAGTTGAATAATAATTATTGTTTAGTTACGTCAATAAGTCAACAAATACAAAAAGTCTTGACCATGTAGGATTTTTATTAAATGAGTTATTTGAATAAAAGCAAAAAGTTGGGTAAAGTTAATGTCAAAATTGTTTCGCGGACCCCCAGGGGACTGCGGACCACAGTTTTAGAACCGCTAATTTATAGTAATGTAATACTTATAAATTAAATACTAAGCAAATGCAGAAAAAACGCTGGGATTTTTAATTTAAATTTTACTGTGACGAAATTTTTACAAATTATTTATATTTTGTTCATAAAAATTAAATGGAAGTTCTTACTACTCTAATAACGAGTAAAAATTATTATCAAAAAAACTATTGATTTTATTGAGATTATAGAACAAATGTTCCTAGACATCCATCATTATGTTGGCTTCTTACACTTATTAAATACCTAGAAAGGTGTGAAAATTCATACTTCATACAGACAGACAGACGACAAAATGACAGTACAAGAGTTTTTTGGTTATACCTACAAAACCCTAAAAACGAGCTCAAATTACTGCCTGCTCTTCAAAACTCATTGTCAACTCGTTATTGAATAGGGGATACGCATAAAATTTATATTTCCTTAAAACTACATTATTTTGATATGTTAATGTTAGTTATGTCACCTAACAAAACAAAAATTACATTTTAATTAATATTATAGCCAAATTTTTGAATTAAAATATTGTAAATTTGAAATAAGCCGACCACGGAGCGAAGGTTGCCGAGTAAAAACGACTGAGTATGACATCAAACGATAGGGGTTTCACGTCACAGATACAGCTACAACATAATCTTTACACGTGTGTATATTGTATTGTTCGAGAGTTTTATATTTGTTTTTAAACAATTTTTCACGCATTTATTATTAAAATGGCAGATAAAGATTTTGTTAGGGCTCAGAGTGATAATTTACCCAACATTGATGCATTTATGCTCATGGAATATATGAAAAATAATGAATGCAACAGTGCTGAAGAAATACGTGGTGTCAAAGCAGACCTGTAAGTAATTTTTATTTTATATTCTATAACTTTATGTAAACAAACGCTGCAACTCTGTAAAATGTAAATATTTATGTAATTTAGATGTCAGAATTTTACTACATTGTTTACATGAAGTTACAAAACGTTAGAGGCATAATTGAAATACTGCATATATTGCAGTATTTCAAGTTATCTATTTTAATATAAAATTTAATTCGGTAAACATGTATAAATTGTTTTTATAGAGTTAAACTTTATTTTAATTAAAATCACTCTAACTTTACATAACCTATAAAAGTTATACAAACAAATAAGTTCACAACAGACTATGTACGACGGTAAGCTAGTAGTGTCATGCGTCAGTTAGAAGGGGTTTGACGTCACACGTTGTTTTCGCGCGCTACATACATTTATAATTTTTTTAAGCCTAAAAATTACAACAACAAAAATTAAAAACTGTTTTTTATGTTTATATGCAACAAGAGGAATATAATAAAAAAAATTAAAAAAATCATGCCTATCCCCTATTGCGTGTATCTGAGTGCTAACATAATTTGCGGTGCAATGTTACGGCAAAAAATCGTCCCGTAACAAACCAATATTCCGTACCTGCCCTAAGAATCAAAATATGTAACACTATTACAAGACAAAGCTGCAGATACAAATCTAAGCAAGTTAACAACCCTGTATACTTAAATAAAAGATAAGGAACATTCGTTGGGAAACAGCATCTGCAGAAATCGTGTCAATCAGTGCAACTATAGACGTTAAATTAATCAGAGCGATAATTAGTGTAGGTTGTATTGAACGGCGGGTATTAACACCGTTGCAGGGATTACACAGACCACACTACAAGTCTTACCCAGGCTTCATTTACTAGCACTGTTCTAAGTGAATGCCGACTATTTGCTTACTTGTTGTGATTTGATTAGAATTTAATATTTAACGAACTACACGAATACACATTGTTACATGTTAATTTTGTCCTGGAATTATGTAACAATTTCATTTATTTTATATGGATTGTTTTGTCGAGCAAATAAACAATTATTTTTTTTTTTCACAAAACATAATACATTTCAAAATTTACATTTATAATAATTCATTAGCCGGTCGCTATGGCGTAGTGGTCAGCTCATTTGACTGCTAACCGTGGGGACTCGGGTTCAAATCCCGGTCATGGCATGGATGTTTGTATTTGTCATAAAATTAATAAAGTATCCAAAATAAAAATAACAGAGTAGCTGGCTAAAGGTCCATATATATTAGGACTAAAGAGCCAAAATCAATAAAAAAAAAAAAAAAAAATAATTCATTAGACTTTTATATTAATAAAATGAATGTGTTTTTTATCTTTTTTGTCTCATATTCAGGTCTATTCTGTATCTTAAAAAGTTAAAAATTAACCTCAAGGTCGATGTTAAAAAATTTTAACCACGCTTTACAATATTTTGTTATTCTGTAACTTTATGGCGTTAAAATTTAAACCTCGATGTGGTTAATTCAGTAGGTTATATTTGGAATTTTAACTCCAGCCAAATACATGGTGTAAATTTTTAACCAGCTGTAGTTCTAACCTCTAAACGTCAAATAGCCAGGAAAAATCCATTTTTAGAATTAATTATGGCAAGTTTGTTTATTTTAAACGAATTATTAATAAAACAAATTGAACAAAAAGAGGTTAATAAGTGAAAAATTAATAAAGGTGAATAAAAAATGCATACAAATGTTTTTAGGAAATCAGTTAGAATTAAACGAGGGCAACTGCATGATATGGGAGACCCTTTTAATTTATCTGAAGAAATATTTTAAAATATTTTCATTTTTCTAAAACTTTTCTTAATATTTCGTTTTACATGTATGTTTTTCTTTTTTTAAGATTTCCCGTATCCTGATAATTTGAAAGTAAATATTGAAAACTTTGAAACTGTGATACATTTATAAATTTTAATTTCTCTGTTTAAAAATAAAAATAAGGTAAATAACGGGTGTTTTTTTTAGAGGTATAGAACTTTAAGTTGGCATTACTGTTCAAGATGGCGACCGATTTAACAGCTGTCAAGTGATTTATTCTCAGTTTGGTTTGGCAATTCATCATGAATAGACTCACGCCTGAACAACGCTTGCAAATAGTGCAATTTTATTTCGAAAATAATGGTTCTGTGCGGAATACGTATCGCGCACTACGTCCATTTTATCGTCGACAAAATCGTCCATCAGAGCAGTTAATTCGATTAACCATGGAACGTTTTCGCACCACGTTTACTCTTATTGATAACTCGCATCCCCAGAGACGCCGTACGGTGCGTACAGAAGAAGCTACCGTACTTCTTCAAAAACGATGATGGCCAGAACGTTACAGTCAATGGTGATCGGTATAGAGCCATGATTACTAACTTTTTCATTCCTGAATTGAACAGCCATGATGTCCAGGAGCTGTGGTTCCAACAAGACGGCGCAACATGTCACACAGCTCGTGCCACAATCGATTTATTGAAAGACACGTTTGGTGACCGCCTAATTTCACGTTTTGGACCTGTGAATTGGCCTCCAAGATCTTGTGATTTAACACCGCTGGACTACTTTCTGTGGGGCTATGTAAAGTCATTGGTCTATGCGGATAAGCCACAAACTCTTGACCATTTGGAAGACAACATTCGCCGTGTTATTGCCGATATACGGCCACAAATGTTGGAAAAAGTCATCGAAAATTGGACGTCCAGATTGGACTACATCCGAGCCAGCCGTGGCGGTCATATGCCAGAAATCATATTTAAAATGTAATGCCACAAGATTATCTTTCGAATAAAAAAAAATTCATGTCAATCGAATAATCCATCGTTGTTTTATTGCAATTTAAAGTTCTATACCTCTAAAAAAAACACCCATTATAACCTGAAAATAAAAGTATCTTAATATAGAAGAAAGAAAGAAAATATTGATACATTTGCATGTTATGGTAATATTATTATAGTATTTACTTTCTGCACCCATAATTATTTATGTATAAATATTGTACATTTCCGCAATATAGATTTATTATATTTGATCGTTGTTCATTCACGATTCAACCATAACACTTGTTTACATTAAATCCACAATTACACAAGCAAAATACCTTCCCTTGTAGATAATTTCACAACATACTTTTAACCATAGGGTTAAAAAGTTAGAAATTAACGCTTGGGTTATAACCTGAGATACAGAATAAGAAACACGGTTAAAATTTTAATGCCTAGTTAAAATGTTACTTTTTAACCATCATTTTTACCAAATCTTTTTAACCACAAAAGATACAGAATAGACCCGATTTAGTTTCTACACGTTGACTGTCTGTATCTCAGTTTGTCCGAGGTTCACGCAAAACCTACTAGACATATTTTGAGGAAATTTTGTGCGATGATAGAGTAGAACTAGGTTTCAAACAAAGGTATCTCAACATTTTTATTTTAAGAGGGCGTTTCTGGGTTAAAACTTTTTAGGGGAAGCCGGGGCATAACAGGCACCTTAAGGATTATCTTTAATAAAATTTTAAGGAATATCGTAAAAAATTTCGAAATACTTTTATTCGTAAGATGATTTATTGTTCAATTATTACAGGCAGTAAAAAAAACTTAGATAAATACAAAAATAAAAGTTATGACGATATAAAAAAAAGCTTTCTTCTGCTCATTTTGCCCCGGTGTCGGGGCAGAGTGAGCACGGGCGGGGTATAATGGGCAATCAGCTAAAATCTGGCACAGAATGAACATACGTGAGTGCATTCCTCATCGTTATCATCTTTTCCAGCGCAAGAACAATGTGCCCACTTGCCACATGCTCTGCACTGGAGCAATCAACGTCTGGATATGTGTGAAAAATATATCAACACAGCAAAAAAACACGTTTCACCAATTTACAAAATGCAACGCTCAGTCATACAGCCACTCTCAGAAGACACAAGCAAAGAACTGAATGTGATTGGAATGCACCCAAACATGGCGGCATGCTTTAACAACCAAAAAGATGGGAGACCGTAATACCTCGGGACCCCGTTATGCCCCTATTAAAAACAAAATATTTTCCTTATTATTGACTTGACAGAAAAATATATAAAACAAAATTTATTTGTAAGAAAACAAATCTTATTTGTTATATATATATATATATATACATATATATATATATATATATATATATATATATATATATATATATATATATATATATATATATATATATATATAGAACAAATAAGATTTGTTTTCTTACAAATAAATTTTGTTTTATATATTTTTCTGTCAAGTCAATAATAAGGAAAATATTTTGTTTATATATATATATAGATATATATATATTTCAGTTAGATGAATATATGAGGACTTACGGGGGCGACCCTAAAACTAAAATGTACGTGTAACTCCCTAAATATTGACTTAACAGCAAAATTAAATGACAAAAATAGTTTATAGTAAGAAAACAAATCTTTTATTTCTAGGTATTTTTCATTTAGATGAATATTTGGGCAGCCACGGGGGGACACCCTAAAGCTATAATTTTGAAATATCTCCCTTTATATTGAATTAACAACAAAAACGTACATGACAAATATTGTTTATAATAAGAAAATAAATTGTTTGTTCTATATACTTTTTTGATTGGATGAATATTTTGTGAGTAACGGGGAGACAGCCTAAAACTAAAATCTTCAAATATCTCACTTGGTTTTTACAAAAATGTATATGTATTAGGTAAATCTTGAAAAATTTTCCAAAAAATCTAAATACTTTATAGTAGTCAAATTTCTTTTATAGGAATACGGCACTATTTCCTAGAATTCCAAGTATGTGTATTTTCTCGTAAAATATCTCTTGCTTGCAGCAAAATTTATAAAAATATGTTACGCAGTGTAATGCGAAACATAAAATAAAGAATAAGATTGTGTTTAAACAATAATGGATATTTATTCGAGCAATATTTGTAACCAAAATAGTTGGTAATTTTTGCTTTTGTTTTTATTATACAAGGTGTCTCAAAAGAAATTTTATAGTTATTTAGCTTACTGCGTGAACGCAACGTATCCGAGGGGCGCGGGGGTTATGTCAATCGGTAGCCTGCCTCTTGGGAATTTAGTCGCTATGGAGCGTTTCTCGGGAGCAGACCGCGCGTTATGCGTGCGAGAGTTTTACAAAAACGGTGATTCGGCGACTGTAGCGCGTACAAAATTCTGCAGTATTCGAGGTTTTCGCCACTTAAATGATGCGCCAAGCATTCCTCTCATTCGACATTGGGTTAAAAAGTTTGAAGAGACTGGTACAACGCAGGATAAATCAAAATCCGGGCAAGTGCTTTAAATGTGCATAGATCATCATTACATCGCATTATGCATAAAGACCTAAAGCTGTACCCCTACAAAATTCAATTGGTGCAAGAATTAAACCCCCAAGATGCCAGTCAGAGGCTTAATTTCGTACATCAGGTGATTGAGCGATTTTCAACGTTTACCAACTTTTTGTTTTCGGATGAAGCTCATTTTCATCTTAATGGCCACGTAAATAAGCAGAACTGCCGCTACTGGAGTGCAACGAATCCGAAACGCAAACATCAGAAACCTTCGAAATTTAAAAACTACAAAATAAAGCAGAGAAAATGAAACATAATTTTAGTTTTGCCCCACTTCATGAAGTTCCTAACCATCCAGAGTTTCACCAAACTCCTTGAGTTCCCTAACTATCCAGTCAAACAAAACTAACACAACTCCTTGAGGTCCTTGACCATACAGAGTCAAACAAAACCAACACAACTCCTTGAGATCCCTGACCATCCAGAGTCAAACAAAACTAACACAAGTCCTTCATGTCCCTGACCATCCAGAGTCAAACAAAACCAACACAACTCCTTGAGATCCCTGACCATCCAGAGTTCCGCTGAACTCCTTGAGATTCCTGCCCATCCAGAGTTCCCCTGAATATATATAATATTACACGTGTCCGTTATAGGACTCTGTCAATGTCCATATCTATTTTTAATATCACCCAACGTACGTTGAGTTTTGTATTTATACAAGGTGTCTCAAAAGAAATTTTATATTTAGTGGATCGATTAAAAAAAAAGTAAGCCGCATATAAAAAAAATGTTTATTAATTATTAAAATACACTTTTTGGGGATTTATTTCTTAAAAATAATATCGTCTAAATGTAGACCCTCGCGTTCTCGGCACTCATTTAATCGAACAGTAAAATTACTTATGACGTCTCGGCAGGTGGTCTCAGGGATGGCTGCCATTTCGTGACGGATATTTTCTTTCAAATGCGCCAGTGAAGTCGGTTTATTGGCGTAAACTTTAGATTTAAGATAACCCCATAGGAAAAAGTCCATAGGGGTTAAATCTGGACTGCGTGGAGGCCAATTTATGCCACCTCTCCGGGAGATCAATTTGCCTGGGAAAATTTCACGAACACGTGGCAGAGACATATTGGACGTGTGTGAAGTTGCTCCGTCCTGTTGGAACCATGTTCTTTGGTTATAGCCAGGAAAGTTTTGCAGTTCAGGTACCAAGAAGTTGTCTAACATCTCCATATAACGCTCTGAATTCACTGTAACTGCACGCCCCCTTTCTTCTTCAAAAAAGTAAGGGCCGATAATTCCTCGCGCCGACATCGCAGCCCATACGGTCACTTTAGGCGAATGTAGGGGTTTCTGATGTTTGAGTTTCGGATTCGTTGCACTCCAGTAGCGGCAGTTCTGCTTATTTATGTGGCCATTAAGATGAAAATGAGCTTCATCTGAAAACAAAATGTTGGTAAACGTTCAAAATCGCTCAATCACCTGATTTACGAAATTAAGCCTCTTACTGGCATCTTGGGGCTTTAATTCTTGCACCAATTGAATTTTGTAGGGGTGCAGCTTTAGGTTTTTGTGCATAATGCGATGTAATGATGATCTATGCACATTTAAAGCCCTTGCGCGCTTCCGAATTGAAAGGTTCGGGTCGTCACGAACAGACTGATTAACATTCTCCACGTTTTCTACCGTTCTTGATGAAAGGTCGCCCGGACCTTGATTTATCCAGCGTTGTACCAGTCTCTTCAAACTTTTTAACCCAATGTCGAATGAGAGGACTGCTTGGCGCATCATTTAAGTGGCGAAAACCTCGAATACTGCAGAATTTTCTACGCGCTACAGTCGCCGAATCACCGTTTTTGTAAAACTCTCGCACGCATAACGCGCGGTCTGCTCCCGAGAAACGCTCCATAGCGACTAAATTCTCAAGAGCCAGCCTACCGATTGACATAACCTCCGCGCCCCTCGGATACGTTGCGTTCACGCAGTAAGCTAAATAAATATAAAATTTGTTTTGAGACACCTTGTTACAACCTTGTATAGTAATCGTTAACAACAATTTGTTAACATAGTTTTCTTTGTATTCTCTTAAATCTGAAGATGCAAACAAATTTAGGAAAACAAGTAGCTGAAGTTATGTGATTTATTTTAAAACCAGACACTAACCACCAAAAAAATTCGAAGTCATTTTGTTTTTAATTTTATTTGAGAATTGTATGATAAACTTGTGAGAACAGTGGTTCTATCTCTAGCCTTAAAGTGTATATTGTGCACATGTGTTATGTCTTAAGACAAGACTGGGTAAAATCAAATCCTTCTAAATTTAAACACAATGTAACAGTTGACTCGTAGCAAATAACATCTCTCTATTCTCGTGTACAATTTCTTAAATCGCTGCTGGGAAAAAGCCAGTCTTGCAAGGTGAGCAATTGCGATATCCACTTGTTTATGTTCTGGTACTATTCCAAGAGAACATTGAGAATTCTTGTGATAGTCAACTCAGTCCCACTGGTGATATCACTCTTTTTACAAAGAACTTTAAGCAGTGCCACTCGTCAAATCCACTACAAAAAATATGATTTATAGCTTCTCTCTTAAACTAAAAAAACATCATACAATGTGTCTGTAAAGCTTCAATGATATAAATAAAATTGAATTGATTCCAAATTATATTTTGAAAGTGTACATTTTTTGTTGTTTAATCTGGGCTATGAGTTAATAACACATACTTGGGATTTAATTCTTTGTCTACTTTGTTTCAGATCTGTTAATTGGTTCTGTAGGCAAAGTGGAAACTAATTTCAAATTTCAGTTATTCTCGATTTATGTAAGATTATTTAACAAATAATAAATAAAGAAATTATAGCATCATTTTTGATATATTTACATTGTCAACAAAATAACAAAAATTAAAAGAAAAAAAATATATATATTAAGTGTGAATTTTCACATATTTCAGGATTTTGTAGGTATTTAATAAGTGAGGTCAACAAAATGCTTAATGACTAGGACAATATTTTATTCTATAATCACATCAAAATCTTTAGTTTTTTGAAAGTCTTTTTCATTCGTTATTTGAGTACTAAGAGCTTTCATTTAATTTTTTAAACAAAATTTAAATAATTTGCGAAAAATTTCTCTTTATAAAGTGTAAATTTAGACTAAAAGATTTTTACTGCATTTGCATTGTCTCTAAATCTTCATTAAATGAATAAGAAGAATATTGATAAATGGCTTTATATTTTTTTAATTTCAGAAACGTATTTGTCACTTTTAACAATGTGTTATTTGATTTATAAATATTTCACTACTATTACATATTACTACTACGTTAAAAACAAAATGTATAACAGCAAGCGGAGTCTACATATATGAATTTAGTTCACAGGTGCTAATTTTTAGGGTTTTGTAGGTATGACCAAAAAACCAATTTACCGTCATTTTGTCGTCTGTCTGTCTGTCTGTCTGTCTGTCTGTCTGTCTGTCTGTCTGTCTGTCTGTCTGTCTGTCTGTCTGTTCGGTAAAAATTGTAGCCAAACGGCTAAACCTAGAGAGTTGAAATTT